>OX421396.1:7993745-8593745 GCA_949126875.1 Lochmaea capreae | reverse complement strand
ATAGAATGTGTTCTGCCGTTTCTTCTTCTAGGTGACAAAACCTGCACATGTCTTCGTTTGTCAATCCCATCAGCTTTAAATGCCTATCGAGCTTACAATGCCCCGTTAACAGGCCCACTACAGCTTTGACAGTTTTCCTATCTTTGGCCTTCAGATCTGGTGTAAATTTTGGCGAGTGTTCTAATATGAACTGTTTCGCTTGCCTCTGTCCTGGTGAGTTCCTCCACCATTTCAGAGATTTGTGGGCGACCCACATTAAGGCCCAGTTTCACCAACAGTTTTGATCCCGATTTACCTCTTAAGTGGAGAGTCTAATCACGATTAACATATTGAAACGTTTCACCATGCTCCAAAGCGGGATTAAATCGACTGATCGCGATTTAGTGCAAATCGGCCATTTTTTGGTGGATTTACCTGTGTTAAGCGCGATTAGTTCAGAAAATATTTGTGATGTATTGTTAATTATGGCATTTCGAAGAGTTTATGATCTTGCCTTCGAAGACGATAGTGAAGATGAATTTATTTTTCGTCGTCCTCGATGGGTTCAAGAAAGGGAAGATTATTTTCAGAATTTGGACAATAAAGATTTTGAGACAAGGTTTCGACTTTCAAAAGAAGCTGCTCTCCAAATTTTGGAATCAATTGAAGACCGACTAGAATTCGCAAACGACAAGTAGGTACCTGTATAATAGTTAACTTTTTATTACAGTTTTTATTATTATGATTGGTGGTATAGGCATTATTGTTGACTGTCGAAGTTCAATTGACTTATTCTTTTTCAGGAATAATTCTGTTTCTCCAATGAATCAGTTATTATGTACTTTAAGGTATTATGCTACTGGTTGTCATCAGATAGCAGTTGCTGATTTTTCTGGAATTAGTAAATCAACAGCACACAGAATTGTCGGTTTTTTATTCTCAATTATATGAGAATACTTCCTAATAATGTCTACTAAAATCTGTTTATCCTCCACTGTAAATGTTGGGTCTCTCTTTTTTTTTAATTTTTGAACTTCAGTCATTGTTAAAATAACCAGAGCGGTGCAAGCAGGAAATATTGTTTAGGGTTATGTTTACGTTAACAAATCTCAATGACTGACACAGAACTATACATTTTCACAGAACAATAGAATTTTCTGCATTCTACAACGTTGCCAAAATGGTTTGCTGATCTAATCGTGATTTGATAAATCGCGATCATCTCGGACGGGTTGATGCATGGTGAAACGGGAAATATTGTTAAGTCAGATTAACTATTAAGTAGAGCTTAATTAATCCGAGATCAATCGTAGTTTGGTGAAACTGGGCCTAAGAGTAACGGAAATGTTGAAGTTGTGACAATAGTGACATCTTCACCTCCAACCGCAAACCAAAATTTGTCAACAAGTCCATGTTCTTGAAACATTAAAGTATTATTAGTTCCCTGTAAAATTGTCGTATTTAGTAAAGCGTGTTACCAATAGATAATTTATTCTAACAATTTACAAAGTTTTGAAAAATATTTTTTTAAAAACAAATACGCAAATATGCCGAAACCCGTCTACAAGTGATATTGTCCCTTCTAATTGCAAACCAGAATCGTTGGTTAAATCTTGTATATCATACCGACCCCGTTTGACTAAGAAGTGTATTTCACTGTCCGTCGAGGCCTATAGCCCGGGAAGTAGTTGTTTCCTCTTAGTTAAACGATCACTGTTTTTTAGAAATATTTTTCAAAACTTTGTAAAGCGTTAGAATATAGTATATTGCGTAACGAGTGCGGAAAGTGACATTTTTCACACAAGTGGGGAGTATTGTCTCACGAGTGTGAAAAATCACTTTCGCACAAGTTATGTACACTATTTTTCCTACGACCACGCGATATACTTTTACCGAATCAGACATGTACAATCTTGCGTTTTTATGTATATGTGAGAGGTTTTACATATGTGTATTTGTAATTACTTTATGTAGTTTTGATTACTTACCTTTTAAAGTGGCCCAGAAAATTGTGATTTTTATGCGATGAAAAAGGGTGCCTTCATAAAAAAGTTGGAATAAATATTGGTAAACAAAATATTACGAACATTTATTTTAACAACTAACAACATTGGAAACAGAACATCAGAAATAAAACTGTTTTTGTTACATAAATATTGCGATTCAGAATTAATTATTTATTTGAATCACTGTAAAAATTAAAAGTAAAATTATTATTAGTGCAATTTATAAATTGCAATGGTATATGTGCAAGATTGTTTTCGATATTTTCTCGGATGTTACATACGCATTTAAATAGACTAGCATTTCAACATTCAATTTGACAGCTTTTTTATCCGTACACGTATGAATAAAGGCCACTTTCCATAGAACTAGACAGTGCGATATATGTCACTTTCCTATGTGATCGTAGGAAAATATATTTACTCTTCGATAATTTATTATCGGTATCTCGCTTTATTAAATACAACAATTTTACATTATTTAATAGAATTTGATTGGAAATCTTTAAATAAAACACGCAATTTTTTAATTTTTTATTCTCAATGTACCAATTTAATGTAAAAAAAAATGTTTGCTTATAATAACTTATATGATGTATGATCCTAAGAAAATAAGTGTCTAATACCCGTATTCAGAAATATCAAAATAATGGTATCGTCCCGTCACGGCCACGTTTGGTATCAATTGGTGTACACAACTCAACTAGATGAGACAGTACGGCACCGTTTCAAAACGAGCTGACACCCTATGACAACGTTGTGTCGGTAAATAAATCTATAACGTAATTGTCGATCATACTTCAATTTCAAACTATAACCGACGTTTGTTTTCGTTCGTTTCATTTCTCATTTCTTTGTTTGTTGTAAGTTTTTGGGGATTATAATATGTATATTATTACGTGTGTTCGCAGTAAGTTAGATTAAACATTATGTTGTTGTTTTATATCAAACTATTTTATGGTTATGTATACATACAAAAAAAGTCAAAAGGGACTAACTCTAAAAAATTCGGTAATAGACCACTAACACTAAAACAAAAAAAGGAATAAAATATACGAAAATCCCCTTACGAGGAACTACTCCATTTCTCCCTCCCTTTTTCCCTCCCTTTTTTCTCTATCCTGAGCGACTATCTCATCTACCTCCTTTTTCCCCACAATCGTTCTAAAATACCCTATAAGAATCTGCCACTTTTCTGCTGACTCCAGCATACATCTAACCATATTTTCCACCCTCAATACAATCCAAAGCTTTTCCTCTACCTCCGCCCTCTCATTATCCCACCTCGTGCTTAAAATCACCCTATGTTCGACGTCGTCCCTATCCCCGCAATACATACATTTGTCGTCTCTCGCCTTACCATTCCTGTAGGTATACACCCTAAAGCACCCATGCCCGAAAGCACTTGTGTTGTGAAATAGTCTAATTTTCGAAGCTTACATCCCAACCAGTCTTCTACATCCCCTATTACCTTCCGGGTCCATGCCCCCTTTGAACTCCCTTCCCTCAACCCACTCACCCACTTCTTCTCTATTTCTTCCTCTATTAATGCTTTATTCTCCATGCCCCTCTTCCACATTTGGACCCTCTCTTCAACCAAGAGATCAATCGGTGGTATACCGGTAATTATCTGGATCGCGTCATTTGATATTGTCCTATACCCTGACGCAATCCTCAACAGCATGATCCTCTGTACCTTCATCATATCTTCTTTGTATTTCTTTATATTCACAGCCCTTCCCCATATTGGAGCACCATACAATAAGATAGGCTTTACTACACCCCACAACATCTTTCTTTTAAAATCCCCTGGCCTCCCTATATTTGGGAGCACCCTGGTCAGCGCTGCCGCCCTATCTCCCGCATTCTTAACCACCTCCCTGATGTGTGGCCCAAAATATATACCCCTATCTAGCCAGATACCCAGATACTTGCATTTCCTCCCCGGTTCTATCTGGTACCCCCCCATTTTGAAGGTAACATTTCGCCCTCTGGGTCCATACCCTTTTCCCTCATCCATCTACCCACTTCTCACAATGCCTCGTTTACAATAATTTCGAGATCTGGACCATCTTTGGCCGTCGCCACAATCGCGACGTCGTAAGAGGGTCATAAAAGATATTCCACATGGTCGGTCCTAAGACCGATCCCTGTGGAATACCCGCCGTAACCTCATAAAATTTCCCCCCACCCATCTTTATTCTCCTACCCTGAAAATAACGCGTAACCCCCTTTAATAAGTAGCGTGGAATATGTATTATCTCCAGTTCCCCCAGTATGTGCCTAGTCGGAACTGAATTGAAAGCATTTTTGACGTCTAGCATCACCACGACGCACCATCTCTCCTTTCCCCTGGGAATAGAGCCTTAACTATCTCCTCCTTTTTATCACTGGCAAGCTGGAACGATGCGCCCCCACCCTTAAATGCCCTAGTAGCTATTTAGTATCCCTGTCCCCATATATCATCTTCCACCTCGTCGCACAAAATCTTCCACTGCTTCCTCTTCTCTTTCTTTATCTCTTTTCTGAGAATCTTCCTTTGTCCCTTATACACTTCCCATGCCCTCTCCCTCTCATTGCCCCTGATTGCTTTCATTATCCCTTGCTTAAACACACTCCCCCCTTAATTCAACAAAAGTCTGTAATAAAATGTTAATCCAGCACATGGAGACTTGAGAATCGGACCACAAACAATAACGAATATTTTTCAAATTGAGGGCATTCATTACAATATTTATTAGTTGTGCTACTAAAAGACAATCACACAATTCGAGTTTTGGAATTGTTATCGTCTTGGTCTTGGTCTTGGCACACAGTAATTGAACATTATAATTTCCAGTATCATCAACACTCCGTAAGTATATACAACATGAATAGGCATCTCTAGATGCATCGCAGAAGCAGTGGACATCTGTAAGTGCATAATTTGTAGAAATAGCATTCCTAGGAATTGATAATTGATTTAGACTGTCAAGTTCATTCTGAAATCGATACCACGTTTGTTCTTTATTCTGTGGAACAGGCTCATCCCAGCCAATATGTAGGGACCATAACTTCTGTATGATTAATTTTGCAATAACGATTGTAGGGCTTAATAGTCCCAAAGGGTCGTAAATTTGGGCAATAATTAATTTTTATTTTATCTGGATCGAAGACCAAAATGTTTATGTTTGGAAGTATTTGCTGGTTCAAATAATAGTAGTTTGTACAACTAGTGCGCAAAGCGTCACTTTTCCCACGAGCGCAGAAGTTTGTGGCACGAGCCGTATGGCGAGTGTCGCAAATCTAGCGAGTGGGAAAAGTGATTTGCGTACAAGTTGTACACAATATTTTTTCTACAACCACATTTATTAATGAAATAAAAACAGAAATTTATATACTTAGGTATTTTATTAAAACTTTGAACAGAAAGAACATACAAAATGAAAATTTAATATAGAAAAATCAGTTGAGTGTATGTTAAATAGTGAATAATGAATAAATAAATAATCAAATAAATAGTTTACTTATTTTTGGTTTGAATTTAAAATTTTTACACCCAGAAATTCACGAAGTATAATAAATAGGTTGAATTGTCAAAAAAAGTTGACAGGTCATAGGTAGCTTTGTTTGACATTTCGGTGCGGAAAAGTGCCATAGCGTGTACTTTTCGCATTACTTTTCCAACAGTTATCAAAAGAATTAAGAAAAGGCCTGCTTTGCGTATAGAAATTTGTGTAGAAAAGCGTGTGTATTATTTGTATTATTTAATTGTATAGAATAGTACATATGTGTAATAGATACAGCGCTGAAGAAAAGTAGTGAGCAAGTGAGTTCTCGCCTCGGATAGCCCTTTGGCGCGCAAAACACTACAACATAAAAACATACAAAAAAACTGACTCCGGCTAGTCGGGCGGCGTTGCCACGTTTTTTACTATTAGAAAATGAATTTAAACAGTGCGGTAGCAAATCCATAATTGTTTATCATCTGCAAACAAAAGGCATAAAGAATACTCTACTGCGACTGGCAGGTCATTCATGTATAAAATAAATAATACAAGTCTCAATACTGAGCCTGCAGAACACCTCTTTTAACAGAAAGAATACTCGAATTAATACCATCACAATGGACATATTGTCTTCTGTTTGCGAGGAACTAAACATAGTAATAGTAATTTTTTGGATCCTATCCCGTAATACCTCATTTATTCATTAGTAAGTCCGGATGTACACAGTCAATTGCTTTGCCGAGATCACAAAATGTAACATCACCACTTGTTTTCATGTCAAGTCGCATACTCATAATGGGAACCTTAACATGAAAAATTCGTTCTGAAGTTTCCCTTCCCCAGTGATAGGAAATTTTCGAAATGTTTGGCTTGGAACTTGTCTTTTCCTTACTTAACAGTGTATCACCATTCTAGTAGATATATTAAGCCACCATGCGCACGGCATGTTGCCTGTGTTGTTTCTTGTGGAAAATAAAATAAAGGTTCAATTACATAACCAAAATGAACTATAAAGAGTCTGTAAGTCTTGAAAAAATTCAATATATTTTTATTCATGCAATTTTCTTTGTGATTTATTGTTTTTACCTATATCGATAAAATCCACCTTCAGGCGACATTTTTGACGAGTGCTTTAAAAAAACTGAAATATTTGAAAACTGAAATAGAACTCTCGTGCGATACGTTATTTTTTGCATCTACTCTATTGCTGTTTTTTATGCTTATTAGTTACTAATGTTGATGTTTTCTTGTAGGGCAACAAAAAGCGCAATACTAACAAATCTAACAAGGGACAAAAGCAACAAGGAGTCACTTTAACTGTCAAAACCGATAGCGGGTATGTAGATTTAAAATTAGAAAATAATTTTGTTAATTATTGTTTTTTTTTTAATTTTCGATTCTATGGTCTTTCTTTTTATTCGGGTGATTCGTTTTAGTTAAATTTTAACGATCATTGAGGCAGACGTTTTTAAAATAATTAGATATATGGCGTACTTGTATGCACATTTTTTGTTTTAATTTTACCCCTTATAGCCTTGACAAAAGTTTTTATGGCACCGCTGTTTTGCTCACATTTTTTTTTGTCATTCAATAGCGACAGATTTTGAAATTGGCAAATTTTAAAGCAGTTTACTTTTTTTTAATAAATCACCCTGTAATATAATTTTAAAATGAGACATTAGAGAATTATGGCAGGTTAAAATAGTGACAGTCACTAATAAATGCGTCCTTATTTTGGCATTAGTGACAAGTGCGCATGCGTAGTTGTAGATAAAAATAAGGGCGGCCAGTAATTAAATACGGACTATCCTTAATTGTGACTGGATAGTGGCGGTCACAACTGGCGTCACTATTTTTGAGACATGCGTATAACAAAATTGTATATTTCATTAGTGTCCCTGTCAATTATGACATTTTTTAATATTACAAACTCTCTATCCTCGTCATTTGCACCCCCTAGAATGGCAGCTTGTAATATTTCTTCCATTATTCGAATCCGTGAAGATCACCAAGAGATTCCAAAAATAAAATATTTGATATATAACTTGATGGGCATAAACTAAGAACGAAGCAGAAACCACAGAAAAGTGAGGTTATAGGTAAAATAATAAAATAAAAATAACCACCACCCACCACAAAATTATAAGTGCCATATCTCACTTCACACGATGAAAATACTGACGCCAGTATATAAATTAGACCGATCAGTAATAGTGACGGTCAGTATTTTAGAAAGTGCCATAATTTTCTATTAATAGACTAAATTGTCGTAGTAACTTATTAATTTTGTTTTATTTGCTTTAATACTAAAATCCACCTTTTTTTAAATTGTGAACTACGCTCTCTGTATTTGTTAATCGTAAATTGTGTACCAGGTTCACTTTTATATTAAACCATGCCCCCTTTTTGTCGATCATAAATAATGCTCCTAATTTTTATCAATAGTCAAATTGTTATCCCTTTTCTGTCTCACATTTTTTGTGAACAGTAAAAACACAAGAGCTTTTTTTTTATCGGATAAATTTCTCTTCACGACACCGAAGGTGGAGCGATTTTACCTAATGTCAGTTTTTCGAGCAAATTTAGTGATTGGCAAAACTTTGAGTTAAAGAGAAATTTATCTGATAAAAGAAAAGCTCGAGTGTTTTTTGGCAAGGTAAATTAACGACAGAAATCTGACAGACTAATTGACAGTTTTTGCAGCAACACTTAATTGCTGTGAAATTATAAGTAACCAAACTTCCGACTCATTTTCATTGTGTAAAAGTGACGTCCGCTTACTAGATATTGAGGAAGAGAAGTTCATCCTTTTTTATCGATGTCAAAGTGACAATAACATTTCCAGGTATATGACATTTTAACATTGGAGTTAATTTATCGATAATAAACCATGCCACCAATTTTTATCGGTCATAAATTATGATCCCCTCTTTTGTCTAGTGTCTGATTTATTTCAACCACAAATTGCACCACCAAGTTTTTGTCAGTCGTAATTTGTGTTCCCCTTTTTTGTCGGTCATAAACTATTATTCCAATTTTTATCGGTCATACATTATCACCCCATTTTTTGTCGGTCATACATTATCACCCCATTTTTTATCTATTATAAATAGTGCCCCCAATTTCCTTCAACCGCAAATGTTTTTATCGATTATAAATCAATTTTTGTCACTCGTAAATTGTGTCGCCTGTTTTGTTAATCGTAAACTGCGCCCCCAATTTTTGTCAATCATCAATTGTGCTTCCTTTTTTGTAACGGCACTGTAATCTTAATAGGTACGCAAAGCCAATGGGGTTTACAGACGAAGCCAAGTGCAGATTCTGTCACCTAGAAGAGGAAACTGCAGAGCACATCCTATGCCAGTGCAACTGCCTGGCGAATGTGCAGTTTCTTGTGTCAGTCGTCAACCATGTTCTCCTTATTTGTCGATCATAAACCAGATGTCCTCCTCATTTGTCGGTCATAAATCAATACCTTATTTTTTATCGATAATAAATCATTACCCTCTTTTTTTGTCGATAATATGCCAAGTCCACTTTTTTTATCGAGCATGAACTATGCCTTTTGTCGATCATAAATAATGCTCCCAATTTTTGTTGATTGAAAATTGTGTACCCAATTTTTGTTAATTGAAAATTGTGTTCTCAATTTTTGTCATTCGTAAATAGTTCTCCTTTTTTGAACATAAATTAATCATGCTAAACGTTTTTTATCGGTCATAAACCACGATCTCTTTTTTGTCGCTCATAAATATGAGACCCTTTGCGAACCATGGGCCATTTTTGTAATTCAACATAATCCATATTGCTGCTTTGTGACAAAAGAAAATTGTCATTTTTCTGTAGAAACAATTGAAATTTAGATTAGCACTTTTGTGTCTCATAAATTGTGTCTTTTTACTCAAACTTCAATTGTGTTCCCAACTTTTGACATTCGTAAATTGTGCTCCCAACTTTTGTAGATCATAAATCATGACCCTAATTTTCTATCAGTCATAAAACATGTCTTCCTTTTTTTTATTCTTGAACCAAGTCTTCCTTTTTTTATTATTAAACCATGTCTTCTTTTTTTCTTATTCTTGAACCATGTCTTCCTTTTTTTTATTCTTAAACCATGTCCTCCTTTTTTGTCGATCATAAATAATGTTCCCATTGTTAATCGCAAATTGTGTCCCCAAGTTTAGTTAACCATAAATTGTATCCCAAATTTTTGTCAACCATAAATTGTACCACAAATTTTTGTCATTCGTAAATTGTGTCCTTTTGTCAACTGTGTACTCTCTTTAGTTAATCGTGTCCCATCTTTTCTTATTCGTGTCCCCAATCTTTTTCAATAGTAAATTGTGGTCCCAATTTTTGTCAATTGTAGATTGTGTCCTCTTTGTAGTTATCGTAAATTGTGTTCCCACTTAGTTATTCGTAAATTGGACAATTTTTGTCAGTCTTAAATTTTATCTATTATTGGTCATTCACAAATTTTGTTCCTTTTTTTGTCAATAGTAAATTGTGCATTCTTTTGTTCGGATCATAGACCTTGTTCTTTTTGTCGGTCATAATCCATGATCGTGAAAACATAAATTGTGCCCTCTCACACATTATTTGCTCTTAGTGCTCCCACTATTTTCTGATTATAAATCGCACTGATTTTGTTAATCGACCTCCTTTTGCTAATTATATCATTGCATGACATACTCACTTCACTGACCTTTATAATGAATTATAGAATTTTACACTCAATTTTTAGGCATATTTACAGTTGTTTTAAGGACTTCTGTGTTATTTTATTTTGTTTTATAAGTATGTTACTGATGGTGCACCCTATATTAATGTTTTTTTTTGTTTGGTGGTTTTTACAGAGACGTACCAGTGAGTGATGTGGTGATAGCCGAAGATGGGACCACCGGATCGGGGGGGAAAAAAGAAGACTGCACCAAAAGCGTCGAACATAAAGGACAAGGAGATGCTCCGTGCAAAGTCGAACCTACAACTGCCGCGTCCGATTAAATTATTCCAATTTTCTTTTTCCCTTCCTCCCCTTTTTTTGTTTCTTCTTTATACGTTCGTTTTTTCTTTTTACCCTTTCGCGTGTGAAAAGAACACTATCAAGTGCAACATTTCCCACTTCATTTTTTTAGACTTTTAAGTAGGTTTAAACATAGACGCTTTGAAATAAACTGAGATCGTTCTGGTGCAGAATCGATTCAATAAGTAAGGGACAGTTTCGCATTTTTATTTCGACTACGATTTTAGTCGAACTAGGTGTGAACAAAAAAGTAATTCAACGGAAAATTAACCGTCCGCTGTCTCGAGAAAATAATGGATTAAATTGATCATAGTCGGTAGTTGGTGTTTTTCTTTAATTTCGGACGCGAAAGGACGGCGGAGGTTTACAGAAAATTGTTAATTTGCCCGAACTCTAAAATAGTTGCGGCAAATCAACACCGAAAATTGGCGTTATATATTTATATATAAATACGAAGTAAATTTTTTGATTTACTTTTTTGTTATTTAATGGGCTAACAGACAATTTTTTACTACAGGGTCAGAGTAAAAAGTATTTTAGAAGGTGTCAACGCTGCTCGAGTTCCGTGTTCAAGTTTAAAAAAAATATGGACTGATTTTTTCGAGAGCCTTGTATATTTTTCTATGTTTGTTACGACTGTTATTATTATATATTGACTGAAGAGGGCGCTTTAAGCGCCGCTGTGATCATATTTATGGTATTTATAATACGTTTAGAAAGAAAGATAAGAGAGAGATCTCTTGATACGACGCTATACGAAGAATGGTATAGCGACGAAATCGGTTGGTGGTCTTAAGGATGGTTCGCTATATATATAATGTATACACACACAACAGGCATTTTATTTTTGTTTTACCAGGAAATGATGCATCATTGAAATCCCAGTTTTTTTGAATATTCAACATCCAAGTGTTGGAAATTGCAAATTAACTTGTTAGTTTGATTAGCAACTTGAAATTGGTGTCACAGCTTGCTAGAACTTCGAAAAATATGAGCGAACACTCATCGGGTTCGGAATTAGGTCTAAACAAATGTTTTTCGATTATTTTACAATGTATTAAAAAACTAACCGATCAAAAATATTTCTTAAAGCTTGTTGTGTTTGCTGTGTTCCCACGTTCAGTTGTAGTTCTTCGCGTTTGTCGTATCTTCGAATAGCATGTGTTCCTATGCCGATTTTCTTTTAAATTTTACCAGAAAACTATTTTCTTTGCTTCTCCAGGATACATGTACCATAATTTCATCCACAAATGTCCACGTATAATTTTTTGGCTTTTTGTTATAAATACAATCCAAGCATATATTCCATAATACTAGATTGTAGATGTCGAGGATGTCGACTTGTCCGATTGGCATTACCACACTGCGACCTATAAGACCTTTTGTGTATACACCACATCTATGTTTTAGTCCAAAAGATCTAAGCTTCTGGGAAAGGATATCCGTTTTGAAACCAAATTTGTACCCTTTTCAGGCTCTAGGTAGGTACATAATATGTTTCATACCTTTTAGGCGTTGGCGACAATTACCCTGTAATTGCAGATAATGTGCAACTCACCTGATTGTTCCACTATCCATTACAGAGAAGTAAGACGAAAGTCGTAATAACGTTTTGGCTTGTCTTTGGTCTGGATAATTTTTCCAGTATGCTGCACTAAGCTCATTTTGCCATTTTGGGATACCACAAAATAGTTCGGGTCCGATAAAAGCCTAACTATTCTGACTGAGTACGTTTTTTGAGGCACTCTTGAGTATTAGGACCTATAAGCGCGTTTTGCAGTGTGGACGGGATTAAAGGATGCGTAACAAAAGCAAGCGATATCAGAACAGTTGCTGAGATGGAGGCTTCACGTGTAGCAGGTGTGTCTCAAAAAACAGTTCGCCGTAGGCCCACAAGACACTTGCGCATGTTGTGTACGGGTAGTGAACGCGCCACCTACCGGCGTGCGCCAAGTTGCGTTTGTAGGCACGTCAATACTATAAAAAAATTATTTTATGTGGGATACTATCTTCAGCGGAGGTTTGTCTACCGTAATGGCTGCGCGGTTATCTATTTCGGAGTTGAATTAAGATAGCAATTAATGAAAATAGAGTCCCCGAACTTAGGGATTTTTCTTATTGGAAATTTCATCCCCCCGAGTTTTTTTTTTCGAAATTTCACAAATATAAATAGTTTGCAAATTATTAACGAAAGATTGAATATCCGTTTTTTTTCTCTACATTGGTTAAAAACAGCAGTTTTTTATGTTCTATAAAATCCTCTAAATACATTTTTCTAAGTGTCATTTCGAATCCAATCAACGAGCTACGCTCATACTTTTAGGAGCTTTATCGAGCATTTTCACCAATTTGAACTTGTTAATCAGACTATGTCGTTTTCAATAAAAAAACTCCCGACAAACTACTTGAGACGTTATTGTTGAAAAAATAGAATTATCCACGATGGATTTGTGTCTTAAATGTAAAAAAAATTGCCCGAAATTGCGCAAAAGATAGTAAACCCGATCAACTTACAAAAAAAAGCTTTTTAAATCTACTAAAATGATACGTCGAGTCGTATAACCAAAGTTCAGAATATGCCGCTCTTATTGCTCATGGTGAGACGAATACAGCTTTTTTAAAAAACGAACTGAAGTTTTTTTTGTTCGTACGAAGTAAATAAAAAAAATGTAATCTATTTATAACCACTTGAATGGAAAAAATTATACGAAGAATCGAAACAAATTCTTCTTTTATTGAATGAAATATAAATTGCTTACCCGAAGTAAACGGAATATATTGAAAATGTTTTTTCTTAATGAAAAAGGGGGAGTGATTTGGACCGTACGGTATATCGAAACTAGATGATTTGCTACGATAAAACGTAGTATTACGCATGAATTGAATGAATCATAGATGTACATGAATATTTCGATGCGCATATGCTTTTTCGGTCAAGAACTAAACTTAGATCTGTTGGTGTTAACGAAAACAAAAACAATGTCACGTTTTCTACTGCGCATGTAATCGAAATTTCAAATGTATGTGCTCATACCAATCTAGAATAAACTTAATTGCACTAAGTTTCCAAACCGCATGTGCCGGTTGTAACATGAAACAACATTGACATGGGTTGGAGTTGAAGGAAAAGTAGAGAATTTATATTGTACATGTACATGTGCTTAGATAGATAGATAGATTTGACTACATTACATGTTTTACAATCTTTGCCAGCCAAATGGACACTGTTTCAACAATTTGATGACTAAAATAACGGAACAGTACGTATAGTTTCATACGTACGTATTCAGGCGACAAGTGCGTATACCGATAATTGTCGAAATGTCCGTCTGTTTCGGTAGAAACCATAGATCTACATTATATTCATTTGTGCTGGTGCCGACTAGAATCGGAAATAATATCACATGATTGAAAAAACCAACGAAAACATGATAGATATCGGTATTTCAGGTTCGTTTTCACGTGACGTTGGATGTCGAGAAGTTTTACTTCTTGAAAACAGAAAAAGTCACCTAAGACATCGATGCTATGGAATCGAGACAAGTTTTATTTTTCGAAACTATTTTGGAAAATGTGTTCATTCTCGTGCGATGCAGTGGCCCTTCGTGGGCAGAAGGTGGTTTTCGGTTATTCTTTGTGAATAATGGAACACTTACAACACGAATACACGCCACAATCACTTCGGTTGACGCAAACCTGAACTGATCTGTGCTTTGTGGTTCCATGGAATTTCTTTTCAGTTTAATATGGCGTTCAACTGAAATTATTGTGGCTTTTACTCGTGTAGGAGCTGCAGATCCGTGTGTTGTTTTTTATAACTCAAAAATTCCTCGATACAAAACTCTTTCATCGCGAACTCACAAAGGAATCCATACTGGTCCAGAGGTACGACAACGTACGGGAAATGTGACGAAAAGTCAAACCTTTTGATTTCATGATATCGATGTCGCGACATAAAGACATTGGGCGCGTTCAGATGGGCTCAACGGTTGAGTGAATTACTCAGCGGCTGCCTCTCAAGTGTTGAGCATCACACGCAGCGGCAATTATTTCCACTTTGTTTACTCAGCGCTGTCAAGGATGACAGAAAATTTATTTTGTCATTTTTGGCGCTGTCAAAGTGTTGTAATCAACAATAATAATGGAAATAAACGTGGAGGATTACAGAGTACTGATAAATAATGAAATTATTATTTTCTTTAGAAAATTTGGTTATTTTCCACCGCTAACTTGTAGCAATGCGTTCAGACGGAACTCAGCCGCTGACTGTCAGCAGTGCTTAGTTCCAGTCGTAGAGCACGGCCAAACGCGCCCACTGTGTCTATTTCGGTTTTCATGATAAAATATCGCGACATTCAATGTAATAAGCATTATGTGTCTACTTTGATTAGAAAAAAACATATTTCAATAAAAGCGACCGACACGAAATGATATTAAATTTCATTTGCAGCATTTTTCAGTGAGTCTGAGTGCTTCATTATGAATTAATTTTTAGAGCCTGCAAAAATCCTATTTTTATATTGCGCATGTGCCGACACTAATAAGATTTACTACAGATCTAAATGTCACCAAAAATTCGTTTACAATGCCATATTATTCAGTGGATTATTTGGTTGAGAAAAAAACTCATTGAAATAAAGAATGCGTTTTATTCCCGGTCATCACCCCCCTAAGTAGCTGTTTAATACCATACCTTTACACTTTGTAGTTCTTAAATTACAATCATTTAGCTCACAATATAGAAATGTAATTAGAAAATTTATCCCTAACAGGATGAAATGATATATAATCTTTATGTTGTAAAATTGGTGCTTTAATTTTTTGATATCGATATATACAACAACGATACATTGAAATTTAAGTTTAGGTAGCGAAATTTTCTGGTTCTCGATAATATCAACAATTATATAATGCCAGTATTCCTCTATACACTTCTCAGATGATCTGGTTACTCCAGACAGGTTTATGTTTGCATTGCCATGCGGTGGACGTTCGATTGGACAAATTGGGATGTTGTAGAGATCTTATACTAAGGTTATCTGATGTGTGCCTAAAAAGCTCGTGAAAAGAACGTTTCAACATTATCAAAAATAAGTCGACGTAGAGGATAATATGACGAACGCTCTTTTAATTATCCCTTGTTCAACTAGTGGATGCACCCACGTTTCTCGCTGATAATCCCTTTTTTTGTAAAAATGGTAGACTGTGACAGCCTTAAACCGCAGCGAACCCGTGTTTCTACTTTGATATTCTGTTTATTTAATAATTGTGTTCAACCACGTCACCATGAAATCAACGTGTAACCGCGTAGCTGAGCCTTAGGCCTCGTTTCAACTAGCACCTTTTTGAAGTGGATATTGACTACAAATTTGTGGACTACTGAGGTCAGCTTATTGTTCCATTCACGGCAATATAAAAAGTTAATTTTTTACACCACTATTGAACTTTTGCCGCCGCGAGAGGACGAGCCTGTTCACTGACCACTAATCGCCTGCATTGTCGTCGGTTTCCACGGACCACTTGCAACGCAACCACTTTCTTAACGCCGACAAGTGGTCTGTAAAAGATTAAACCGTTCGTCAGGGACACGTTTATAGAGGAAATTCAGGCAGTAACTGTAACTTGGGTCTACAAAACTGACGCATACAACAATAGAACCCAAAAATACCAGTTTTTCAATAAAACTTTCAGGAATAAATAGTAAGGAATCAGTGTCTCCTAGGGTGAGATGGACTATTTTTCTCTTGACCTCCGGTGAAGCAATAAAGCTTCGTCTGAATCCATTATATTTCAAAGTATTTTTGTAGCTACACCTACTGACATTTTTGCGTCAATAAAATCAGGTTTTGACGTTGGCATAACTACAAAATTTACTCTACTATCTAAACAAAACCCGTCTACACACAAACCAATTTCTGTTGTTGATATCATCTTTAAAAAGTGGCTTGAGTAACCTTAACCTTTAGTTTTCAGTTAATCTATATTTATTTTTCTTTGAACTTAACCGCACAAACCGGGTTAACTATAAGTTAATCAGTCAATACTCCTCGACTTGTATTCCAAACCATAACAGTTAACCAACCACACAAACCAGTACTGGGAGACTCTGCACACTATCGAATTCTACTATCGACTCTATTCACACGTCTTTTGCCGACGATTTTTTAATAAAATCTTCAATATATTTCGTAGTAATAAGTCAGAAATAAAAGAATACTTGACGACAGTATGCAGATGGTATATAGAGTGAGACTGGAATAATAATAGTAATAATACTGTAGAAAACGATTGGTAGAATTCTATAGTGTGCATAGTCCCAGGCCTGCTCACTGAGATAGTTTGACAGAGTAGTTATCTTATTGGAAGTCAGGTGGGCATTTGTGGGCAAGTCCATGTGACGTGATGTGACAATCGTCCTGATGAATCCGCTGTTAAACAAATCGTTCTTTGCACAACACGTGGTTCTTAATAGTTACTTTGATCGTGAATGAGTTCATTTAATTTTGATTTGGTGCTTTTTTCGACATTGATTGAATCGCTCAGGTATTTTAAAAGATATTTCTGACTGTTTGTAATAAAAAGAATAATTAATTAAAAAAACAAATCTAAAATATAACCAAATAATTGTTTTTCCTCAGGGCGATGTCATTAGTGTCAACTTGTCAGTTAAAGTTCTCTCAATTTATCCTGAGAAGTTTTAAAAGAAGTTTGGTTATCGTTTGTTCGTGTCTACAGAAGAATCTATTTATTTTTCTGTGGTTTTAATATATTACGTCGGAAATTTTCACGCATTTTGGAAAGGAATATGATAGGAAAAAATTTCGATACCTAAGCTCCAATTTCGTTCTGTCATTAAAACATTCGCAATGTTGAATTTTTTTTTTTTTTTTTATATAAGTTGCTTTTCTTAGTTTATTGTTAAGCGAATGTTGTTCAAACAAGGGTTGAATCTGTTTTTGTATTTAACAAATTTTTTTGTGCCCGTAAATGGAAACCCTCGCGTCATTTTTGAAATAACTTTTTATAACTTATAAATAGTATAATCTATGCTTATTACATATTTAGAAATATTTTGGAAATGTAGCCGTAAAAAAGTTTTTTTTCTAATGTACTGGTTAAAGTTTAACAACCTCCAAGGTTTTTTTATTGAGTATGCGTGGATCAAACAGATTGCGCTTACAATCCCTCTTATAAAACAACTACAGATCGGTTAGTTACTCGCAACACGAACCCTTTCTACTGGAGATATGTACCAATTGAATATTTTAAAATGACTTGAGGTATTAAGTGATTCCTTATTTTAAATAATACATATATTTCCTCCTATTTGCCTTTGATATCAGCCTTCGATTATTATTTAATCTTTGTTTACTATGACAGAAAGACTCTTTAAATGATTTATTATAGTCACTATGCGTGAACACAGACCATCACTAGAGGGTGCAAAATTAATTAATATTCTAACTGTAGAGGTGAACAGTAAGCAAACTAGTATAATATCTGTGACTGGATTTCCAATTTTTAATATATTTTTTCATGTTTTGTTTTATCTAATTTTGCATCCGAAGGGAAGGCATGAAGTGAGATTTCTGTGCAATACGAAATACACTGGGAATCACAACATAACCCGTTTTAGTTACCACTGTATTATAAACTTTTTGCGATCCTCCAAGAACACTAAATTGCAGTCAAGAAGTTACCAAAAACACAATCGGACGTAATTGTCTATTTGGTTAAAAACGCATTAACCCTTTCACCGCGGGAACCATTAAGAGCCGCACCGGAAAGTGGCAATATACGTGCGGGAACCGTGTATAAAAGCAAAGGGTCTCCGGAAGGTTAAACTGCGAGAACCGAGCGTAAGCATTCGTTAGTAGGTTTCTACTTATCAACCTTTGCCTCCCCAGGTCGCTAGATGTCGTAAGGCGTCATGAACATTTTATGTACCTTTACTACGGAAGTTGTGAAGATTTGTCAGTTCCCTGCATGCAATGGTTTGGTTGTTGCGTATTGTATTAAAAGTATTGTTATATTTGCTGTATGTTTATTCAAAATAATTTAAATTAGCCGCAACTGTTTAACACCCGAAATCTGCTGACCCAAGCAGCAACGTTTCCAGCCGCAGAGCTGAAGTATCACATGCTATCTCAAGTCTTGTGAAAAAAAACTATTGCAGAAGGGAGAAGGTGAATCTCTGTTAGTCTGTTTCAAGACATCTTGAATTTGACATTCGCACCAAAAAGTGTAGTTGCAAACGGTTACTTATATAATTTCCATTGGTACAAAATTATAGTTATGTTTTTGGCATTGATAGCACATCTCATTTTGTTTTAAGTAAAGAGTATCTAAGCGTGTTTAGTTCATAGAAATCAGTATGTTCAGATAGTCCGTCCGAATTCAAACAAAGTAAATTCGAAAAGACGTAACAAACTCAAGTTGCTTTGTAACAAATTACTGAAAAGTAACGTCTTTGTTTCGTAACTCCCAGCCATGCTTGATGACCATTACAAAATATAAATTGATCACCACAACCTTCAACTAATCAAAGCTGGGTGCAACTTTTGACTATAACTTAATTTCAAGTTTGGTCAATATTCAGTATATAATGAGTAAATAAATGGAAATATTTGAAACAAAATGTCACCTTATTGACAAAAACACGGATTATAGTACATTGCAGTAGTTGGTTCAACAATATTCAGTCCCGGTTATAGTTTCAAGAAATTCAGCTTGTGGTATATTTTGGAGCACAGCGCTCTTAGAAAAAAATAATTGTTCAACATTTTGTTTATAAAGAAAGTTATGATGATTTATTTATTAATTACACAAGTACCTCAGTTGAGTGAATAACACATTTTTCTAACGAGTTCAAATTGTGGAAGGTAGATGGCGCTTTGGATCTTCAGATTGTCTTGTCCATTCAACAAAAATAGTTGGAAGTTTATAAAAAATCAATAATTGCAAAAGCTTAAACACATTTTCGTCGACTTTTTCCTTCGATCTGCATATGCCTAACAAGTGCTTTAACTTCTGGAATTGATGTTCGACAAACTTTAATTTGATTGTTAATTCGCTTGTCCAAATTAGGCAAAAAATGTGTTCTGGTTAACAATAAGAGGGCTATGCCACTATTTCAATATTTTTAGGTTTATAGCAGAAGAACCTTTGGAAGTTGTTAAACTATTTAACTAAATTTTTTCTGTATTCAAGTTATCTAATTTCTGATATATATGTGTATAATGGCTCTAAGGGTCAAAGGGCAAACGTAACTAAATATATAAAAGATTAGAAATAGTTATCGTGATTTTGGAAAACTTGGGACAATATCGCTCCTAAACTATTTATATATTTTTTGTTTTTTTAAACTCTAGGTATATATGATTACTAATACAAAGATGTTGAAATAAAAAAAAATTGCTAATCTTAATGCTGTTGTCTTGATGTTTGTTCTGAAATCACACAATCCAATTTCACTTTCTTTCTTAATAATCATTGAAAAAAAAGTATAAAAAACAAAACAACCGTTCAACTGTACGACAGTTTTTAGAATAATGGGCAAAAGGAATTTAAATATGAAGTTTTGTATGTATTGCCAGACCGATGGATTGTGGTTAACACAGTTGATAGAGTTTGTTTGATATATAGTATACAATTGAACCATTTGTTTTTGTTTTATTTATTCCATTCCCTGCACTTATCTCTCTTGACGATCTTGTGATCATAGCAAGAATTAAATTTGTGGATAGCATATAATATATGCATGTATGACGGGGTGACATTCACTGAGACCTAAAAGATCTATTGTGCCCCTTACATCTAGTTCGGTCTCGGAGACTATTAGCTCCTTTAGTCTTATTTCCCTGAGGAATTTTAGGATATCTGCAAGCTTCAACTTATGTAAATGTCTCTCTTCCATCCAATAATCTCTTAGGTGCTCTGCCCTAGGATTCTGAATTGCTGTGCAATTCGTAAGTATGTGGATGGAGGTTTCTTCTTCCATGTCACAGAATCTACATTCTTCTTCCTCCACTATTTTTAGCATTTTCAGGTGCCCGTTCAGGCGGCCATGTCCCATTAGGATCCCTGTTAAAACTCTTGCAGTTTTACTTTGACTCATGCATTCATTTTATCTCAACGGGTTGTAGTCACCCATCAGAATATTTGATTGTCTAAACCCTACTAGATCTTTCCAAAGGTCAGATCTTCACTTTTTTTCGGCTCTGCCTATTTCTTCTAATTTTACATTAAGGCTGGTCTTTCAGTCCCCCTCTTTGCTAGTCCAGCTGCTATTTCATTTCCTTCTATTCCAGTGTGTCCTGGAATCCATACTAAGCTTACTATATTGTTCTCGCTTAGTTCATTGAGTATGCCTAGGCATTCCTACACCAATTTGGAACTGATTACACAAGAGCTCTGTGCTTTAATGGCTGCTTGACTATCCGACATTATGATAATATTTTGCCTTCTATATCCTTTGTCAATATTGAACTGGGCACACTTTCTTATGGCGTCAATTTCCGCTTGAAAGATATTTGGGGTTTTTCCCAAGTTTTCAGAGTGTTTGGTTCCTGGCCCGTACACTACTATACCAGTTCCTTCTATTGCTTTTGAGCCGTCTGTATAGGTACCATTGAATGGCATTCTTTCCTAGCCAGCCTATTGAACCTATACACTGTGTCCGTAAAGTATGGAACAAATTCATTTTTAGCTAAACAGGCCATTTTAAGAAATAATCCTGAAACACGTCGATTTTTGATTTTAATTTACCGTTTTTTATAATAATAATCTAATATACAGGGTGAATTACTTTCGAGTAATGACGGTGACGTCATTACTCTAGCTGAGCTGATTCCAAAAATGTATCACATGTTGATTCCAATTGGTACAGGGTGGACAAAAATACAATTAATAGTTTTGTGTGTGCTCCTATAGTAACGCGTAACATTCTCTATTAGTTAAATTAACAATATTATCAAAAATACTTATTGTCTAGCGGCAATTGGTTTAAATGTAACACCCTGTAGTTTGTTACATTTTTAGATTAATAAAAATGGGCTGTTTCCAAACATGTTTGGTACTTGTAGTCGTCTAGTTCTTTGTGAAATGTCATTATTTGTTTAGTAATTTATTGATGTTCAGTGACAGTTTAGTACTACAATATTTTTGGTATTCGTGAATGTTTTAATTATTATTGCTAAAATTTAATTTGAAGTAGAAATGGAGTTAGGTGTAAAACAAAAAATTGAAATACTTATGATGATTGGGTATGGAGACAGATCGCGAACTTAGATGGAAGTGTGCAATTTGTTTAATGATAAATATCCAGAAAGACCTATAACGCGTTCACAGATTGGAAATAAATTTTCGAGAAACTGGTACGGTTGAAAATGCATGCAAATCAGGTCGTCCCTCTGCAAATGCTGATACAACATTATATGTGTTACTTAGTTTTGAAGAAGATTCGCACACTTCTGTGCGTAAAGTTAGTCGCGATATCGGTGTTAGCAAAACAACGGTACAAAAACTATTAGAGCTTGAAAAATGGCATCATTATAAAATCAAACTTGTGCAGGAATTAAACGAAGATGATCCAGATAGAAGAATCCAATTTTGCGAAAAAATTATGGATAAATGTCACCGACACCCTCTCTTGATACATAACATTATTTTTTCTGATCAGGCCACTTTCACGTCAGAATTGTAGATACTGGGCCAAAGAAAACCCCCACTGGATGCGTGAGCATCATACACAATACCCGCAAAAGATAAATGTATGGGCTGGAATTGTAAGAAATCGAATCATCGGACCATACTTTATCGATGGTAATTTAAACGGGGCAACGTACCTTTAGTTTTTAAGTGGGTATCTCGTACCTACTTTACGTAATTTGTTTCCCAGCTGACGTAATCCTGGAGGTTTTGATGAAAGTTCATGGTTTCAACAGGATGGTGCACCTCCACATTATGCTATAGATGTTGGAAGGTACCTAGATGAAATTTTTCCGAACAGGTGGATTGGTAGACGTGGACCTATTGAATGGCCAGTGAGGTCACCAGATTTCAATCCTTTGGATTATTTTTATGTGGGGCCATCTGAAGAATGTTGTGTATCAAACGAAACCGGCAAATATTCAAGAATTAAAAGAGATAATTCGGACAGCAATAAACAATATTTCTCAAGACACAATAAACAAGGTTCAACAAGAATTTGTACACCGTTTGGGTTACTGTCAAACACAGAAAGGGCTGCAGTTCGAACATTTATAAAGTCATGTATTTTATCATATTCTGTCCGCTGTACAATAAGTATTTTTGATAATATTGTTAATTTAACTAATAAAGAATGTTACGCGTTACTTTATGAGCACACACAAAACTATTAATTGTATTTTTGTCCACCCTGTACCAATTGGAATCAACATGTGATACATTTTTGGAATCAGCTCAGCTAGAGTAGGTAATCCGAAAACTGAGACAAAATGGAGGTGTTCCATTTAAAAAAAATGACGGTGACGTCATTACTCGAAAGTAATTCTCCCTGTATATTAAATTATTATTTTAAAATACGGTAAATTAAAATTAAAAATCGACGTGTTTCAGGATTATTTCTTAAAATGGCCTGTTTAGCTAAAAATGAATTTGTTCCATACTTTACGGACACAGTGTATACAAATCACTGACAAGAAGTAATAGTATATTATATTACGGCTCCATTTGCTACACGATACCACTTTTAAAACATTATTTAAAAAAATATATGTCATTCAACAAACGCCTCACTCGACGAACAATACGACGACTCCAAATCTACAAAAAATGTCCCTTTTAGAGAAAGAGTGAGACAAAACTAACTATAAATTTAAATTATCAAAAACGCCAACTTTCCCCCAGGATGTCTAAGAAGTTAGATAATATATCCCTCACCCAAAATCCAAAAAAAATCAATAACCCATCTCCTAAGCCTCTCCAAGGAAATATCCAAATACCCTCAGATCCAACAAATCTATACAGATGCTTCACAAGTGAACTGAAAAGCATACATCTTACCCAATGGAACGTCTTTTTTCTATGAGCTCCATCTCACTCCGGTATAAAAGGAAACGAGGAAGTCGATCGATGAGCTGTAGATACATCTAATGAAGAAGCACCTTACATTCAAAAAAATCTTTACAGTTACTGTATTAATACAATTAAAAAACAAATATTGAATTCTTGGCAAGTACCTAATACTAAAAGAAGTTAAGCCCCAAATTGAATATTAATACCAGACAAACGAAGAGATCAAGTTTTCAAGCCGCCTTCTTATAGGTCATACACTCCTTACGCACCAATATCTCTTCAACAAAGAACCAGAATGTATACCATACATTGTCATACTTATCTTCTATTAAATACGTCGTTGTATAAAAAAACATTCTAAGAGTGTTCTGGATACGAGATACATAGAAAGACAGAATAATTTAAGTGCGGTATTCAAAGATGTGCTCACCAAAGACACCAAGTGCGTTAATTAAATTTCTCTGTCAGTTTAAGTAACAGGTATTGTTCTATACTTGGACAGTAATATTCAAGATTGTATCTAAGCTCATGAAAGATCACTGTTGTGCCAAAAGTCAAATCCATACAGTTTTCAACGTATCTGTTAATTTTCAACGTATCTAGATGGGTGGTCGATTGTCCGATTTTAAATTTCAAAAACGGTTTTGAAAAGTGTAAATATAGAGCAGCAAAACGTATATTTTCGATTTGAAATCGAGTGATGCGACGTCGGCCAAAAAAGCCAGGGAACATCGGCGAAAATGACTGCTGGAAAGCGGCGAGAGATCGGTGACCGAGGAGAGGTATTATACATAGACATACGAGCGAGCTGACGCGCGGCATGTCTATGGTTTGCGTTTGAAGTATTTTGACTTTGACGAAAATCATCTGTCAGTGTCACAATTCTCCCTATTACGGCTATGACAGGAACTGGAGTGCGTAGAATGACCGTTGGTCACGCCAGACAAAACAGGAAGAGAGAGAAGAGACGCCGTGATTCATCTGCCAGCTGCTCCGAACAGAAACTATAGCGAAGAACACATCATTTTGAATATTAAGGTACACAAGTTTATTTCTTGATTATTAATAAAATCGGAGTTACTAGTCGGTTTTGTCGACTCCAGGTACTTGAAAATAAAAAAAATAATGGAATAGCTTGATTATTTGCCAAAATCATAAAATGCAAAACATAGACATGCCGCGCTTTAGCGCGCTCGTATATCTATGTATAATACCTCTCCTCGGTCACCGATCTCTCACCGCTTCCCCCACTACTCAGCTGCTTTCCAGCTCATTTTCGCCAATGTTCCCTGGCGTTTTTGGCCGACTTCACATCACTCGATTTCAAATCGAAAATATACGTTTTGCTGCTCTATATTTACACTTTTCAAAACCGTTTTCAAATTTAAAATCGGACAATCGGCCACCCATCCAGACACGTTGAAAATTATTGTATGAAAAAATTAAAATTGCCATTGCGATAAAAGTAATCGTCACTTGGCGTCTGCTCTTCGCGCATATAAAGGGCCTACGAAGAACTTCATTTGTACCAAGTTTCAGCTCTTGCAATTGAAAAATAACGAAGATATGAATTTTCAATAAAATGACTAATTTTCCGGTTTTTCCCAATTTTCTCGGTTCCTAATTATCCGATTGACTCGCTCGACCGCTGATTTTGTTCGTATTTTAATTATCTACAATTTATCTATACCATTGAGATTGCTTCACTACGTTTTACGCTATATGGAAAAAACTAAAAAATGAGATATTGACAAGTGTTTTGTTATTGACATATCATCGTCAGAATGACAGAAGTTACATTCTGACAATATGTCAGTATCGAAATAATTGTCAATATTAATATCTCAGAATTTTCATAATTGTTTTTTAATATACTCATTGTGTAATTTATTAGAAACATCATCGCTGGTTGCTAACTTTTATGCATTTCCTACCTCTGCATGCGATTGGGCGGAACTTGCATTTGAGAAGGAATATTTTTAGTATAACTGGAAGAAAAAAATTTCGCCTATTCAATAAAAAAGTAACACTTATTTTAAAAAAGAAAAACATGAATAGGCATGTTGAAAATCACTTGTGCCCGGGTATTACCTATTTTCAGTGAAAATATAAATACAAAATATGACAATACGCTATATGCGCCAAAAAACAGATCACAAATGTGTGACGTCAACCTTTTGTATATCGTTCGAACTTTTATCGTATTTTCTGGTTTTGCATCGTTTAAATGATATTTAGGTACTCGTTATAGAATTCATGACTATCGCACAAAATAATTCAAATTAGTAGGTAGGTAATCCAACTAAATTTCTAATTTGCTAACTTTGAAATATTTTTGGAGCATTATTATTCTAGCGTTTTGGTGCGAAATTTTAATTATATTTTAAAAACGTCAATTTCTCCTTTCAGTCTTTATTTTCGCCAGAAACAATTTTTTTTTACTAAGCTTATGCGAACAAACAACGTGGAGCAGTTTTTCAAAATCATCATGCATATTAATTGATAATTATTTAATAATTTTTATTTTATATAAATAAAAATTAGCAAACAAAAATATAAGTAACCTACTTAATTACCTTTCCAAGAAACTCCATCTTTTCTTAGTAATTTTCTTTTGTCACTGAGGTAAACATCATTTTTTGAAAATGTTTTTCGCATATACGAAGATGTTTTAGCAATGTCTCCTCCATCATAAAAAGATCCATATTTCCACAGTTCTGTATCCACTCAGAAATAAAATTTGATTTGGACACTGGGAATTTAAAAAAACTGATTATATTGTCTTTATTTTTCTTTTTATTACAGCATCCCCTATAACAACAGGTATTTTGTTTTTTCATCTCCATAATTCAATAAATTTGAAAATCACAACGAAAATCAAAAATAAAAAACACTGATACTGCTGGTACCGATCAACTGCCGACTCAAAATGCAAAACCGGAAGTATATTATTAACAAAAAAATGTACATCAGATGCATTTTGTTCCATTGCACTTACCTGCAAATTTTCATAAATATCGTTCTTTTTTCGTTCTTTTAAAAGATATTTACTTGGTTCCATACTTTATCCCAACCCTGTATATAGCGAAGTGAACGTTCAAAAACTACCCTGTCTACTGATCACAGATCACAGCTCGCCACCCTATTCTCGGGCACTTTACGCGCTACATTTTGGCTCGTAAGGTTGCGTATCTTCCCAAACTTATCAATCAACGGTATCACACAGGATATTGTATTTTTTTTCCAAATCTAATGGTTCTAGAAAAATAACTTCCAAGAGCTGACAAGTTTTTCAAGAAAACAGATTTTAATTATTTTTTTTCACATAATGGGCTTGTTATCAATGAAATATTTTCTCGGTTTTTTTTACGTTATTTTGTAAAAGTGAATCATCAAAATAACAGGTAAAATTTTTAGCTCTTTAACTTTCCCCACTACTTAGATATTAAAGGTTGAAAATGGAGCTCCGTTAAAAAGCGGCAGAACCGACTGTGACGTCACATTGCATATTGGGGTCTGATATTCGGCAGTACACCGCTGCGTTTCACATAGGAAAGTTTGTTCCAGCTGCAATATCTTTTAATTTCAAGTGTTAGTGGTTTTTGCTATTAAAAATGTATTCAGTAGATACTGGGTTTATTAAAACAGATTCTGCAAATTTACCTGAAGTCGATATCTTTATGGTGATGGACTACTTTAATAAAAACTGTGACCGTGGCTTTGAACTATGCGTTGTAATTCTATTTTTTTGACAATCAAAAAAATCTCGGTACAACTCCAGCTTTCAGTTTCTTTTTCACTGTTCATTGTTTTAATGTATATATAATTTTCTATATCTTCCTCTACCTAATACAAATGATTTGTGTTAAACGCTATATAGATCTTATAAGTTATCACTAATTTCAAAAATCTACAAATTTTGTTATTCAAAATAGCAGAAAGTAGACATTTTTTCTTCATTTGAATTTTTTTTAGCTCCAATGAAATTTTTTTAAAAATATTTTTAGGTTATTATTTATATAAAGGGATTATTGTTTTAGCTAATCACGAGCTTTCGCAAAATAAGGATTTTGGTAGAATATTTACATACCTACCTAATTACGCGAGAGTAAGTCTTTTAAGATTATGTTTCGGAAATATTATCAATATTTTTATAATGTACTGTATAAAGACACCATAACTTACAATACTTTAAAATGATATTCACAGCAATACACATGCGATTTGTCAGATACAAAAACTTCACGACGCATTGCTGTCTGCCAAACTTTTCTTATTTTAATGTCAGAGGGCACATTAATAAACCATTTTTCCGCCTACCCCTATCCAAAGTATACATTTCCTGGCCTCTTTGTAGGAAGCAAAGTCGTACTTTTCCTCGCTAGGGAGGAAAAGTAAAAGTGACGTCATGGTACGTCATCAATGAAATAACTTCTACGGCATTGAGGACCTATACTATATAATATTTAAAAAATGAATGATTCAAGCGAATTTGAAGATATAAATAATACACCACCGGATATTTTGGAACAAGTTAATGTAACATTACAATCTCTATTGCCCCAAAAGTCTAAAGAAAAATTCGAAAAACAGTATTTACATTTCAAGCAATGGGCCGAAAAAAAGCATATTCGAAAAATGAGTTGTTATTTGAGAGAAGCGGAAAAATCATATGTATAAGATGGGAGTAAAATGCCTTTTCCTCCCTTGAATGATTACTGCCCACTGCTACTCGTCGGGCAGTAAAGTTCATCCTCGGGAGGAAAAGTAGCATTTTGCTCCCTTGTTACACAAATAGATATTTCTGGTGCATTCTTGGATGTCAGTCAGGAACCAAACAGTATTTATTTACCACTTTTTTCTCACTCATTATAAAATAAAATAACGAAACAGTACAGTCAACAGTCCAGCGTTTTGTTTCTCACACAACACGATAGGTCTACTTACAATATACACAGTACACAGCTCTCGACTCGCGTTAGGTATAGGCAGTGTGACGTCACAGGTAACCACGCCCCGTTTTCGTTCAATCCAATTTCTTTAATTAATTTGAGGGCTTAAACGTTCGCGGAAAAATATAAAATTTTGGGAATCTGTTTAAAATGAGTTTTAGTTTCGATTTTTAAATTAATATTTTTTTCTTGAACAAGCCCATTCAATCTTGAAAAAGATTTGATATTAAATAAAGTAAGGGTTGATAATTTCACCCCCTTATAATATAACAGGAGTTGAATAAATACCAGTGGTTAGTCATAAAAAATAAAGAAAAACTCAATGTTATCCAGCTAATGTGTTATCTAGGAAAGGTGTGGGCTGAGAAAATTTTGTCATAAGAAAGAAACATCATAATTTTATACAGGGTGTCCCACGACGTTTTGACAGTCCAAGTTCTCGAAAACTGTTCATATGACATGTATGAAATTTGGCAGATATAAACCGTCGAAACTGATGCTTATATTTATTATAAAAAGACATCCGTTTTTCCTGTCATTTCGGGTCACATGACCCCAACATAATTTTTTTAAATGGGACAACCGGTATAATATTACAATTTTGGATATCTCATTCAAAATCAAATTCAACGATACCACACTTGTCATCACTTTATTGTGCAGTAATGATAATAGGAGCTATTTATTTTTATTAAACTTATTAAAACAATATTTTGCACTCAAAAATTTAGGTGGCTGTGGCTCTTTGCCAAGCGGTAAAAATAAAGTTCCTCGTCAAAAGACCGCTCAGACAGATGACAATGTGATAAATATTTTGGCTTATCTTCAGGTAAATCCACACATCTCAATACGATTTCCTGAACAAGAATTACAAATAAGTAGAAGTTCAATACAAAGAGTATTAAAAAATCACAAATACTATCCTTATGAAATACATTTAACACAACGTTTAGTTCCTGCAGATCCGGAAAGGAGAATAAATTTTATTGCTGAAATGTAAGTACACATTAATGATGACCCTTCTTTGTTAATCGCCATAATTGTCATTATTGGTCGTAGGAGAATCCGAAGTGGATGCGCGAAACCAATTTTCAAACAATATGGGGAATCAATGTTTGGTGCGGTTTATTTAACAGTCGGTTGATTGGTCCCTATTTTTATGAAGGAACATTAACGGGGCAAAGATACTTAGATTTTCTTCAAAATACTCTACCAGAATTACTTGAAGATATTCCCTTACATGAAAGGCAAACAATGTGGTGGCAGCAAGATGGAGCATCTCCTCACTTTTTTGGGCCAGTTAGAGAATATCTTGACAACACATTTCCTGAAAAATGGATTGGTCGAAATGGTGCGATTCTGTGGCCACCCCGTTCTCCGGATATTACACCCTCAGATTTCTTTCTCTGGGGTTACTTAAAAGGTCGAGTTTATGTCACATCCACGATTGATTTAGATGATTTAAAGGATAAAATAAGACAGGCATGTCGTACCGTAACACCCGCAATGATTACAGCATCACTTACAAGAAATCTTTTAACAGGGTTTGAACGTTGTGTCAATGTACATGGTCATCAATTTGAACAATTTCTTCAATTACTTGTACTTTTTAATTCCCTATGTTACGTTTTTCAATAAAACAATTTATACAGATGTTCATTTAATTGCCCCTATTATCATTACTGCACAATACAATGATGACAAGTGTGGTATCGTTGAATTTGTTTTTGAATGATATAATATCCAAAATTGTAATATTATACCGGTTGTCCCATTTGATAAAATTATGTTGGGGTCACGTGACCCGAAATGACAGGAAAAACGGAAGTCATTTTATAATAAATAAAAGCATAAGTTTTGACTGTTTATATCTGCCAAATTTCATACATGTCATATGAACAGTTTTCGAGAACTTGGAGTGTCAAAACGTCGTGGGACACCCTGTATGGCGCTATTGTTTGGTGGTCGAAAGCTTCACAAAAAACATCCCCAACAAAGCTAGTATACAGAGACGGCTATGTCTGACAATTACTGGTGCCATTAGAACTAAACGTTCAGCAACCATTGCAGATTTGTGCAAGTTGTTGGTGGACACTGATATAATAGCAGCATTCTAGGAATGACCTCTGACATCCCACAGTAAACTATGACCTTCCTTATACTGTTTTAATTCCTAATAGAGATAACTAGGTCATCCATAAGGTTATAGGAGCATATATTTTGTGCCTGCTATGCCACAGCTTGAATCATATAGGTACCTGATATTGGGCAGAGTATTTTGTCCTCAGACCTGAATTGTCACTCACTATATAATATACACGGCTTTGTTAATAAGTTGAACTCTTGTGTGGAGGGACTAGTAGACCTACAAACCAAACCTACTTATCTCCCAGTCAATTATATACGGTCAGCAACAAAGGAGGAGACAACCGGCTATGGAGAAATGGGCTTCGGTGAAATTTCATGAATTGTTAGTATATTTGTAGATGACGACTTTCTGAAGAATAGTGTCCATGAGTCCAACTCAGTCCTATGACTAGTTTCAGAAATACAGGGTGTTGAAGTTGGAAAATAGCCATTTTTTAAAAGCATGTATTTCTTATTTTCTTCAATGTATCAAGAATTTATTCCTGTGATAGTGTTCTAATTACACTAAATATCAGTCCCTTATGAGAGAAAGTTTCATTTGCTACAGGGATACTCAAAAATTAGAAAAACGGAACGTTGACTTGAAATATAATTCAATTTTCAGGAATTTCAATATCTGGCTGGATTTGCTCCTGGTTGGTTTATAATAATAAGATATGCAAACATTTTTTACAGGGCGAGTCAGAAAGTTGAATCGCCCTGTATCCTACATTTAATAAAATTTTATATACTTTGTATTGCATGTTAGTAGGTGACATTAAGTTATTTTGAAATATATATAATTTATATATAATATACAGGGCTATTCAAAAGATATGTATGGAAGAATATCCGAGAATCGATTTTTTTTTTTTTGGAAATCTCCCTGAAATTAAATATTTCCTCGGTGAATTTCTGTGATACTTTCATACTACCTTTGCTTTGAGTTTGTTGGTCGGATGTAAAAGTTTTGTCAACTTGCTATGATCAGTTTTTTTATCCCGACAATAAACAACTTTAGGCATTTGAAGGCTTTTTTACTAGAGAAAGAAATAACCTAAAGTGTAATATAGAACTACAAAATGAAACAATAAAAAAGCAAAATGAAACAATAAAAAAGCAAAATGAGACTCTACAGAAACTAATACAAGAGATAAGCTCAGTTAAAGGAAAGGCGTGTACAGAAGACGAAACTAACACATATGCCGACAAATTAAAAACTAAAAATGAAACACTTGCCATAACGCCTAAAGAAAAACAACAAAGTAATAAAACTAAGGACGATCTTAAACAAAACATTGATCCGAAAAGTCTTGCGATAGTAGAGAATTTAATAGAAGGTAAAGAAGGAACAGTTATTATCAATTGCGACAGTAAAAACTCAAAAGAAAAAATTAGGAATAAGGTTGAAAATGAACTTGGCAATCAGTATAAGGTAATGGATTGCAGACAAAAAAATACAAAAATGATAGTAAGAGGGGTTGAAGAAGAATATATCACAGAAGATGTGACACTGTTATGCAAACAATGAAAGAACAAAATGAGTTAGAAACAACAGAAGATACAGTATTGAAAGTACTAGCAAGATACAAACAAAAGGGCCAACAAAATAAAGGTAATATAATATTAGAAGTAGATGTTGCATTACAAAAAAAATTGAGCCTGCAAAGTAAGCTGAATTTAGGGTGGAGAAGATGTGTTGTGCACGAATATTTTTCTGTCTTAAGAAGTTTTAAATGTGCTTGATATGGGCATATAGCAGCAAATTGCCAGAACTTTCTAACATGTTTTAATTGTGCAGAAAATCATAAAACGGGAGATTGTGCTTCTGAAACTTTTAAATGTATAAACTGTTTCGAAACGAATACTAAATTGAAAAAATCTTTAGATTTTAACCATAAAGTGACAGATGTAAACTGTCCTTATTATAAAAGATTGATTGACATTAAATCTAAAAAAACAAAAAGTACATAGCAATTACAGATTAACTTAAAGCCTCAAAACAAATCTGGTATAAAATTGTTTCATCAAAATGTTCTGGGTCTGTCAAGCTGTCTAAACAATATTAATATCGTAATCAGTAATCTAGATTTACAATTTATAGCAATCACTGAACACTGGCAAAATACAAATAGTATTGGTGCTTTTCAGTTGCAACTCTTTAAACTTTTAACATATTTTTGTCCTATAAAATCAAGAGCCCATGGGGGAGTAGCTCTGTATTGTGCAAATTATCTATCTCCAATAATAAGACACGATATTAATCAATTAAGTGAAGAATATGTGTTCGAATGTACCGCTGCAGAATTTAAAATAGATAATGTAGGATATGTGGTTTGCATAATATATAAACCGCCCGATACTAGCACAGAAGAATTTATATCAAGATTAGACCAACTGTTAGATGTAGCCTCAGAAGGTGAAAAATTTGTGCTTGTAGCAGGCGATTTTAATTTGGACTTATTACCATTAAATAAAAATGCTTAAAATATCAACACCTTAAATAATTTATTGAGCATGTACAATATGAAGTACACAATAAATACTCCAACAAGAATTACTGCTAATACGGAATCGTGTTTAGATAATGTGTATGTACCTAGTTTTACAAATTATACCGTGAATGTTTTGAATACCGACATATCCGATCATTTTGGTTAAACAATTACCATTTTTCACAACATACAAACTGCAAATACATATGCCTATAAACGTCTTTTTGGTTCTAAACAATATGAATTTTTTTATGGTCTCTTAAGTAATGAAATGTGGACCTCAGTATATTAGGGATTAACAGTTGCGACAAGTATAATATACTTTTATTCAAATATTAACAAATCATTTTAATTCGTTTTTCCCTGTAAAACAAGTTAAACAGTTATCAAATAAAAAATGCAAATGGATGACTACCAAAATTACTGTTGCCAAAAATACCCTAAATTTAATGTTTGAACTTTATACTCATAATCATATAACCAAACAGGCATATAATAATTATAAAACTTATTACTCTAATCTTGTCTTACAGGAAAAGAAGGATTACTATGACAGACAAATTTCTGACTCACATAACAAAAGTAAGACCATCTGGAATATAATAAAAACTGAGAAAGGCCTCAGCAAATCAACACAAGAAACTTTCACTGGAATTAAGTCAAATAATGAAACAATATCATCTATGTCCGTTGCATCTAACATTTTTAATGAATATTGTGTACAGTGGCCACAAATCTTGTAGACTCTTCGGTAAAAAACAGAAACCTAAATCATATAAACAACAATCTATGTACCTATCCGAGATAGATGATGTTGGAATTCTAGAAATTATAAATGGTTTGAAAAATAAATGCTCTAGTGGAGAGGATGGTAACAGTAATATTTTGTTAAAAAAAAATAGCGACATATATTTTAGAACCACTGACACATGTTGTAAATTCATCATTCTCGAGTGGAGTTTTCCCATCTAGACTGAAAGTAGATACCTTATTAGTGGAAAATTATAGACCAATTAGTCTCCTCTCTACTTTTTCCAAAGTTTTTGAAATTGCTATGAGAAAAATATTAGTTAATTTTTTAAATAAGAACCAGATCATAGCTTCGAACCGAGAAGCAAAATCTACTATAACTGCTGCTTTTAGTTTTATTGAGAGAATTCTAGATGCACTTGATAATGGTAGTCTCGTCCTTGGATTTTTTTTGGACCTATCAAAGGCATTTGACTGTGTAAACCATCAATTATTGCCTGACAAAATGGGAATTCGGGGTATATGCTATGATTGGTTTCAATCTTATTTAAAAAATCGTTCTCAAAAAGTCTGCATTAAAACAAACTCTTCTGAATATACTTCTAATGCCAGAGAAGTTACACTGGGTGTGCCCCAGGGCAGTGTACTTGGTCCAATCCTGTTCATACTTTACATAAATGATCTAGAACTGTTTTTAAATGATATAACAACTATACTAACAAATTATGCTGTTGATACAAATGTACTCATTGTTGGAGATAATTATAATGAAATGAAAACTAAAACAACATCCATAATTTTAAAAATGGCTGAATGGTTTGAAGGGAACTCTTTAATCATGAATAACAAAAAGACACAATGCATTCTATTTAAACACAGTCGTAATGGAATTATGTATCCTAATAATATTGAGATTAACAACAACGTAACTACATTTTCGTCAGAAATTATACAATGTATATATTTTTTTCTAAAAATATATCTTGTCACTAGTACGAAATAAATATCTATCTATCATATTTATTCAAATCTTGCCCAGTATAAGCAATATGCTCCAGGTAACATCAGCATGGAATCTCTAAACAAATTGAACTTTAAACTTCTTCAATTTTTATTATAATGCTTATATAGGTACACATCAGTCTTATGCAATTCCGAATATGTATTGAAATATTACTACCTATAATCCAAAATTAAAATTATGTCACCAGAAGTGTCAAATCTTTTAAAGGATAAACTTTACAAACAGCTCTACTTTTTATCAACCCTTGTGGTACAGGTCCGTAAGATCGGCTATCTAAAGAATTATAGCAATTATCACCTTCTAACCAAACATGTCCCAATGGAACATATTTATATGATGTAAAACCAGTTTCAACTTTTTCTCCTGGTAAAGCAACCACCCTTTTACATATCTGCTGATTAGGATTCGTAGGGCATTTGGCTATTACTATGTCACCTTTATTTATTCTACTTCTTAAAGATGAAATGTGTTCAGTAAGTAAAATATCATCTGAATGTAATGTCGGTTCCATGGATGGGCCTGAACATACTACAAAATCTCCAATAAATTTGAACGTGCAATGCGCTAAACAACCATATTTTATTATGTTGCTAATATTACTAAAAATATTTCCTAATATTTTTACCATTTTCACTTATTATGCATTCAAAACCATTTTTAAACTGACCAGTAACCAAAAAACAAAACTGACATTGAATATTGACAGTTGAAAGATATGTTGTGTTCTTTTTACAGTATTCTGTTCAGCTCTGTTCAGATAATTTTCAACCTGAGCGGGTGACCAAAGTGAGCAGAAAATCCTAAAAAGAATGCGCAAAAATAATAAGTGGAGGAAAGTGTATTATAAAGTGGTGATGAAATTATTGGTGTTTCCATATAAGTGCTCACACATTTTGAAACCGCTTCAAAATAAATCAAGTTCTGGTTGTTTTCATTATGATTTGAGGCATAGAGAAATGTTATATAATTTTGTCTATGGTTTGAGGTTATGATCAAGTGAACAGAGCAAGTAATCAGAACCGAGCCACCACTAGCGGTAGTGCAGTAAGGGGCAATGGGGGAAGCAATAGTTCAGCTCTGTTCAAAACGAGCGCTTAAAAAGAATACGCAAAATCATTCAAGTGAACAGTGAAAGTTTCGCGGCTATGGCATACACCAGCCATGTCAAACATGCGGCCCACTGAGCATTTTCCTGCGGCCCCGAATCAATTTTGAAAACAGCCATGTAATGCGTCCCGCGAGCCTGTTAAAAACCGAAAATAAAGTACTGTGATGATGAACTAAGATGCGCGCGCGAGAACACAGATGACGCTACCTGAACATGCTGGAAAGAACTGTCGAGAAATCACAATCCGTATATAAGCCAATACCGCTCGACTGAGTTCAGTTCAGGGTATGGTAACTCTGAACGAGCGATGGTACGGCCACCTACTGGATCGGAAAAGTTACTAAAATTGCTGATTTAATGAAAACTGTAACGCTGCTGGTAGTTATTCTAGATATTTGCGCATGCCTCACGGCTACGGCTCACATTGTAGTCTTACGCCATTTTACGGTTCATGTATGTCGTGCTTCAAGTTTGTTGTTAAAGTGTGAATTAGTTAATATTATCTTTCAATAATCATTATCGAACAAGACAATGTCCAAATTTATTGTGAAGGAATATAATGTATATAGTGAACTCGGTAAGTTTAATTTTAGTAAAATAAAACAAAACATCTTTCATAACATAAAAAGTGACAAATTACTAAAGTAGTTTTTTGTTTATACAGCTTTATACTTCCAATCCAGGAAGAACAGCTTTTAATTTGATGGAACGAAGTGGGAACAAATGCTCGGATTTGAAGAGGTAATTTTTTACACATATATTTATTGACTGTTATGAAACATGATTATATGTTCTAGATTATAAACCAAAGAAGTTAAAGGACATTTGTTTATATCAATTGTATCCCACAAGAAACAATTCCATCTACAAGCAAATAGTGTGTCTAAGAAGTGTTGAAGAGCATTAAAGCCATTCTGAGTGGTTGATAATCGTATGAAAAGTAATATAAATCTCATATAGTATAATTATATTTGCAAATAATAAAATTCTTTGCAGATACCAGGATCATTATGGAACCATCTATGGAGACTCCCTCCTTAAGAAGTGCCAATAAAAGTCTACTGGAAAAAGGTCGAACAATTTTCAAAGGTAAATAGTTTCGAGAAACAAAATAAATATTCAAACCTTCACAGTACTATGTGTTTGAGCTAATTAAAAATGTTTATAAATATATTGATGATAGTCATATTGTCCTCAAGATTGACTAGATTAAACGATGAAATAAAACAATTTAGTTTGTTTAGTATGGATCTTCATCAAGTAAAAGCCTCATCTATTCAATTTACTAGATTGGCATTGTAAACTACACTTTGTTAATAGTATGCAAGTTTTGGTTTTTAGTTAGTTTTATTTGTAGTAGGTTGATCAATTTGTTCAAGTTATTTAAAAAATCTCGATAACACTGTTTTCCTTGAAACTTAAAGGAAATTTTCACCTATTGTAGGCTCCTGTATATTTATATTAAATACATTTGTGTGCTTACTAATATCACTTTTCTTATTTGTAGAACTTTTATAAAACAGTTGACTGTGAAATAAAAAGTTGAGCCAAAAGATATACAAATTTCAGTCTCATATTCTATCATTTCTTTGTGTTATATTTAATTATTTCTGCAATCCATAGTGTGAGCTCACTATTTCTATATTTGCTTTTTAAACATGCATTTTTATTAGGTACTGTTGATGAAAACTATAATCATTATTATCTAATTAAAAAGTTTTCATCACCTTACAGCGCATGCTGATTCTTTTCAAAATTATTTACTCAAATTTTATTTATTATTAACTGTATTGTTAAGCTCTTATATTATGTCTTTCTGTTTGTCTTGAAATAAATGGAAAAAAAACGATCTGTTTATTGTTATTTTTGGTAATGAATAAAAGTATATAAACTGGTTGATTATTGTTTAATTTTTCCTACTTCAGGCATTGTATGGTCCATATTTTGACATTTCATTTAATCTAACTTGACTATTTGAATGTTATTAATATAATATCAATCAAATGTTGAGTTACTTTAAATGAAATATCAAAAAATGGACCATAAATGCCATATTTCAATAAAAGTAATATTACAGTAATTTTGAATATGCCGCCAAAAACTGTTAAATTACAGGAATCTACTTTTTCGGCAGTTAGCGAGGACCACAACCATGTAAAAGGTGTTAGAGCTTACTTTTCCGACCTGTAAGATGGCGCCACCCGTCAAAATTAATTCGTCCTAGTTAGCGCCACGGTCAGATGCCTATCTATAAGTATGTTATCTGTGGTTCAGTTGTTCAGTCAGTTGCGATAGAATTGCGAGTTTAGTTGCGTACTTATTGTTACAACACGTAACAGTACTTATTGTTATTTATTTCGGATAAAGTTTTTAACATGTCTGTTTCAAAACCAAGTGGAAGTAAGAGGAAACTTGGAGATGAGCATCGTATCTTTCAAGAAAAGTGGGAATTAGAGTTTTTTTGCTGTGAAGTGAAAGACAAAATTATTTGCATGATTTGTAACAGTACAGTCGGTGTCCCAAAATTGTATAATATAAAACGTCACTATGATAGTCATAAAACTAAGTTTGACAAGTATACAGGCATGATTATTAGAAACGAAAAGTTAAAAGAGTTAAAATCACGGTTAAAAGATCAACAGCTTATGTATACACGTCCAAAGCAAGAAAATGAATCTGCCGTTCAAGCGTGGTTCAAGCGAGCTACGTACTGTCGGAGTTGATCGCAAAACACTCAAAACCATCTGTTGAAGGTGAATTTATAAAAGAGTGCCTTGTAAAGGCCGCGGAAATTGTAAGTCCCGGAATACTGTCGCTGAAAGAGTAACCGAGTTGGCTGCCAATATAAGCGAACAGATAAAAACGAAATCAGACTCTTTCATTGCATTTTCTATTGCCTGTGACGAAAGTACAGATGTGTGTGGTGTGGCGCAACTCGCTGTTTTTCTTCGTGCTGTTGATAGAGATATCAACGTTTATGAAGAATTACTGGAATTAGTACCATTGCATGATACAACAACTAGGGAGGATATTTTCAATGCTGTTTATGGACTTCTGCAAAAGTACAATTTAGATTTGTCAAAACTGTATTCCGTTGCAACAGATGGAGCTCCTTCAATGACTGGAGTAAATAATGGATTAATTAAAATATTACAAACAAAGATCAGAGAAACGGGCAGTGACAAACCAGATTTTCATCATGTTCATTGCATAATCCACCATGAAGTTTTATGCTCAAAAGTGATCAAGTTGGAAAGCGTTTTAAAGTCAGTGAAAAAAATGATAAACTTCATAAGGTCACGTGGCTTGAATCAGCGACAGTTTTCTGCGTTTTTACGTGATTTAGAAAGTGAGTACACTGGTTTACCTTATTATGCAGAAGTGCGATGGCTTTCGTGTTCTATGCTTCTCGATCGGTTTTGGAAACTCAAAGAAGAAATACGCCTTTTCATGGAAGTGAAAGAACAAGATGTCAGCTTATTATTATACAGTGTGACCCATTTTGTTTGGAAGCACCCCTATGAAATCCGCATTTTTCAACCGATTTTGATTTAGTCTTTTTTGTTAGATTCAGTATCAAAAACAGAATTTGAGCACAAATTTTCATACCATAATAGCTATTTTCAAGGCACTCTACGTTAATTTTTCTTTGCCAAAAAAGACGAAAGTATATTAGGCATTTTTTTTTCTCAAATATTACTACACCACTGGATTCAGAATAATCACAAATGTAAACTCTCAAAATTTTATAAAAAAACTTTTATTAACAACAAAGTTATCACTACATGAATTTGGAAAAAGTTGTTTTTTAATTAATTTTTTACTAAGAATGTAGACACATTTTAAAAATGGCAACATGGTAAACAAAAACTAGGACTCAAACATATTGCACTGTAAAAATTCGAAGCCGATACCTTAACCCGTTCTGAAGTTATAACTTCTGAGAGTAATGTAAAATTGTGCTGATGTGACGAAAATACAAATTAACACCAAATAATACATTTTGATTATTAAACTACTTAATAATAATTGAATTCTACATTTTTGTAGCCTCGACTAGACCTCCGTTAATTTCCACACATTTCTCGTATCGTTTGCGACTATGTCTTAGCGCTTTTTTATTTCATGTGGCGTTATTCCAGCACACGCCTGTCGTATTCTGTCACACAGTTCTGCTCTATTCCTTGGACGTGTCTTATACACTTTTTGTGTCAAAAGACCCCATAGATAAAAATCCAATATAGTTAAATCGGGCGATCTAGGAGGCCATTCGATTGACTCGCTACCGCGACCTATCCAACCATTTGGAAATTTTTCGTAAAGCCGTTGCCTGACAATCCTAGAATAGTGTGCAGAACAACCATCTTACTGAAATATCAAATTTCTTTTTTCTGCTAGTGGCAGTTCGTCAATCACTGCGGATAACTCACCTTCCAAGAATTCCATGAAGTTATTGGCATTCATGTTACCCTCAAAAAAGAATGGACCTATTATCCTGTCTTTTAAAATTTCGGCTTCGAATTTTTACAGTGCAATATGTTTGAGTCCTTGTCTTTGTTTACCATGCTGCCATTTTTAAAATGTGTCTACATTCTTAGTAAAAAGTTAATTAAAAAATTAACTTTTCCCAAATTCATGTAGTGATAACTTTGTTAATAAAACTTTTTTTTATAAAATTTTGATAGTTTACATTTGTGATGATTCTGAATCCAGTGGTGTAGTCATATTTGAGAAAAAAAAATGCCTAATATACTTTCGTCTTTTTTGGCAAAGAAAAATTAACGTAGAGGGTCTTGAAAATAGCTATTATGGTATGAAAATTTGTGCTCAAATTCTGTTTTTGATACTGAATCTAACAAAAAATACTAAATCAAAATCGGTTGAAAAATGCGGATTTTATAGGGGTGCTTCCAAACAAAATGGGTCACACTGTATATACCTTTTTTACAAGATCTTTCATTTATGGTAGACATCACAAAACACTTGTCGGACTTAAATACGAAATTGCAAGGACCACGTCAAGTTATAACAGATATGCATGATCATGTTAAAGCTTTCAAGTGTAAGATGATGCTGTGGAAAAACCAGTTAGCGGTGGATAATCTGTCACATTTTCCGACTTGCAAGGCGTATCAGGAAAGTACAAGTGGCCCAATATCATACAAAATGTATACAGAGAAAATGGGAAGCCTTCTGTCAGAATTTGAAAAGCGTTTTCAGGATTTTAAGTCCCAAGAAAACAATTTTTCTTTATTTACTAGTCTTTTCACTATCGATATTGATAAAGTTCCCCCTCACTTGCAGATGGAAGTGATTGATATTCAGTGTCAAACCCATTTAAAAGAAAAATTTGATAGTGTTGGTACATTAGAATTTTATAAGTACTTGCCTTTTCAATACCAAGAAATGAGAAAACTTGCCTGTATAATCCTGTCAATGTTTGGAAGTACCTATAAGTGTGAACAATTATTTTCTTTGATGAAAGGAAACAAATCTCCCGCAAGATCGCGATTGACGGACGCAGTTTTAAAAGTTATTTCCGCCGATAAATTCACGCCACAAATAGACAACTTAATTAAAGACAAAAGATGTCAAATATCTGGCAAAAGAAGTTAATGTTTGTAAATTTTGTAATGTCCTTTTTATTGGAAATTTAATAAATATACTTTTAACATATTAGTACTATTTTTCGTTAAGATTTTCAGTAGTTTGTCTTCTTTAAGATTAGGTTTTGCGGCCCACCTAGTCTATGGTCTTCATGCTTTTGGCCAACCAGTGACTTTGAGTTTGACATGGCTGTTCTAGACTAAGAAAAGCTCCTATTGCCAAATGTTATTTATCATTGTGTTTGTATGGTCACAAAAGCAGTTCATTTGGAACTAGTGTCTGATTTAACAATTGAAGCATTCATTGCAGCGTTAAAACGTTTCATAGCAAGGAGAGGTTCTCCTACAATCATTCATAGTGACAATGCAACCAATTTTCAAGGGGCCAATAATTATCTAAAAGAACTTCATAATTTTTTAAGTAACGATTCTAACAATAAAACAATTCAGTCCTTTTTGCAATCCACTGAAACTACATGGAAATTTATCCCTCCCAAAGCTCCACATTGGGGTGGACTCTGGGAATCAGCCATCAAAAGCGCGAAATATCATCTCATAAGAATAGTTGGAAATTCAACTTTAACTTTTGAACAGTTAGCAACGGTTTTCTCACAAATAGAAGCCATTTTAAATTCAAGACCTCTGTATCAACTCTCAAATGATCCTTCTGATCTGAATCCATTGACACCAGGCCATTTTTTGATAGGGGTCCCACTAACTTCATTTCCAGAACAAGACGTTTCTAATACCCCACCTAACAGAATTTCATTTTGGCAAAAATGTTCTCAAATTCAACAACAGTTTTGGAAACGCTGGAAAGTTGATTATCTCAACCGATTACAAAACCGTCCAAAATGATGGAACCTGTAAAAAATTTTCAAGTCAATGATTTAGTTTTAATCAAAGATGATGATACTCCACCACTGAAGTGGCCCTTAGCACTCATAATTGAACTTTTCACAGGAAAAGATGGTAACATCAGGTCAGTGAGTTTAAAAACTCAAGATGGTATTTATACGCGTCCCATAACAAAACTATCACGTTTACCCATTACAGAGCAATAACAAACCAATTCGTAAAATTTGTGATTGAAAGCGTGTTCCAATAGAAATTAATTTAACATCTCACTAAATAAAGTTTGGTCATTTGTCATATATCATATGCATTGGTTTAAAAAAAAAATTACATACACACCATGTTGTGTTCTCAATTTTACCTTAAATAAGGGAAGTTGTCATTTTTTATTGTTGTATAGCGATTCAGAGATATTTCTAATTTCCGTTTGCATTTATTTAAATTGTATTTTGGTGTTCGCTTATTCCCTTGTATTTTATCCGGGCAGCACTTGCTGTATTTCGCGGCACCCACGCAAATTTTCATCCGTTCATTGTATTGTTATTATTATTAAATCAAGCCTTAGTGTTGTTGTTATTCTACTTTAAACCCTATTTCATTTCGTGTATAGTATGTAGCTTTTGTCAGGACGGACAAAAGTGCCACGATAGAGGAAACTAGAACCTTGAATTGTGATAGGTTCGTTTGACCTCTGGCGTACCTTTTTAATTTCATTGATTAATATTTTGGGTTAAGATTTTTTATTAAACTTTTGCCCTTAACAAGCTATGATCGTTTAAGGTTATATTCATTTTTTATCGATAGTTATCGATTCATGTTTACCCTTTAAATTGACATTTAATTAACAGTGGTTCACAGAAAATATCACACTCAACCATTCTATCCCTGATAAGAGATTGTCTCGTTTATCTGTTAGTAACACTCTTTGTTGATTATGTACATGCTAGTTTCTGTTCACATCCCTTGCTTTGTTTTATTGGTTTATTTACTTAAATTCACATTCGCTTTCGTGCGGGCCAGTATGTTCAAATTCCACAGCTATTTGAACAGAAAAAGTAAAATATTACTATTTACTTCGTCGCAACTTATCCCTTCTTTACGCCAAGTCACGTAGTAGGTACTTTACTAAATTCACGATGAGAATCATGTATCAACCACCGTAGCAACCACACCAATTAAATGTTGTCACAAGAATTTTCTGCAAGTTTTAACTATTTCCTTTTAACATTTTATCATCACAAGAAATTCCTTAACTACTTGATATCAATGTAAAATATATAAGTGACAGTGACAGTAAAAATTCAATTCAATTCACGCATTGTCAAGATAAACAATTTTTTACCTTTATCGAACTATTACTTAATTCAAGAGAGAAGAAACTCTCACTATTTTTCAATGTAGGTACCGAGATTTTGTGGTGATTATACAATAAAGAATGTTGAGTTGTCCATAATCGCTTCATTCAAGAAGACCTCCTAATTTTTAATCCATCAAACAAACCAGCACCTTAAGCAGTGACACTTTGTATCAAACGATTTTACAACAGTAATTCAGAAGTCCATCTGGTTACTTTCTATCATGCAGCTAGGACTCCCGCACTTCTGAGGAAGATCAACCCTAAAATAAATCGAGAACGCATACTGGCGGTTATTTGTGTTATCAAGACCTGAAGAAAAACACACAAAATACAGTCTCCAGGACTCCCAAAAAAAAATCAAAATACTGGCAGTACGGCAGAAACGTCAATTTATTTGTTCATACCTGCTCAATTGCCTCTTGCCAAACATTTATTATTGTGCTGCAGTTGCACGGTCAACAGAGGTTATCTTAGCATCATAATACCGTTTGAGCTCGGACCAAACCATTTCTATTGGATTGAACTGGCAATGGTAGTTATTAACCAATAAAAAATTGTTTATTGGATATTTGTGTTCTGCACATTATTACAAAAATTTTGACATAATTTAAGCTTATTTGAGATGTAAAAGCTCCAGAATTCATATGTCATCGACAGTCGCGGACGTCAGGAGTCTGCGCAATGCTATTTAATAGACCTGAAAAAATTACTGCCCCTACTCGCAAATAATGGCTATTATTCACTCAGGTATTTATGTCACTCGCCTGCGGCTCGCGACATAAACGCACCATTCGTGAATAATAGCCATCATTATATGCTTGTTGAATAATATACTATTATATAAATATAGAAATAGAATCTCTATGATAAATATAAACTTCTTCTTTTTTAAGTGGCCGCCTAAATTGTTAACCGTGGTTAATTTCAAACAATTTTTAACTTAGCGTTAATTAACATTACCCATCACTGGCTTTCTTAAATGGTATATAATAAAGTATTTTACAATACCAGAAGAATTAACAGGAGAATTAAACATTGCTTTAATGTTTTTCTTCTGAATAATATGCCGATTATCAAGGTAACTTTTTTAGTAACCTTGGCTGATTATATAAAAAAACAATAACAAACCCTAAAAATCAGACGAAAGTTTGTAACACGCATGTCCGTTCACTCTGAAATCACAAAAACGAACGCGGGGTGCGCCGCACTTTTCGCTCCAAAGGGGCATCTCGAACGGTTTTGGAGCGAAAAGAGCTTACGGAGTGAAAAGAGTGTGCAAATCGAACCCACCTTATATGAACAAACTGGAGCAGAATAAGGAGACATCGAGGTTGTAATTATTTTGTTTTCTAATAGTTTTGGGATGTCTAAAACCTCTAACGTATATTGGATGTTCGTCTCGAGTTCTAATTTCGTGCTTGATGGCAGAAGTAAAACTCAAGTCCGATTTTTCATCATAAAAAATGTCGTTAAATTTTTTACAAAGATTTGAAATTTTGTGTTTTTCTTCAGAATTTAAATGCTGAGTTCTTATTAATGTCGAGTCAAAGTTCGTGGGACCGTTGGAAATTTCATAATTATCAAGATTTTCAACATGTACAGTATCAAAGTTGCAATGGACTTGGTAATATGATTTTGTCTACATAGCCGTCAGTGACTGTGTGAATAGATTCAGGAATTTTATTGTATAAAGTAGAAAAAGGAATTGTAATATTGAATTTTATTAATGTCAGCGTTTTATTTTCTTAGTCGATTAAAGCATTTAAACGTTCTAAGTCAAAATATTTACTCCAGTCGGCTATTCGAGCATCTATTGGTTCGTTAATGCCGAATTCTTCGAATAATATTAGAAAAATATTTATCAGTTAATTTCATAGAAGTTAGTAAAAATGGTTTTTCATATGTATGTAATGGGTTGAAATAAGTAGAAACTTTTGGTGAAATAATACTGTCTGATCCTCCTGAATCAATAAGTACCTTTAAACCAGTTTTTGGCATAATAAAATAGGGTAATTGGGGGCAATTTTTAATATCATTCAAACTTATATAGGAGGTGGATCGTTGGTTAGACCTATCTGAAAATCCAGACAATCTACCTCTTCTTCATTTTCAGAATTATTTATAAAAAATTCGGGCTGTTTCTCATTTACATTAAAATGGTGAGTCCTTCTGGTAGAAGTACTCATAGGTTCATTTCTAGAATTAATAGTTTGTACAACACTCATCGGAGAATGGTACGAGTTAATTTGGGGATTCGTGGAGTTTCTATGAAGTGGAGAGCGATTAAAAGATTTAAAATCATTACTTCTAAAATTATTTCTAGGAAAATTTGGAAATTTTTATGAAAATTTGTATTATTTGAAGGGGGATTTCGGAATGAATTGAAATTCGGTTGAGGCTGACTGTTAAAATTTTGTTGAGTATTGTTACGTGAATAGTTAGGTCTGAAATTTGGTGGTGGAGCTAAATTGTTAGGCTTGTTTGTCGGCGAAAACTGTTTTTTATTTTTTTGACCTTTTAAAAAGTTCATGTACTGCTGTTGATTTTTGTGTTTATCATAAGCAATACATTTTTGAAGGACTTCTTCTAAGGAAGCTATTTGGAGGTGCGATAAATATTCGCAATATGGTTCGCGCGCTAAAAGGAGCGATTGGGAGTAGGAGAGAATGGATGGACCGGAAATTTGGGGAGGTAAACTACTTCTTGACACAGGTGCTCACTGGGCATGGGTCGAGAGTAGGGTACCTCCACAAGATTGGGAAAAGAGAGACTGGATTGTGCGAGAGATGTGAAGTGGAGGATGATGTGGGGCATGTGTTCAGATGCTGGAAGAACGTGGACGAGCTGGTAAAGTTAGAGAAGAAACTAGGGGAGGCTGTGTATTGGGAGAACATGGTGGAGATTATGTTGAGGGGAGAGGAGGAATGGAGGGAGGTGAGTGGCGTAGTGCAGAGAATGATTAGGGGGAGAGAAGGAAATGATTTGACATGAGACGTAGGAGTGATAGAAGGGAGAAGATGACGGAGTGTGTGAGGGACCGCCGCCCGTCTCGAAGTATGCTAGGGTAGTGATTCCGAGGCGGGAGTAACGGCCCGAAAAAAAAAAAAAAAAAAAAAAATATTGTTCGTTAATTCCTATACAAAAGGTTTTCAATGCAATATTTTTAAAATAAGGAATTTTAAAATTCACAGTCGATTCATTGTCATTTAGTGTAATGTGTTGTAATAAATCATTTATATTATTGGATACTCTTTGGTGATATTGGTCATAGTTTTCGTTAGTTTTTTTGAACAGTCGTAGATAGTTGTGTCACTAGTATGTCTTCGGATCGTCTGTCACCGTATTTAGAAAGTAAAGCGGGTGTTATGTCAGTCCAAACAGTTTTATTCGAATAGTTTAGAAAATTTCTAGGTTCACCTTTGATGCGAGAAACAATGTTTGCATTTAAAATGAATTCTTGGGGTGCGGTTAAATTTTGATCAATAATAAACGCGATTAAATTATCAACAGGTTTAATGAATGTGGAAATATTATCGTCTTCTTTGGAAAATTCTGGGAGGGTAGCACAAAGGCTAGCAATATCACTATTAGTTACAAGCATTTCTTTAAAATTAACGTTTCGAGATTATTCAGAAAATGATTCTTCGGTTAATTTTTGAGAAAATCGAGAACTATTTGTATTTTCAAAAGTGTCAATACTGTTTAAACTAACGTCAGCTAATAGTAAATGTAAATTTTCGTCAGTAATGTCTTTAAAAATGCTCATGAATAAAGGAAAACTAGGATAAGTACTTATAATAGGATGAACACTTGTTGCCCTCTGCATGCCACTTTTCACTGAGTTCGACGAATCTTCGTTAAACAACTGAAGTTGACCAGGAAACGTAGGGGTTTCTGTACGAAAATCCTGTTCGCAGCGCCAAAGCTTTAATTCGAACAAAAATAACTAATAGCAATAAAATAATAGAACTTTAACAATGTTTATTTTTATAAATGTTGCAAACGTAATTACACGAGTAAAAAGAACAAGAGACACATATTTTACAAGGATTTATATAAAAATAATGTCGATGTAGCATCTTCTTCTCGTGACGTTCACATTTCTATATACATGCATATTTATTCCCTTTCCCTTCTCAAAAAAATGTCAAATAATTTGTATTTCACATGAAGTTTTCCGAAAATAATTCACATGATTATACACAATATTCTGAAATAATACTAGCTCAAATATGTATACTATCAGGAATACATACCTACACAATTTGCAAATGGAAAAATTGACTGAACCGCCATCAACAGATTATGAAAAATGCGCGCCGGGTCGAATTGCGAAACGTCGAACCGGCGCGCTCGCGGTATCAATCTGTTTTAGTATTTCAAACGAAAATCCAATCTTATCCAGATTTTTTATTTATAAACATACTGACTTTTCAGATTGAGGAATCAAAATTTGGACGAAGGAAATACAATCGAGGACGAATTGTAGAAGGACACTGGGTTTTGGGTTTGGTTGCTCAAGATTCAGAGGTTTTAAGATTGATTGTATCTCCCGATAATAAGAGGAAAGTACACAACCTAATACCCATTATTAAGCAGCATGTTCAGCGAGGTTCAATTATCCACACGGACATGTGGAAGGGCTACTCTAAACTTTCAGAGTGTGGATATCATCATAAAACTGTCAACCATAGTGTTGAGTTTGTTGCTGCTGATGGTACGCACACTCAAAGAATAGAGTCCCAATGGAGTTCTGCCTAGAAGTTTTTGAGTGGTCAGCATATTCCGGAAAACGAGTTTGCAGACAAACTTTGCGAATATTTGTGGAGAAGGCATTGTAGAAAAAACAAACTTGATCCAATGTTAGAACTCCTAAATTCAATGAGAATAGAGTATGGACATTTTAGGTCAGATTAATTTTTTTTATTGTTGTTGTTTTATTGTTAATATTAAATAGTTATTTACATCGAAGTTAGTAGAAACATTTTAAATCATTACACTAGTAAGTTGGGGGGGGGGTCTAGATGGTGATAACGTCAGCAGTAGCTATTTTTTGTGTGTACCCGTTACCATGGCAACAGTTTTACAATAGGTAACTGATTTCAGCTAAACGAAAGTTGACCCCCTATTATAAGTTCATTATGGTGGATATTGGTGCACAATGATCACTTCATGACAGTACTGTGTTTCAAGAATCAGCTTTTGGAAGAGCCTATTTAAATGGCAGACTTGCAGTACCCCTCGAAAAAAACCTACCTGGAACTGATATTCTTCTTCCGTACTTCATTGTAGCAGATCAGGCTTTTCCACTGAATGAAAAAATTATGAGACCATATCCATCAGACCACCTCACTGATGAGCAGAAGATTTATAACTATAGGATATCTAGAGCTCGTCGGACAATAGAAAACACCTTTGGAATTTTGGTACAAAGATGGGGAATTTTGAAATCCTGAATGGCTACTGACATCTCCACGTGTGAGTCTATCACGAAAGCTTGTGTTGTCCTTCACAATTTCCTTTAATGTAATGAGGAAAGTCTTCCTGCAAAATGAGAGGAGATATTGCCCTACAGGGCTACTGATCAGGAAAATCCAGATGGTTCAGTGATAATTGGTGCTTGGCATCAGGGGGCTAACTTACAGTAGTCAGTAAGAAGGTTGGGATCCAACAATTCTTCTCAAAAAGCACAAAGGAACCGAGACAAGCTGTGTGATTATTTCAACTCACCCATTGGAAGTGTTCCTCACCAGCAAGAACTTATAATGAGAGGGACTCTTTCTATTTGAAGATGAAAAAACTACATTATGCTTTATTTGTCATGTACCGTTTTAAATAAATCATACTATTGATTTTCAGTCAATTTCTTAACAATACTTTCTATATCTCAATTTTCAGAGGAAATTGAAAGATAAAGTGATGGGTATATTATAATAAATTGAATATATCTACGAAAACATAAAGAACACTGCCTCAGATTGAGTTAAAGTATCACAAAAATAAAATAAAAATGTATTCCAACAACAAATAACTTAAAAAAATACTCTGCAATGAACGAGTTATATCATCTCTAATCCTCTTCATACTTTTCAAGTATTTGACAAATTTCTATTTTGGCTCTTGCTTTGATTTTTCGACTCTTCAGCAGTTTTAGACTTCTTCCAATACTTTTCCCGACAAGTCCTCATCTTCATTATCGGAGTTTGAACCCTTCAACATATTTTCCATGGTTCCCAGAGTGGATACAATACTGTTATCAAAATTTGAAATGTCATTTTTTCTTTTTTTCGAACGTTTGAGATGCAGTAGTTGCCAAAGAACAACTTGATATTTGAGAAGAGAGAACTGATGATTCAGAGTAAGATGCAGGTAGTTAAGAGGAGTCTGAAGGTTGAAACAGATGAGAAGTTGTTGAGTGGAATTGGAATCAGTATCTTCCACCCCTACAGTTTCCCAATCCTGCAACTCCTCAGTTTCAAAGATATTATTACCTTCTCTGATGCAGAGATAACCAAAAAGATTTTAGAATAATTTTATGATAGTTTTATTGATCTTTTTTTTTTGTAAAAATTTGTGAATCAAAAAATAATCTAGTCAAATAAAGGCGGATTCATGCAACGTTCATTATCATTACATCTTCATTATATTATTATTACATTTACATTAGAAAAAGTGAATTACTATAGTTTCCTATATGATGTTCATGCAACCACATTATTGGATTTCAATTACACTATTGCATTAAGAAGTTGGTCTACTTTCTACTATAAATTATAATTACATTATATTTTTAGTGAAAACCATGAAATTGCTTGCGCCAAAAATGTTTTTTCATTCAATGATCTTACTTTAATATCATAATGAATAATTTTGGTGACAGCAACCTATGATTTTTCCAGTTGTATATGTTTCATGAAGCCTGATGATGGTAATTAATTTACCGAAACTAGTAGCAGATTGATTGTCCTTTGATTGGACAAATTAAATTATTGTGGTTTGGACTTGTTTGGATTTAAAACCACATTTGAGATATGGATGAACTATTGGAGTTAAGAAATATCTGTATTACTGACCGATTGTGAATAAAAGTATATTATTCAGAATCGCTTAAAGCTTTTAAAAACATGAATTTTAAGAAAATTTGCTATCACAATTTAATATTCTTTTCGACAAAGAACTTCCTGAATCTGTTGCTAGGCAATATTACTAATTTATTGATTTTGACAGTTATGTCATAAAATATTCTTTCTATCACGAGATTTTAATTTTTTTGCTCAAACTAGTACATATAGAAGTTCATATAATAGCCTTCTTGGTGTGCGTCACCGTTTGTGACGTATGTCCGGGTTTTGGATATGTCGTTTATTTTATTTGCTATTTTGACATATACCTAACCTTAAATTTGATAAATAAAATGATCAGGATCGTATTCAGCCAAATTCCAAAAGGCTATGAAATTAATAATACTTGGGATATGAAAACACTGCAAAATAAAACAAATTGTATATTCAATTTACATATTAAAATAATTTTACATTAGTAAATATAGTCCTGTAAAAGAATTATATTCTCTGTGTTATACTGTTAAGTGCTCCCCCAAGACCTGGTCGTTGGTGGGGGAGCCGAGTTGCTGTTCCTCTTTAAGAGGAATACGTGAAACCAAGGACAGCTCAACGGATCTCTGTGGAATGCAGAAATCCGATATCAGGATCTTCAGCGTGGAGAGTGGACTGTTGTCCCGATGAGTTTGTTGATAACCGGTGAGTTGCCGGAGTCAGCGGCCTTATATAAACCGTATCTAGTGGAAGGTGGTTGATGAGGTATATTCACTAGATGTGGGGGCTTGCCTTAAACAGCTGGCCAAGTGGAAGGAGACCACAATAAAAACCCCCCAAGTCAAGGTGGAACAGCATATGCCGAGGACTGCGTGGTCAAGGGGAAGCTTGATCGCTAATATGCGGACTCTGTATACCTGGGGACATCCAGTTTAAATACCCTTACTCCTGGATTCCAGCCCACTCTGGTTTTGAAGGCAACGAGATGGCGGATGCACTGGCTGCGGAAGGGGCGGCAGCTCCCTTCTGCGGCCCGGGCCCGACCTTGGGCCTAACAAAACAAAGAATACGCAAGGAGACGAAGAAGTGGCTGAAGAATCAGCACCTCGCTCATTGGAATGCTCTGCAGGGTCCTAGGCAATCCAAACTTTTACTGAAGGGATGGACTGATGGACACGCTAGAGCAGCTACTGAACTACCAAGAAGTAGGCTAAGGAAGATAGCAGGACTCCTAACGGGGCACTGCTGTATGATGAAACACCTCCACAACTTAGGAGTAGAGGGAAGTTCCCTATGCAGGGGTTGTGGCATGACTGACGAAACGTCAGTCCATGTTCTCCTAGAGTGTCCACACTGGGCTGTACTACCCAGGCGAATCTTCGGAGTCCCTGTTTTGGCCCCTGGAGACACAAGCAGGCATCCATTGAAAAAGGTTGTGGCCTTTATTAAGGGCTCGGCTTTATGGATGTCTAGGTAGCAGGAATGGCACAATGGGCCCGCCAGTGGCCTCAGTGCCGGAACCTTGGCTTGAGTTTGTCCAGGACAAGGTTCGCCTGCAAACTTAGTAGTAGTAGTAGTAGTACTCCTGCATGCGGGGCTCTGCAGGAGTGGACCTTATACTTCCCTAGCTACTCGTGGGATCAACCATGGACAAAGAAAAAAAAAAGAAGTCAAGCGGGCAAGCACCGCATTCGGGCACAAGTCGGAGCAATGTATCCACAGTGCCCAAAAATACAGCATCTTCCTCACACGCGAGCAAACCTCGTGTTGAGGAAGCTAGAAAAAAGCAGGAGAGGAGAAAGGCAGGGGCACCTATACCCTCAACCTCCTCAACTGGCGAAAGTCTCCGGGAAAAACCCTGGATAAAGAATAAGAAGACCCCCCTCCTTCCAGAACTGGGTAAGCCCGGAGGAAGGGACGATCCACTAAGGCGTGGACTTAGTGGGGCGGGGGTAAGATGGTATCTTCGCTTCCTTGAACAGGGACTTGCACCGGAGGAAGCAAGAAAGAAGGCCACAGAGCGGAAAAAACAAGGAGAGGAGAAAAACATCCCTCCTAAAGGAGGAAAACGTAAGCGGGAAGTGGCGACAGCCCAGTCACCGCAAGTACAGGTGAAGAAGAAAAAGGAGGACAGAATAGCCATCCCTTCTTCAGCTGGCAGCTATGCAGCTGCAGCAAAGCTAATAAGAATGGCAGTTCTCCCTAGGGCGTACCCTGAGACTTCCCTCAGTGTGGACGACCAAACCTTGCTGGAGAACGCAATAATAGAAGAAATGTATGCTGGATTGGGGCATAAGCTCCAGTTTAGTGGCATACATTTCAGACCAGGAGTCGTTCTAATCGACTGTGAAACACCACAGACTGCAGAATGGCTCCGGCTGATAGTACCACAGCTGGAAAGCTGGGAGGGAGTAGAACTGACAGTGTGACAGGGAGACGACATCCCAAAAATGCATACCGCCACGATCTTCCTCCCAAGAAGCAAAGAAGTAGAGGAAGGTAAGCTACTTCGCTTGATCAAAGCGCAGAATGATGGTTTGGAAACAGACCAGTGGAAGGTCCTCAATCTTAAAGAAGAGGGCAAAGGCCTAGTCTTGAGGGCAGGAATAGACAATCTATCCTGCCAAAAAATCAAGAACAACAGGTTCACCATCCATTACCGGTTTGGGAAAATCCCCGTACATGGCCTCAGAAAGGAAGAGGAAGGAGACCTGGAGAAGGCCAGTTGCGACTCGGGTAGTGTAGAAAGTCTACACGTTACCAAACTCCTTGGGGAGGAGTCGCCGCTGTCCGAGGAGGGAATGGAGATTATGTCGGAGGAAGGGAACAGTACTCTTACTGAAGGGGACATCACCCTGACGAAGGAGGGAAATACCCAAGAAGGTAACCAACAGGATGGCGGGAATTAACTTAGCTCAAGTTAATGCTCACCATGCCAAAGGAGCTTCGGCGGTGATCACAAGATTGTTCACCAAGGACCAATGGGGGATGTGTTTGATCCAAGAACCTTGGGTCAATAATAACCAGGTAAGAGGATTAGCATGTAAAGATGCTAAAATAGTATATCACACTGGTAGTGATATACCAAGAACATGTATTATGATAAGGAAGAATATTAACTATTTTTGTCTTTCAGAATACATGACTCGGGACCTCGTTCCAGTTCGAGCACACCTCGAACATAAGAAGGAGGGCAAGGAGATAGTAATAGCATCATGCTACTTCGAGGGAGATGGGCTAGCACCACCCCCAGAGGTACAAAGGCTGGTGGAGTACTGTGAAGAGAAGAGACTACCTCTACTTCTAGCATGTGATGCCAATGCACACAACACCGTTTGGGGCAGCAGCAACACCAACCAAAGAGGTGAGCAACTTTTAGAATATATCCTTAATAAAAACCTTGATATTCACAATATAGGGAATACCCCCACATTTGTAACAAGGGTAAGGCAAGAAGTTTTAGATGTCACACTGGCAACTCGTGATCTAAAACATATAGTAAAAGATTGGAGAGTATCGGGTGAACCATCTCTCTCCGATCATAGTATCATAACATTCAAGTTAGAGCTAGGCATACCTGAGGTAAGCCTCCGTAGAAAACCAAGAAAAACAGATTGGGACAACTATAACACCTGTCTGAAAGGAACTCTAGCACATATCCAGAGGAAAGGAAGGACTAAGCACCATCTCGACCTGGAAAATGAGCTTGAGGATCTGAACAGGGCAATAATCGATGCATTTGAATCGAGCTGCCCTCTTCAAGAACAACGAAGCAACAAAGATGCACCCTGGTGGAACAAACATCTGTCAGAATTTAGATCTCAAACCCGGGACCTCTTTAATAGAGCAAAATTCACCGGGGACTGGCAGAGATACACCGAGGTGAGAAACACCTACTACAAGGAAATTAGAAAAGCTAAAAGAAATAGCTTCAGGAAATTCTGTGAAGATATAAACACAACACCTGCTGCGGCAAGACTACAAAGTCATGGCGAAAAGTAGGGTCAACACAGATATGGCTTTAAGGAAGCCAGACGGCAAATATACCGAAAATGAGGAGGAAAGAGTGCGACTCTTACTAGAAACTCATTTTCCTGGAAGTACCCCAAACAGAGGAGTTAATCCTCTCGAAGGTCATAACAGGCCTTCGAGAGAAAGTACTACAATGGCCAAGCACATTATTTTGTAGTAACGATAGGTTGAAATGGGCTATGAACACCTTTTCACCTTTCAAAGCACCTGGAGCAGATGGGATTTTCCCAGCATTGCTCCAGCAAGGACAAGACGAAATTCTTCCACATTTGGTTAGAATTGGTCGAAGTAGTTTGGAACTGGGTTATATACCAGAAGCATGGAGAAGGGCAATAGTAACCTTCATCCCAAAAGCTGGAAAAAGGGACACAACAAACCCCAAATCCTTCAGACCAATTAGCCTAACATCGTTTGTGCTTAAAACGATGGAAAAAGCTATTGACAACTATATTAGAACGGAAATCCTAGAGAGACTACCTCTCAACCCTTATCAGCACGCTTACCGGGCAGGCAGATCTACGGAGACTGCACTGGTACAACTGACGGAGGATATCCGAGGTGCCTTAGACAACCAAGAAACTGTAGTATGTGCATTTTTGGACATAGAAGGAGCTTTTGACAACACTCCACATGAGGCTTAAATAGAAGAGGTGTAGACAGCACAACATCCAAATGGATGTCGGAACTGCTCACCACCAGAGTAGCAGAGACGAGAACGAGCAAAGACATTGTCTCCATCTGCACAACCAGAGGATGCCCACAGGGAGGAGTAGCATCCCCATTAATGTGGAGTCTGATGGTTGACGAACTCCTGTGTGGTTTGACGGACCTCGGAATATCCTGCCTAGGATATGCCGATGATATTGTCATAACAGCCAGGGGAAAATTTGAAAACACCCTTTGTGACATCGTACAAAGGGGTCTGAACTATACAAATAGCTGGTGTAGGCATTTTGACAGCCTTCACTAAGAAAAGAAAACTCAACCTCAAAACCATTAAACTTGATGGGAACGACGTTGAATGGAGACAAGAAGTCAAGTATCTAGGTTTGACTCTAGACAGCAAACTCCTGTGGAACAAACACGAGAAGGAGATTACATACAAAGCAAAAATGGCTATAATGGTGTGCAGGAATCTGGCAGGGAGAAACTGGGGTTGTAACCCAAAAATCCTGAGCTGGATGTACACTGCCATAGTGAGACCAATTATCACTTATGGAGCCATTGCGTGGAGTAGTAGAACTAGCCTCTTGACGACGAGAGAAAACCTCTCTAAAATTCAAAGACTAGCCTGTATATGCATAACAGGAGGAGTGAGTACATGCCCAACGGCAGCAATGGAAGTGATTCTCAACCTCACACCATTACATATGCTGGTGGAGAGTGTTGCAGAAAGAACAAGATACAGACTAAGTAAAGAGGAAATCATTAAAAAGAAAACCACCTCTTCACTTCTTAGAAATCAGACAACCTGGGACATGCCACAAGATGGTATGATGAAAAAGTATAACTTTTCAAAGAAATTCGTTACGGAATTAAGCAACAAGAAGTAATGGGATCCAAATACCATTACCAGACTTGGAAAGAATGCCATTCAATGGTACACAGACGGCTCAAAAGCAATAGAAGGAACTGGGATAGGAGTGTACGGGCCCGGCACCAAACACTCTAAAACCCCAAGTATCTTTCAAGCGGAAATTCACGCAATAAGAAAGTGTGCCCAGTTCAATATTGACAAAGGATATAGAAGGCAAAGGATTATCATAATGTCTGATAGTCAAGCAGCCATTAAAGCGCTGAGTTCTTGTGTAATCAGTTCCAAAATGGTGTGGGAATGCCTAGGCAACCTTAATGAACTAGGCGAGAACAATATAGTCACCTTACTGTGGATTCCAGGACACACTGGAATAGAAGGAAACGAAATAGCAGATGAACTAGCAAAGAGGGGGACTGAAATACCCTTTTGGGGGCCGGAACCTTTTTGCGGAATCAGCTCCAATGTAATATTGGAAGAAATAGGTAAAGCCGAAGAAAAGAGAAGATCTGACAATTGGAAAGATCTAGTAGGGCTTAGGCAATCAAAGATTCTTCTGGGTGACTACAACCTGTTGAGATCAAATGAATGCATAAGTCAAAGCAAAACTGCACTAAGAGTTTTAACAGGAATCCTAACGGGACATTGTCGCCTGAATGGGCACCTTAAAAAGCTCAAAATAGTGGAGGAAGAAGATTGTAGGTTTTGTGGAATGGAAGAAGAATCCTCCATCCACATACTTGCGAACTGCACAGCAATTCAGAATCCTAGGGCACAGCATCTGGGAGACTACTGGATAGAAGAGGGACAGTTACCTAAGTTGAAGCCTGCAGATATCCTAAAATTTCTCGGGGAAATAGGACTAAAGGAGCTACATAGTCTCTGAGACTTTCCTCAGGAACTAAGTAGAAGTAAGGGGGCACAATAGATCTTTTAGGTCTCAGTGAATGTTACCCCAAAAGACATACATACATACTGTTAAGTGGTAGGCTCTTAATTCCATTACATTTTTTTATCCAACTCTTTCAAAAACATGTATTGTCACCGAAAATGTGATCGTGTGCAAAATTTGAATGAAATCGGTTAGGTAAAAGAAGGTAAAAAGTGGATTGCAAACAGAGAAGTGAAGTTAAATAAAAGTGTGTAAAAATGGTTCACTTCTCGGACTAATTAAAAATGTACGATGGATAGAAAACATTTTTCTACATACCTTCACTAAACATTCTGTATATATGCGTCCTAATGGCATGCTCCTGTTTCTCTCGGATTGTGGGACCATTCGACATTTTGACAGACTTACTCATTTTAGTGGTATATTCTGAATCACTGTGAATGCCATTTTTTGCCAAATTTGCTACAGTCGGCAAGGATATTCCCAATGCATCCGAAACGCGCTGAAACACAATAGATAAAAATAAAATATTTAAATCCTAATGAAATAGGATTAACTTGTTGTTTTTTCTCTTATTTTTTTGGGAATCAAACCACAATAATCTTTTTCATTTATTATTTCGACGTTTCGGTAGCGTTCCAGCTACCGTTGTCAAGATTAACTAGTATAGAAATAATTTTTTGGTCCCTATCTGACACAACGAAAAAATTTGACAACTAGACAATCAATAATATTTTGAAGTTTAAGACTACAATTTGCTACAGTCGGCAAGGATATTCCCAATGCATCCGAAACGCGCTGAAACACAATAGATAAAAATAAAATATTTAAATCCTAATGAAATAGGATTAACTTGTTCTTTTTTCTCTTATTTTTTTGGGAATCAAACCACAATAATGTTTTTCATTTTTTATTTCGACGATTCGGTAGCGTTCCAGCTACCGTTGTCAAGATTAACTAGTATAGAAATAATTTTTTGGTCCCTATCTGACACAACGAAAAAATTTGACAACTAGACAATCAATAATATTTTGAAGTTTAAGACTACAAAACTTTGTTGTCAAATGTTATTAAGGTCCATTCATAGTAGATCACACCACACCAAATGTGAAATAAAAAGTGTCACTTTACCGCCCCCCGGGCGGTAAAGTAAATCTCTTTTTTTTTCTTTTAAAAATGCACATGTAGTTAGTAAAACAAACTTTATTATTATTATTTATTATCATGGAAATATTTGGTACAATTAACAAAATATGAGTTTAATAAAGAAATGATAACTTTAAAAGCCCAAACATAAGATCATCACACTTATAATTTTATACTAATAACACAATTTGAACAATTGCTTATAGAAATGTTAGTATTTGCTACCTTGCTCAGTTGTAAGTTGCTACGAACTTCTATATACTAACTCCGTATGATTTGGGTTACTGCTAGAAGGTGTATGCTCAAAAGAATCGGTATATAAATTTGAAAATTCAGCTGTGCGACTAGTAGAAGGCATATCAGCATTGACAATTTTTTTGGCGATTTTCATTTTATTTGCCACAGGATCTTCAATCTAACCTTCTGCCACCGTTGTAGACTTCCAACCAGCATGTCGCTTTATGTTAAGGATATCCTCACCTGCATTAGCTAACAAAGTTGCTGAAGATCGTCTAAAACAATGGCCTGTGTAGTCTGTTGGAGTAGGCAATTTTAAATAAGTTGCTATTTTAAAAGGAATTTGACCAAATGTATTCTTTCCAACCACCTGACTGGAACATTTTTATCTTCGTGGGTAATAGCCATCATTATACGCTTGTTGAATAATATACTATTATCTAATTTCTCTATCAAATGTGACACTTTAAGTCACTCCTAGATATTAGGAAACGTCACATTTTTCATAACCTTCATCAGTTATGAAAAGTAGTTATGTAAAAACTTTACGTTTCAAAGAATAATTTATTTATTTAAGATTTATAAACATTAAAAACAACATTATTAAAGACAGTTATTTAGAGTACCTAAGTCCATTTTCTGGGCGAATATTATCTTGAACTACTTGTCTAATGTTAAGTTCATTTGAAGCTGTGATATCTACATGGTTGCCAGGGGTTTGACTGAGAATGTTTTCTGGAATTCTTCTCTTATTTTCTAATGAACTCTAAACATAACCTTCGGCTACACTGTTGGGTTTCCATCCTCCGTGTTCGTGTTGCTTTATTTTGAGAATGTCGGCTCCTGAGTCTGCCAGGAGAGACACTGTTGAGCGTCTGAAACAATGTCCTATGTAACCTTTAACATTAGGTAGACCCAGATACTGAGCAATCTTTGATGGTAATTTTCCAATGGTATTTATGCCAACGGGTTGTATGCCGCATTTTCCAATATAATATCGCACAAAAAATCTGTAGTGCCTTACAGCAGGAGGTCTAATATTTCTATACTTTTTGAGGAGGTCAACAAGATTATTGACACTAGCAATATTTCCAGCAGTTACCACAAATTCGCGAATAACGTGTGTTTTGCTTTCTGGAATTGTAATTATAAAAAAGGTGCCTTCATCAAATACGTCTCCTTCTCGTAGGAACGTCAGTTCAGCATTCCTGCAGGCTCCCGCAATCCCTATTACATTGTGACCTAAGGAACAGATTTATTTAATAATAAATTATAAACATATCGTAAATTAAGTCGTACTTTTGCAAATAGAAATATTTCGTCTTCAGCCCCTTGTATAAATCTTTCTACATTCTCCTTAGTCAAAATCTCCGATTTTTTTTGCATGGTATCCTGCTGACCGTCTCTTCAGCCAAGCCAAAAGCATTGTTAGTGTACAAAGCACCTAATCGGTTAATTGATACACCTCAAGGGTCGGAGATAGTTTTGAAGTTAAAATATACAAAAAGTTGATGATATCTTGAAAAAACTTATATTTTTTTATCTTCCTTGACAACAGAATGCAATGACGAGACTAGGTAAGGTGCAAAGACTTGCTTGTCTCAGTATTGCAGGGTGCATGAGAAACACGCCAACAGCAGCACTAGAGGCCTTATTTGGCCTTCTTCCATTGCACATCGTGATAATGGGAGAAGCAAGAATGGGGTTATTTAGGCTGCAAAATAACCTGAGCAGCAAAACAGTTAGATCAGGACACACATCCATTGAGGACATCGTAAGTGAAGCCATTTTAGATATGAAAACAGACTATATGGCTAGTAAACTTTTCCCCAGCCCTAAATATGAGGTACCCCACAGAAAGGACTGGCAAGACCCAAGCAGACTGAAGTTTCCCCGAGGAGAGACCTGGTATACAGGCAGCCCTTGCAACTCTAAATAGCCGCAAGGTAACATCCTGACTCGTAGAAGAATGCCAGAAAGAATTGAATGAACTGGCAGACCACAGTAGAGTAAGACTAGTGTGGGTGCCGGGACATAATGATATTTCTGGAAATGAACAAGCTGATGAACTCGCGAGAAGAGGTTCAGCAACGACATATATGTTGGACCAGAACCAGTTCTTGGGACCACAAAGAAGGTAGTCCGAGAACAAATACGAAAATGGGTACAACGCCAACATGACTACAGTGGAGCAAGACCTTCATAGGTGATATATGTGTAAAACGGGCTGAAGAACTACTTAATGCTAGTAGGAACAAGCTAAGAATTATTACAGGTTTCTAACGGGTCGTGCCCCGGTAAAGGATCATCTGCATAAAATGGGGATCTCAGCTGAAGACTTTGTGGCATGGAGACCGAGACCATAACCCACATTTTATTCGACTGTGAGGCATTGGACTCAAGGAGACAGACAATCTTCGGAGAGGCCTACGTGCCGCCTGAAGCATATGGCATGCATCCAGTTGACCTATATCATCACTCGAGGGTACGGGAATGGCTGGGTGGGAGTAGAGTGCAATAAGCCAACAGGCTGCAGTGCTCCCGGTACTAGAACGGCTCCAAAAAAAATCTTCCTTGACAATCTATTCTTAATAATCATAATGACAAATATTGATCACCACTTTTGAAAATAAAATATAAAGTGGCAAAAAATATATAAAGACTAGCATTTTCCAACACACTCCCACCTTGTGCCATGTTTCCAGATGGTACAGCTTCTCAGGAAAATCTATGACTCAAATCTTCCATATCTTGTAACAATTGGGGCTTTGCTTCCCCCAACTATAGTTATTCTTCTTTCCCTCATCGTTGAGTATTCTTCACAAGTATTAGACTTAAGCTATTCCTTCTCAATATCTAACTTTTCTGTCTTTTTTGCAGTTCACATCTCACAGATGTATCTTCTTCGGTCTCGATTTTAAGCAGGGGGTAAAGTCTTTGAATGGGTCCCGTTAGAGAACCCGTTGAAGTTCGAACTTTCACCAGACGAATTTTTCCATCTTTTCCGGGAAAAATATCTTCTATACCCAAAGGCCAATCAAGTCTCTTCAAATGCTCGTTTTCGATAATCACAATTTTTCCTTTAATAACTTCTCTGGATGTTTTCTTTTCATATGCAAAACTAGCTGGCTTAGATATTCTTCTCTAAATTTTTTTCTTAAATTAATTCTAATCTTCTGAATGTATCTCAGATGCCTTTTAAGAGATGTAGCATCAATTTCGTCCATCCAAGGTGTTCCGATTTCCTTGACATCTTGAAGAAACATAGACGGGGTTAGAACAATTCATTTTTCGTGTCTGTAATATAGGTGAGGGGCCGTGATTACAGATTCACATTCACATACAACTGAAAAAAGCACTTCATAGGTGTAATAAATACCTTTTACAGAATTAGGCTTTAATTCACATAACTTGACAGGCAGATTAGATATTGACAGTTTAAAAAACGTACAACAGAATTGTTGAGATTTCGCAAAGAAATCTCAACTTAGAATTAACTACTACGGCCCTGGTAGCGGTCCAGCTAATACGAAGTTCTATTTACCGCTCATATTTCAAATTTGTTTTCTACTATACGCGAAGCGCGCTCTTCCCTTAACCAATTAGGTATCATCCCGCCTTTCCTACCCCTAATAATTGCCCCCTCTACAGAGAATACCTGAAGAGTTGGAGACTCTCGTTTGTGGCCCGTACAGGTGGTGCCGACCTCGGGCGCCATCGAGTATCTCCGGTGGCGCTCGGCTTTCATGCGAAGCGCGCACGGTTCTAACACCCCGTGTCGCTCTCTGAAAAGAACATCTCCTCGCTTTCCATACACTTTTTTAAATATATTTTTTAAATATATTCCTAACCTAAACCACCCTACCCTACCCTACCCTAATCCGAATCGAAAATTATAATAATTTTCAATAATAACCCAACTAAACCTACCCCTACCAAACCACCTTCGTATTTCTAGTCAATTTTTGTAGAATGAATTATAATAATTTTCAATAATAACCCAACCAAACCTACCCCTACCAAACCTTCTTCGTATTTTTAGTCAATTTTTGAAAAAAACAAAAAATAAAAATATCTCGACTCGGGCACGACTCTGCACACATCAATGATATCGTATAGGAGGTTAAAAGCTTTATGGACGCATGAAAGCCGAGCGCCACCGGAGATACTCGATGGCGCCCGAGGTCGGCACCACCTGTACGGGCCACAGACGAGAATGAGTTGGAGACTCCAACTTGGAGTAGTGGAGTGTTATGTTAACCTTTAAAGTAATATCATCCTAATAATATGTTCTCAAAAAGTAATTTGTGATTTGTAATCTAATAATGTCGGCGCAATGCCGGTTTAGGTTTGTTTTAATAAATGTATCAATAGTGTGTGCCAATGGAATCCGTAAGTAAGGCTGCATATTTAATTATAAACATCACCGTCTTATGCATTTGCCAAAATTTGGAAGAGCCGTTACCACCGTTGCCAAATGTAGTAAATTAGCCTTTAGGAAATTTCAATCAAACTCTTAAGGAATTAAATGGATTGATTCTATGCAGCGTTTCATTCTACCACTCTTTCATGACATTGATGTAACTCAACTCAACTATGAATGGTACGTGACTAAGTGACCAATTGTTTTAAAGTTCTACCAGAATAAATCAACCAGTGACCTGTCAATAAATTGTCACATTTCCAAACATAGTTTTTGGTCCTTCGAGCCGGATAATATCGACAGCAACTGTCAAATTCATCCATTTTCATATATTGATAATTTGCCGATATTGGCACTTCTTGTTCTCAAGCCCAAGCTGGCGTATTGGTCTCATCCGCATCATATTTTTTCTGGTCCAGTGTCCATTGACATCTATAAATTTCCCGTTATCTGGTATACGAAAATTGGGCACCAAGTGAATTTTCATTGGAACATCAGAAGCCGTGGAAATTTAGCAACAACGCACTCAAAACGAAGGAACACCTGCAAGGGTGTAAGCCGGTATCGTTTGACCCGGCTCCGAGGCTCCGAGTCGGCGGCAGTATTATTTGTGAACATTTTTTAACTTGACATTTTAACTGATAAACAATAACACCCCTTTGTGTTTGACTATTTAGCGGTACCTACTTATTGATCTTTTTATCTAAGTGAAACGGTTTGGTTTTTATTTCAGGGTTTTAATTTTATGTCCTTATATTTGATAAATTATTTCGTATTTGATATTTTTATTGGTGAAGCATATTTTTGATGATGTTTTTGAAAACTTTTCACTTGTTTACTACTTGCATGAAATTTATCTGATTGACGGGCAATAACTAAGATTTAGTATTGTATAATTCAATTTATTGGAAATTTTACTGAACTGACATCTCATTGGTATTTAAGATTTGCTATTACAGGGTGCTTGTGGTAAGTCACCTACACATTTTTTTAATTATTTACCTCACTAGGTACTCTTTGATTTTTTTTTTGAACTGATATTTTTATGTGTTTATTGTTTTTGAAAACATTTCTTAGCTACATTGTTACGGTTTCCGCTATCTTATGTTATTGTGCAACATTCTTGATTTTTTATTGAGCACACGATTTATCTAATTTTAATTGTTTCTTTTGATTGTTATTCTAAGAATCGATTATGGCCAGTTTGAAACATTTAATCAATAAGCGCAAGGCTTGCAAATCTCAACTTACGAGAATTGAAACTTTTTTACGCGATTCGGGTGATGCCGCGGAACTTTATTTATTGAGTGTAAAATTAAATAATATCTCGGGGCATTATGCTACTTATCAACAATTACAATTGGAAATTGCTTCCATGGATAGAGAGGAAGATGATGATATCCTCTCGGACGATAATGCCGAAAATATCGTAGCCGATAGATTTGAAACTTGCATTGCCACTCTTGAATTTCTCATAAAAAACAACCAATCGAAATCAAATGCTAATCTCCCGCAAACTAATGAAATGTCAAATGTAAGCTTACCTCAAATTCAAATCAAGCCCTTTACCGGTCGTGCAGAAGAATGGGCCTCGTTTTATGACTTGTTTACTTCGCTTGTTATTAAGAACTTGAAGTTAAAATCAGACAGTGAAGCTATATTACTTAAAGAGCCTCCTAAGAGGACAACCCTTGCAATTAATCGATTCTTTGAGCGTAACAAATCAAAATCTTAACGTGGCTCTCGATATTTTGAAAAATGCATATGATGATAAACATAAATTAGTCCATACTCTTTATCAAACATTGATCGAAATAAAATCAGTATCTAGAAGCAATTCTACGGATTTAAAAGAATTTTACGTAACTACACGCAAAACTTTTGACTTAATAAAAAATGTTGGTCTCTCAGACAAAGAAAATTTTGAATCTCTTATAGTTTATATTCTGGAAGAAAAACTAGATCAAAATTCTAGGCGGCAGTTTGAAGCTGATAGAGAGTCTGATACTACGGTTACCGTAGAATACTTTTTTGAATTTTTAAAAAAACGCCAGTCAGTTCTAGACAACTTAAATTTATTTGAAAATCACTCAAAGAATAACACTTCACGCAACGCTAAGGTAAGTTTTCTCGCAAACCATAATTCATCCTCTAAAGATATAAACCAAAAAACTCCTAATAGTTCCCGTTCGTGGAACCGAAAATCCAATTGTGTCTATTGCAATGATTCTTCACACGCAATTTATGGGTGTTCGAAATTCCTTTCTTTAAGTTCTTCTGAACGTTATCAATTCGCAAAAAATTCAAGGTTATGTATAAACTGTCTATCAAGTACTCATTTCACCTCAGATTGCAAATCGTTAAAAAGCTGCCTAACTTGTGGCAAATCACATCATAGTCACTTACATTTTGAAAATAAACCCGTAAATCCAAATAATCAGGTCAGGGTTAATCGGAATAATCAGGGTCCCTCTACTTCACAGGGAGGAAATCTCAATAACGACCACAATGTCTCACGGAATTATTCAAATAATGTATATAGTGAATAATAATCGCCCGGTATACAGTCAAGGTAATGTAAGTCTGTTGAATACTCCTCGTGAAAACTCAAACGATGACAATTCGAATAATGCCAGTATTTCGAATGTCTCTTTGTCCTTGATCTCTGATCAACTTGTGCTTCTTCCTACTGCTCTTATCAATATAAATTGTCCTGACGGTCGTGTGGTGGCTGGAAGGGCCTGGCTGGATTCGGCAAGCCAAATGAGTTTAATAAACCGCTCCTTTGTACAAAAGTTAAATTTAATTCCCAAGAAACACACTGTACAAATTTCAGGAATTGGAAATACCAATTGCGCCCATAGTGGTGAAGTAGTTGAATTTCAATTTAGTTCCTTGATTAACTCGAATACTAGTTTTAATATATCTTGTTCCGTCATTGAAAAAATTACGAGTAAGTTACCACAATTTTCGATTTCCCCAAAATACTTCAAATTCCCTTCTAATATTCAATTACAGCTCGGAGATCCAAGGTTCTTCGAGTCTGGCCCTATAGATGTCTTGATTGGGGCGAACCTATATTTTAGCTTATTGCAATCCGAGGTAATACATTTGGGCCCAAATCAACCGACATTTGTAAATACGAGATTAGGGTACGTAGTGGCGGGCCCGATAATGCAAAACAATTCAGGCAATCATTCGCGAAAAAATAATAATTCTGGTGTATCCTTCTTAACTATTTCTGAAAATCAAGCTGAACTGGATGATAGAGTCCATGATCTTATGGAACAATTTTGGGAACTGGAACAAATCCCAGAAACTCCAAAAATTGATTCTTACAACCAACGAATTGAAGAACACTTCCAAAATAACGTAATAATAGAGCCATCTGGAAGATATCAGGTAACCATGCCAATTTTAGAAAATGTAAATAGAAAATTAGGCCAGTCCTTTTGCATGGCTCGTCAACGATTTATGTTACTTGAAAAAAAATTTAATACGGACTCAAAGTTTTTTAATGAATATAAAGACGTTATTGAAGATTATTTATACCTGGGTCATGCTAAAGTCATCCCGTTGACTTTTTTCAACTCCGTGCAGGGAGAATTTAACAATTTCACCCCTCACCGGGCAGTGGTGCGGGAACAAAGCGAGTCTACCAAGCTACGCGTGGTTTTTGACTTTTCTGCCCCCACTGATACGGGTTTCTCGCTTAACGATATAACTTCTAAAGGTTATCAAGTTCAGGATAATCTTTTAGACATTCTATGTCGATTTCGATGTTTCAAATTTGTTTTGTGTGCTGACTTCAAGATGATGTATAGGTTCATTTCTGTAAATCCTAAGCAACACCATTTGCAAAATTTCTTATGGAGGGATAATCCTACACAGCCTTTCACTTGTATCCAACTTACTAGCCTCAGTTTCGGGCAAAACTGTGCACCCTTTTTGGCCAGACGCGTCCTGAAGGATATTGCCGACAATAACCCTGATTTCTCGAAGGCTCGAAGAGCTATCCTGTCCCAAACTTACATGGACGACATTCTATCTGGCGCCAATTCCGAGTCTGAATTGGATCAGCTATATAATGAGTTGAATTCCATACTAAACAAACATGGTTTTCAGTTGCATAAATGGAAATCTAATTCAATTGATTTTTTCAAATCCATTTCCGAAACCCCAACTCCTGATTGCGATCTCAACCTAGATAAGGTTACAAGCAAAATTTTGGGTATTCAATGGAATTCAACCTCTGATTCATTAAATATTAAAGTCAACAACACCATTCCTAAAGCCATCACTAAACGCTCCATTTTAAGTAGTATAGCGAGTACCTATGACCCCATGGGGCTAGTTAACCCCTTAATAGTTTTCGGTAAAAATATTATGCAGTCCTTATGGAAACTAAAGATATCCTGGGATGAAATCATTACAGATCCTGGAATTCTCCTCAATTGGAAAAAATTTAACACTTTGTTGCTAGAAATATCTAATCTATCGATACCCAGATGTTTACTTGACTCCAAAAAAGTTATCTCCATTAACCTGCACGGGTTTTGTGATGCTAGTCAGATAGCATATGGTGGCTGCATCTATTTGGTAGCTCAATATTCTGACAATTCCTTTTCTTCTCGCTTAGTTGTAGCTAGATCCAGAGTAAATCCTGTTAAAAGTAAGTTAACCATCCCAAAATTAGAATTAAGTGCGATGGAATTACTAACAATATTATCCATCAATATTGTAAATATTCTCAACCCTGTTGTAAATATTGTCTCCAAGAATTGACAAACATTAATAACAATTAAGAAAACTATACAGTATGTATGATTAATAAACTAAAATTAGTATAACATTCCTCCGGTACTATTTTCTGAATAATATGTTAAATACTGCGGCTTCTTTTTATTTCTAGTGGATCTACGCAATGACTGATTTTGATTAAAAAAATCTTGATTGTCAGAAGTGCAAGGATCATTGGTAGAATTCTGTTCTTCAACGTTTTCATCGTTTATTATTGAAGCGTCTTCACCTTCTTCCATATTCGCTTGGTGGTCGTCTTCGTCTCGATTGTTGGTTATTGAATTTTCTTCATCATCTTCTGCCAATCGTAAATTGCCTCGAGGCGCTAAATGCTTCGTCGCAACTGTACTTTCTTTTCCATTGTTATATCGTATTAGTGCGTAATCAGGATTTACTTCTAACAGTTCTACTTCTTCAACAAGCGGATCAAACTTACTTCTACGTACAAACTTTTTAAGTAAAACTTTATCGGAATTTTTAAGCCAGGAAGGAATAGAAGTTCCACTCGTTGATCGACGTTGATAAGTAAATAAACGTTCATGTGGAGTATGATTAGTTGATGTACATAATAAACTTCGAATAGAATGTAGAGTATCGGGTAGAACCAATTCCCATTGATTTGTCTCAAGTTTTCTGGATTTAAGAGAAAGGCTGACAGCTTTCCAGATAATACCGTTGTATTTTTCAACTTAACCATTTCCTTGGAGATTATATGGTGTTGTTCGACTTGAAGCAATACCCTTGGAATGTAGGTAAGTTATGAATTCTTGTGATGTGAAACTGGTTCCACGATCGGAATGTATGTAATTAGGCATTCCAAACAAACAAAACAAGTGGTTGAGGCATTCTATTGCAGTTTGACTAGAATTATCTGAACAAAGGAACGCCCATGGAAATCGTGAATATTCGTCTACAACCGTGAACATGTATGAATTTTTAGAAAGTTGGTATCGGACCCTTAAAATCAATATTCAATCTCTGAAAGGGTGCTGTTGCTTTTATTAAATGTTTGTCTTCATCTTTTTTGTAAAATCTAGGTTTAATTTCAGCACATGTCGGACATGCGGCACTCATTCGTTTTATTTCCTCCAAAGAATAAGGCAAATTTCGCACTTTAACAAAATGATGCATTCGTGTTACCCCAGGATGACACAAAGACGAATGTAATTCAAACAGTTTGTAATATTATTACATATTCTTGAAAAAGCATCAGCTGCATTATTCGACTTTCCAGGACGATAGACTATGTCATATTTAAAACAAGAAAGTTCAATGCGCCAACGCATAATTTTTTCATTTTTAATTTTACTTGTATGGCTTGTATTAAACATAAAAGATACTGATTTCTGATCTGTTACTAGTTTAAAGTGTCTCCCAATAAGATAATGTCTCCACTTCTTTAACGCTTCAACACATGCATAAGCTTCCTTTTCGATAGCAGGGTGTCTTCTCTCAGATTCGGAAAGTGTTCGTGAGAAAAAAGCCACAGGCCTTCCAGCTTGACTCTACAATTAAAACCTCATTTTCGTCGATACTCCACAGAAGCGAATTGGCTATATCAGTTCTTATTTCTTCGAAAGCGGAAACTAATTGTATGCTAAGTGGAAATGTCTTACAGTCTATTAAGCATCTTATTTTTTCAGAAAATTTATTTATCCATTTTGAATAATGTGAGAACATTCCTAATGTTCTTTGAAGACTTTTTGTGTCGTGTGGAGTTGGCATTTCTAAAAGAGGTTTAAGTCTATCATAATCTGGTTTCATAGTATTATTTTCTATTGTATAGCCTAGTATGTTAATTGATTTTTTATTATAGTTACATTTATTTTCATTTAATGTCAGTCCATATTTTTTAGCAGCATCAATAAATTTCTGTAAATTTGAGTCGTGATTCATTTGGTCTTTACCACAAATTGTTACATCATCTAAATAGGCAAAAACGCCTTGTAGATTTTCTTTTTGAATGATAGAATCTATCACCCTTTGGAAACAGGAAACTCCATTGGTGACTCCAAACAGAATACGATTAAATTGATAAAGCCGACCGCCTGCTTCAAAAGCTGTAAATGGTTTATCTGATTTCTGAATTGGCACTTGATGGTAAGATGATTTTAAATCAATGGTACTAAATATTGTAAATTTTGATATTTTAGCAGCTAAAGTTTCAATATTAGGCAGTGGATAAGCATCTAAGAGAGTGAATCTGTTTATTGTTTGTGAATAATCAATAACCATTCGACGTTTGTGATTTTCATTTTTGGTTACTAATACTTGGGCTCTCTAAGAAGATGTACTTTCTTCAATGATTCCTTCTTTAAGCAAATTACTCACTTCTTGAGTAATGAAATGTTCATCATCGTTAGAGTGTTTACGGGATTTAATAGCTATAGGATGGTAATTTTCTATTAGATTAGCAAACAAAGATGGAGGCTCAACTTTTACTTCAGCAAGACAGCAAATGGAAAGTGGTGATCTTAAACCTCCAAATATTACTTCGATTCGTTCATGTTGTTTCATAAAATCATGACCAATTATAATATCTGTGCAAAGGTTCGAAAGAATTAAGACTTTTGTATTTTCATATTTTTCGTTTTGAATTTCAAGTTTTATAAAGCAATAACCTTTTATTTCAGATGAACACGATGTAGATGCCATTAAAACTTGTCCATTTGTTTGAAAAATTTGTATTTTGTTTTTAAGTACAAAGTCGTAATCCAGAAAAGCGTCAGAGCTTCCAGTATCTAGTAAAGCTTTCGCACTGATTTTGTTAATTGATACGTTAATAATAGCTTTTGAGAGTGAACTTGGTGTTTTTGATGAAGAAGCGATAAAAAATGTAGATGCAGATGTCGGTTTTGCGGATATACTTTAAATTTTCTTAGATTTTAAACACACTTTAGCCCAATGACCAGATTTTTGGCAGTTTTTACAAATTGCGTCTCGTGCTGGACAGAGAGATCGTGGATGTCTAGGATGTCCACAAAAATAGCATGTCTGAGTAGATATTTGTTTAAACGAAGCTGAATTCACCTGGACTGCGTCATTAAAATTTGAACATGTTACATTATTTGCACAATTTGACTCTGACTTATATGAATCTGACTGCTTTTGAGATTCTTCTAAAGATCTGGATGTAGATAACGCATCATCTAACGATAAATTGTTAAATTCAAGTAATCGTTGCCGGATATTAGCTTGCAAAATGCCGCTTATAAATGCATCTCTGATATAATCGTTTTTATTTTGTTCACTGGAGACAGCTTTAAAGTTACAATTCTTAGCTAATATCTTTAGTCCCTGAATATACTGATCAATGGTTTCATTGATGTTTTGCTTTCGGGTACTTAGAATATGTCTTGCAAAAATTTCATTTGTAGGTTTAACATACAGGTCTTTTAAAATTTTTAAAGCAGAAGTTGTAGCTTCATTTATATGTTCATAAACAGTATGTGATACGAAATTTACTAAGAGCATGTACCTACTTATCTTTATCTTCAAGTGGTTTCTCTTTTGACGAGTTACAATACAGAAAATTTTTGAATGTTTCATACCAGTGATTGAATTCTTTACTAGCAGTTACGGAGTTTGGATCAGCTTCTAGTTTATCAGGTCGAAAATACTTTTCCATTTTCTTTATGTGAATTAAATTGTAATAAATACCTTTTACAGAATTAGGCTTTAATTCACATAACTTGACAGACAGATTAGATATTGACAGTTTAAAAAACGTACAACAGAATTGACAAACATTAATAACAATTAAGAAAACTATACAGTATGTATGATTAATAAACTAAAATTAGTATAACAATAGGTCAGACAAGCTTTCCCAAGCTGTTTCCTTAACAGCTCTGTTTCAATATGCCTATCAGACGCTCCCACCATCTGCCCCATCAAGGAGATCCAGGAGGGTTAAATTTCCATTTTATTCTTTGAGCATACTGTTCTCTTTCACTTTATTCCAATCTATACTTTTCATCAAATTTTCTGCGCCAACAAAATTCTTACCATTATCGGAATATAAACAATAGTCGATGGTCTTCCTCTTCTGGCAATAAATCTCCGAAAAGCTAATAAAAACATTTCAGTTGACAAGCTGGAAACGAGCTCGAGAAGAACTGCTCTGTATATCGAGCACCTGAATAAACAAATCCAAATTTTCTCCGTCGATTTCAGAAAGAGGGGACCAGCCAAATCGACTCCTACTATTTCAAATAATGCAATATCTCTCACTCATTCTTTTGGTAAAGTAACAGTATCAGTATCAAATTTTTTACTACAATATCTACGACAAATCACACATTTGTCAATTACTCTCTTAATAGTTTTTCTGCCTCTAATTATCCAAAATCTTTGACGAATTCGACTAAGAAGTCCTTGAATCCCCACTTGACAAGCTTCTTTAGGGAAATACAGGATAAGCCGATCAACAACTGGATTTTTGGATGGTAATAATATTGGATATATTAAATTTTTAGTATCATCTCGCTGGGTTATTTTCATTTTGAGTCTCATCAAAGGTACCTTTTTCATGAAGGGCACAAAGGAGCAATACTATTATCTCCGATGCCATCAAAGGACTCTTGTTGAATACATTTTATCATTTTTCAGCATTTTCAATTTCTTTCAGTGATAGATTTCCCTGCATTTTGTTGTTTGGAAACCTACAGTTGAAAATAAATCTATGAATCCAACCCATTTGATTCAATATCAATAAAAAACTGTGAAATCTTGTTTAATATTTAAAATAATGCTGACTCCCTTTCTTTTCTCCTTTTCAATTTCATTTTCACAATTTTCATAATTATTTTGCTTCGGCCAAACTGTTTCATTTAACCATTCCGGTCCTTCCCACCAACGCGACTGAATCAATTTTTAGAAGAACAACCTCTTGAAGGAAGATCCGCTGGATTCATATCACCTGGTACGTGAAGCCAATTATTTTTATCAGTATTGAACGTATTTCTTGAGTTATGTTGCAAACAAATAATTTCCAATAATTATCTCTACGAATCCATGATAATACTGTCGTATATCTCTATTTTCGAAATTATTAACAACAGTATTCAAAAGACGGGCACCTATTGTAGCAGCTAACAACTCTAGTCTGAGAATACTCATTTTTTTAGAGGTAAATATCCTATTTTTTGCCTGGACCATTTGAACATGTACTTCTTTGTTAAAAACAGATCGTAAAAATTTAATGGTTGCATATTATGCATCTTTACTTGCATCACAGAACATATGTAAGGTTAAATCAGCGGTATTTTTATTTATCAACCATCGCGGTACTCTCATTTGAGTCAAAATTGAATTTCATGCAACCATAATCGGAAATCGTCTTTCATCTTTTCAGGAACTTTCGCATACCATGATAACTTTAAATCCCATAATTTCTGAATCAATAATCGAGGAAAAATCATAACTGGACAACAAACGCCAACGTCGAGTTAAAGAAAGAATTATTCTTTTTGTGATCATGTCCGTATTAATATTTCTGAAAGGATCGAAATTTATTTGAAGAGTATCTATTTCTTTGTTCCAATGAAGACCTTAAACTGAAGTCAAAGTCTCATCAGTAATTTCTGTTGATTTATTAATCATAGTGTGCTCCCACCCTCGAAGATCAAATTTTCCTTCTAGCATCAGTTGAGTGGATTCCAAAATGAATTCATTGAGATCTTTTTCATTATCAACACTGGTCACGCAGTTATCTACGTTAAAACTATTTATCAATTTTGTTATCACCCAATTAGAACATTTTAAATATCCTTCCGGCTGATCAAGAGCCTTTTATCACTGCTGCCAGTAAAAAAGGACTAGAAGTAACTCCGAAAACAACTCTCTTGTACGACGATAACATTTTAAACTACCTTCCTTATCACACCATAAGAATCTCAAGAAATCACGATCTTCTTCTTTCAAACTTATTTGTAAGAAGGCTTTTCTGATGTCAGATACAACTCCAATCTTATGGAGTATAAATTGAATGAGTTCAATAAAGTTTATTCCCTTTTCTAAACAATGATTCAAGGAAACCTTATTTCTATCCCTAGCGTAGCAGATGCATCGAAAACCTTAACTCAGTAATGGAACTATTTAATTTGACTACATGTTGATGTGGCAAATAGAAACCACTCTCCTAATCTATTGGAAATATTTCTTCAATTACGCCTTCGGTCTTCCATTCACGTAAAGTTCCATCATAGGTATCATAATGACCATCTTTTTCTAATTTCTTAATAAGATTTTGTAGTCGTTTTTTGGCCATATCGAAATTATTCACAATTAATTAGAGGATGTCCATCTATCCAAGTCAAACCTACTACATATCTTCCTTCACTATTGATACAAATCGACTCTAGGAACTTTTCCATTGTATCTTCTTTCGTCGATTTCGTTTCTCAGGATCCGAAATACCCAACGTTTCCAAGTTCCACAAATTTGAGATATCATTATTGCATAACGAAGAAGAAACCAGCATTGAAGAAGCATATGAATTTCTTGAATGGTCTCTGGGAATTTTTCCCATTACAACCCAACCTAACAGAGTTTCTATTGCTACCAATCCACATTGCAGAGAATATCGTGTGCCGGTAAAAAGTTTTCCTGCAATATCAGCTCCGATTAAAATTTCTATTGGACCCTGGTTCGTATCTGAGACCGAAACACCTAATTGATGGAGTTCGCATAATTTTGAACATTTCGATTAACGAAAGCAAGCGTTATGTAAAGGAAATAAAACACTTCTACAATATATTTTTATTAACACTAAAGTATATAATTACATAGGTACTTAAATTATATTCAAACATTTTAGTTTTTTCTTGGGCAAGAATGTATAACATGAATGTTAGGATAAAGTTAATGGAATATTCTTTCACTCACCTTACCACTTGATCTTTTGGAAAAAGATGCATTTGGGCATCCTTGTTATAATTGTTACATCCATTAACGCAACAATTAAAAACTATGTCGAAAAAGTTCTCAATTAAAAAGCTTTAAATTTTAACAAAAAAACCGCGGATTCCAAATGAAAGAATAACACAAAAATTTTAACGCACAAATCAAACTACCAAACTCAAATAATAGGTTGTTCGTACGACAATCAGAAACGATCGGAAACTGAACGACTCATGCGTAGTGAATATAAACTTTGCGCAGTGAATGAAAACCGTTCAAATACGATTCTCTGCGCATGAGCAGTCCAGTTTCCAACCGATTGTGATAGTTCTACGAATAAACCTAATGAAATAAAAATAATACTTGTTCCTGTACCTCTAAGCTGATCGATTGATAAACGCCGGTACACAATGCGCAATCGCGGATCTTTGTTTCGCCCTCTGGTGAGTTTAGGAAATAAAAATGTTTAGTGAACTTACACGCTAATTGAAGTTACCGGAGCATGGAACTAAAGAAAATGAGCCGGTACCGCGGAAATGAGCACCCCAGCTCGAGCCCAGAGAGCGTGCGTCCCTCACGGGGTTACAAAATAGATTTCGCACATAGGCGGGTACACAAACAAAAATATAAAATAAAATAAAATAAACAGTATAGAGGTCTAAACAACTTATTCAAAATTAAAAAATAACGTAGAACCATATGGCAAAATATCAAAATAAACAAATCAATTTAACTTAATGCATATCTGTACCCCAGAGGTAAACTGCACTAAGCACCATTTAGCAAATTTTACAGGAGAGCAGTTTAAAGTTTTACTTGTGACAAAAATGACGATCATTTGTTAATTATTGTTCCGTTTTTCTTAAAAACTGGAACACATGAACATCTTAGTATTAGAAAGAAAATACCAAAAACCAAAACAAATATTATTTTATATTTTTGGTTTTAGTGGACCTTGTACAGTTTACCTCTAAAAAAATTATGAAAAAATTGGAGCTGGTATAAAAAATTTCAGCAGATGTGAATGATCGTTTTGTGAAAAATGCGTATTCAGTATTTCTTTTTTTTAATTCTAAGCTTAGGTTTACAAGACATTGAAACGAACCCAACTAGTAATTGGTATCTCGTCTGAAAATGCCACAGACTTCCGTTTATTTCGGTTTAAATCCAGGACATTAAAATCTTCTTCGTCAAAACATGTCTTGCAGAAAACAGAGAATTTCTTACAGATTTTGAAAGAGGTTGTTATTTTGAATTCATACATACTGAGTTTAGTGTAAAAAAATTTGTAAAAACGAGGAATAACTCACTGTTAGTTGTACAATAGGTGTACATTTCATTATTTTAGAATAATGAGAAACAAAATTACTTCAAATGTTCAAAATGCTCGCCGTTTACTTGCTGACAATATGCGATCCTATTAACAAATTCTTGAGTCACTCTTTCCAAGACTTCTCCACGTATTAGTTCACTTTCATCAATAATTCTTTATCTCAATTCCTGTGAGTTTGTTGGTCGTCTAACGTAAACACGTGATTTTAGATAACCCCAAAAGAAAAAATCTCTACGTCCAATCCATCGATTTGGAAAATTCGCATGCAGAAAATCCCTAACCCGTCTATCATAGTGGGGAGGTGCTCCATCTTGTTAAAACCAAACATTTTGTGGTAATTGCCCATTCTGTTGAAGTGCAGGAATAATTTCGTTATTTAGTAGATCCAAATACTTGTCAACATTAAAGTTTCCGTTTTCCAAAATGGGCCTATAAGCCTATTTTCAACAATTTCCATCCAAACATTTAACTTCCCTGGATGCTGGGTATGTGCTTCATGAATCCAATGAGGATTCTCATTTGACCAATACCTTGAGTTATGGCGATTAACTGTTCCATTTAAACAAAAAGTTGCCTCATCGGAAAAAACTATGTTAGAAGCAAAACTGTCGTCGACATTACAGATGTTTATTAGCCGTTCGCAAAATTCCAGCCGTCGGTTAAAATCATCGTCTGACAATTCTTGAACCAACTGTACCTTATACGGATGATACTTTTCACTTTTCAATATCTTTCCTACATAACGTCGACTGATACGACTGATACCCTGGTTTAGTGCCAAATTTGTGGTGGAAGTTTGAGGTGATTCTTCTAAATCGATTGCAATATTTTGTTAACAGTTTCGTTAGTTGCAGTCCGCGGTCTTCCAGGTTTTAGCAATTTTTTTAACATCCCAGTTGTATTAAAACGTTGTAATGTTTTAGTTACTGTTGAGCGTGATATAGGATTTCTCTCCGGATGCAAATTATTAAAAATATGACACACTTCTTCATGAGTTCTAACACGATCACCATAACCGATCATCATTAAAATATCAATACGCTCTTTTTCACATAATTAAACCATTCTAAATTGTAAAATTTATTTCCGTCAATTAGAATTTGACACTTGGAGAACAAAAGACGTACTAAACAGTACTCGTTTATTTATTACTATGCATACAAACAACATCAATTAGTTTATCTAAATAGTTTTTTGCTCTAATGCAAAAAACTGAAAGGTGGTTGATTAAAGTGCTATATTCCTCGTTTTTACAAAAATTTTTACACTAAACTCAGTATGTATGAATTCAAAATAAAAAGCTCTTTCAAAATCAGTAAAAATATATAGGTTGATATAGTTGAATGGCATTTCTTTCCGGTTAAACCGGAAGTATATTATTAACAAAAAAATGTACATCAAATGCATTTTGTTCTATTGCACTTAAGATATTTACTTGGTTCCATACTTTATTCCAACCCCGTATAATCGGTTTTGCATTTTGAGTCGGCTGTTGATAGGTATCAGCAGTATCAGTGTTTTTGATTTTTGATTTTCGTTGTGATTTTCAAATTTATTGAATTATAGAGATTAAAAAACAAAATAACTGTTGTTAAAGGGGATGCTGTAATAAAAAGAAAGATAAAGTCAATATAATCAGTTTTTTTAAATTCCCAGTGTCTCAATTTTATTTCTGAGTGGATAGGTACAATAATTTTATTAATATTCGCAGAATTCCGTGTTTAGGTAAAGTCCGTCCAAAAATAATAGATCCGAACTTTATAATCTCCAATTAAAATATCCTGTATCTTGGCAAGATTTAGTCAAAACATATTCGCAAGATAAAGAAAGCAAAACCACTAGGGCATTGCCAAAAATTACGGATACCCACTTAAATCCAAATACATGGCAAAAAATGAGTTTAATTTGCAGCTCAGATTTTTTCAAATTCTTTTAGTGCTGCAATAAGGACATGTTCCCAATTTAATGCCCTTCAAAGTGCAACAGCCGAAAATACTGCAGACTTCCTAAAGAAAGTAAACGTTTTATTTGATTCTCTCAACAGCAGAACTTTACATGATCCAAATCCTGATAGACGACCCCTTTCTCTTAAAAATCCCACCTCATTGAATCACTTAAAATTTGGACTTGATTATTTTAATTCAATTGAGATTTTTGAAAATAATATCAAAAGAAATAATATCTACTGTATTAACGGGTATTAACGGTTTCATTTGGACACTTAATTCAGTTCTAGGTTTATTTGAACATTTGAGAAATACCTTCAACTGTAAGTATATAACAACTAGCCATCTAAATCAGCAATCAACGCTAGAGTTTATGTCACTTTTCACTAATCACTGCCTTTCAGTTTTTAAAGTAATATAATTTAAACTAAAATTTTACACTTTCTGAAGATAGCAAAATTAGCAGATATACTTATTTGATTGCCACTTTGTCTGAATATAGTATATATATATTATCAAAAACCCAATTACCATAGTATATGGTGTAGGGTATACTTTTACAATTATACTGATTCCAACTAGGTACATCGCATTATGCTTAAAACATATATATCCATTTTTTCATCGATGCTCCGGTCCAAATAGAATTTTATTCATGTACAAATTTAGCCCATTGTTTTTTATCCCTTGCCATTGTTTTTGCTTCTGTCCATATTTTACCTTTTTCTTGCAGTATGCCTACCATAACACCATCCCATGTTTGTTTTGGTCTTCCCTTTTTCGTTCTTTTTTGTATTTTTGATTGCCATACTTTTTTAACTGGTCTTGTATCGTTCATTCTTTGTAAATGTCCCCACCAGCTTAATTGTCTCTTTTCAATAAATTTAAGTGTTGATTCTATTTCAAGGTCTTCTTTAATTTTCGTATTTCTTATTTTATCTTTCTTTGTGACTCCTTTAACTCGCCTAAGATACTTCATCTCAACTGCTTGTATTCGACTCTTTTGTCTCTTTGTTAATACCCAGGATTCACATCCGAATGTTAATATTGGCCGGTAAATTGTTTTGAATACATTTAACTTTGTTTTCTTGGAAATTTCTTTTTTATTTATAAATGTCGAATTCATCGTGTGATAAAGTTTCATCGTTTTTTGTACTCTATTGATAATTTCGACTTCCTGCGTTCCATTTTCATCTATTTCTACTCCCAAGTATTTATATCTTCTAACTTGCTCAATTTTTATTCCATCTACCTGTATATTTAAATGTTTTTGTTTCGGTCCTATAACCATAACTTTGGTTTTACTTTGGTTAACTGTCATTCCAAATTCTTCAGATACCGTGCTCCATATTTCCATATTCTTTTGTAAATCCTCCTCTTTCCCTGCCATAATTATTAAATCATCTGCAAAAGCTGCTTCTGATATATCCACTCTTCCTAAATGTCTGTATCCAACGTGTAGTTTTGCCATTTTGGTTAACGATTTTTTAATTATATCATCAATAAAAATTGTAAATAATAATGGACTTAGTCCCCCTCCTTGCCTTAATCCTTCTTGTGTTGAAAATGGTTCTGATGCTTTATTTTTGTATATTAGACAATTTCTATTATTTTTGTAAATGTTTTTGATTATGTCTATTATTTTGTAGTTTACTCCTCTTCCTTCTAATACTTTCCATAACTTCTCCCTTGGTACTTTGTCAAAAGCTTTTTCCATTTCTATGAATCCTATATATACCTCTTTTTCTTGTTGTGAGAACTTATCAATTATCTGTTTCACTGTAAATATGTGGTCTTGGATGCTTCGATCTCTTCTAAATCCACTTTGCGATTCTTCGAGAGTATTTTCAATTATTGGTCTTAGCTTACTGTCTATAATCTTCTCGTATACTTTCATAGCTGTACTAAGTAAATTTATTCCTCTATAATTATTGCAGTCTTGTCTATCCCCCTTTTTATATATTGGAACTATTAAGGCTGTCTTCCAATCTTCTGGAATCTGTTCTTCCCTCCACGCAATGTTGTATATGTTCAATAATATTTTTGTTCCTGTTTCCCCTAAATTCTTGAACATTTCTGCTGTTAACTTATCAATTCCTGGAGATTTTCCATTTTTCAATTCATTTATTATTTCCTGTAATTCTTTTAGAGTTACAATGTCTTCATTTTCTGTTATTGCATCCTTTTTTTTGTTAATGTCCTGAACTTTGCTGTCTGCTCCTAATAATTCCTCAAAATACTCTTTCCATCTATTAATCACTTCTTTTTCATTTCTTAGTATATCTCCTTTTTTATTTTTTATCCATGTCTTGTGTTTTTTCCTTTCTTAATGACTTCAAAGTTTTGTAAAACAGTTTTTGATTTGATTTACTATTGCTTTCCATTTTTTCGCCAACTTCTTTCCACTGATTTCTTTTAGCTACTGCTACCATCTCTTTTACATTTTTCCTCTTATCTTTGTACATTTCATAGTTTTCCGTTGTTTTGTTATTTACATATATTTTCCACGCTTCTTTTTTTAATTTTACTTCTATTTTAATTTCGTCCGACCACCAAGCAGTTTGTTTTTTCTTATTAGTTTTCTTGCTACAACCACATATTTCTTTAGCGGTTTCCGATACGGTTTTTTTGAAATAATCCCACATTTCTTCTAAATTGCCATTTTTCATTACATCATAATTATTTGAGAACTTCCCTGATAATGCTATTTTGTATTTCTCTGCCATATCTTTGTTTTGGAGTTTGTATGATCTGACCGATTCATATTCTATTGTTCTTTCTAATTTTTGTTTATTATGGTTTGTAATTTCTACTTGTTCTCTTATTTTTGTTATGAGCAAATAGTGGTCACTTCCTATTTCTGGTCCTCTTCTAACTCTGGTATCCAATACTTCCTTTTTATTTCTTTTTTCCACCAATATATAATCTATTGTTGACCTTTCATTTCTGCTTTCCATCACACGTGTATATTTATGTATGTCTTTATGTTGGAAAAATGTATTAGTTACGATAAAATTGTGTAATATGCAAAAATCCAGCAGCCGCTCTCCGTTATTATTCCTAAATGTTTCACCATGTTTTCCTATTACTGTTCTATAAATGTCATCTTTTGTTCCTACTCTGCTATTAAAATCTCCAAGTATAATTATTTTTCCTTTCGCATTTTCTGTAACCGTAGTTAGATCTTCCCAAAACTTATCTTTATTTCCTACTTTATCGTCTTCATTTGGTCCATATACAATTATTATAGTTTTTGTGTTCATATTTTTATTTTTCATTTCCATCACCAATAATCTTTCCGACCATCCCGTCCATCCAGTAATTTGTTCTTCTAAGCTTCTATGTATTATGCATGCAACTCCTGCTGCTGCTCTTTTCTCATTTTCAATACCACTATATATGAGTATATGACCATTATCCATTTTCACTATCCCCTTTCCTTTTTTTTTGTCTCTGTTATAGCTAGTATTTTCAAGTTTGTATTTTCAAACTCTTCTTCTAATTCTTTTTCTTTTCCTAAAATACTTCTAACATTCCATGTTCCAATTCTCCACATTTCCGTTGTTGATTTTACTTTATTCGTATCAAATTCCGTTGCCGTGTCTTTTTCTCTGTTACCATGAATATCTGTTTCTTTATTTAGTTTTTTGAATGTATTTTTTCCAGTATTTTCATTCTATTTGTTTATTTATCCCATCTCCATTCTTGTCCATTTACTGTTACCTTATTGTATCCCATTTTCACGTCTTTTCCCTTTTGACTTTCTAGTTTTGCAAACATCCTTATCTCTTTTTGTTTTTCTCTTTCCTTCTTGGTCATATCATTATTTATAAAAACTCTTTCTTCTTTCCTCTCCTTCAATTTTGCTTTATTCGCCATAATTTTTTCTTTATCAACTTCATTTTGACATTCCACTATATACATCTTCTCCCCTATCTTGTTAACTGCCTTAGGCTCGATATTTATTTTTAATTGTTGACTCACAAAGTTTCTGACATTTTCTACCAATTTCGACGGCTCATTAGTATCAAGTTTTAATCCATTTATCATCACATTATTCTTTCTTCTTTCTTTATCTATGATTTCCATTGTTTTTTTAATCTCTTCCATTTCTGTTTTCATTTCTGCATTTTCTTTTCTGATTGCTTGGTTTTCTTTTCTCAATACTTCGTTTTCAACTTTCAGCTTTAATATTTCTTCATTAAACAAAGCCTGTTGATCTTTGGTTTCTTTGATCTCGTTTTTACGCAGACATTTCCTTCATTAACGCTATGATTTGGTCTAACTTTTCATCTTTTTTACTTTTAGGTGAGGTTCTACTAGTCCTCTTGCTACTTTCAAATAAACCATCCATTTTTCTTTTCTTTGAATCTTCTGTTGAATAATCATCACTATCCATTTTGTTTATATTTTGTATTCAATTACTATTTAATTATATTATTTTCGTGGTAGCGTAAGACCAAGATACCCAGATCTACTCTTCGGATATACTTGATCTATCCAGCCACTTATTATATATATCTAATTTCTTTCTTTATTTTTTAAATTTGACAACGTCGCAAATTAAATCGTTTTGGACTCGCCTTAAATCAATTGCTTTTTATTTTAATAATCTAACACTAACCTATTTATTTAATTGTTTTCACAAAATCTAACCTTTTTTGCTTGTTTGTTTTTTATGTAGCACTACGTATTTTACTTTTTGTTGACAGAATTCAAATTCTAGTTGATTAATTTTCGCTGCACTTTCCGATATATCGAATTAAATGCAGGCGAATTTTATAAACACTTTATTATTTCAACGCACCGTTGCCTGTTTGATTATTTTAATTCAATTGAGATTTTTGAAAATAATATCAAAAGAAATAATATCTACTGTATTAACGGGTATTAACGGTTTCATTTGGACACTTAATTCAGTTCTAGGTTTATTTGAACATTTGAGAAATACCTTCAACTGTAAGTATACAACAACTAGCCATCTAAATCAGCAATCAACACTAGAGTTTATGTCACTTTTCACTAATCACTACCTTTCAGTTTTTAAAGTAATATAATTTAAACTAAAATTTTACACTTTCTGAAGATAGCAAAATTAGCAGATATACTTATTTGATTGCCACTTTGTCTGAATATAGTAAATTCCAATAATAACTCGTACCAAATTATTTCCTGCCCACAAGACTAGGCATTTGCCCACTTCTTTGAGATTGGGGACCTTCCACTGGTTTGTCTCCAAACCTCCGTTCTGCACTTAAATCAAGCAAAGAAGCTTTCCTACCTCTATGCACTTGCTTCTTGGGAGGAAGATCGTGGCGGTATGCACTTTTTGGGTGTAATTTCCCTGGCACACCGTCAGTTCTGCTCCCTTCCAGCTTTCGAGCTGTGGTACTATCAGTCGGAGCCATTCTGCAGTCTGTGGTGTTTCACAGTCGATTAGAACGACTCCTGGTCTGAAATGTATGCCACTAAACTGGAGCTTATGCTCCCATCCAGCATACATTTCTTATCATTGCGTTCTTCAGTAAGGTGTGGTCGTCCTCACTGAGGGTAGGCTCCATGGTACGCACTAGGTACAACTGCCATACTTATTTGTTTTGCTACAGCTACATAGCTGCCAGCTGAAAAAGGTATGTCTATTCTGTCCCAATAACCACCTTCCACTAGATACGGTTTATATCAGACAGGTTTCCCCAAGCACTCTACTACGACCCCGCTGACTCCGGCAACCGACCAGCTATCAACGAACTCGTTGGGATAACAGTCCTATCTCCACGTTGAAAATCCTGCATTCCACAGGAATCCGTTGAGCTGTCCCTGGTTTCCCGTATTCCTCCTGAGGAGGAACAGCTACTCGGCTCCCCTACCAACGACCAGGTCTCACAGCTCCTTGGGGGAAGTGCTTTTAGTATATGTGAGTGATTTATTTATGATTTATGAGATCATTCACAAGGTATTATTCAGTGATACCCCGTTTCCATCATGCTGTCTATACGTTTTCAATTTTTTAGGGTAGGTTTTGTCCATTTTGATACTCTTTCGAAGAAGTTGTGCTTGTAGTTTGTGTTGAAGTTACTTATTTTGAATTTTTTGAAACTATTCATAAGGTTCCGTCATGCCTCCTTCACGTTTTCAATTTTTTTTGGTAGTTATTGGCCCTTTTACTGATACCCTGCTTAGACTCACACGAAAGGGTTGTGCTTTCAGTATGTATTAGAGTGTTTCATTATCTACTTATTGATACTCCGTTTCCGTCATGCTTTCTATACTTTTTTTAACTTTTTGGAGTAGTTTTTGGCTATTTTGATACCCTTAGACACTTTCGAAGGGGTTGTGCTTCTAGTTTGTGCTGGAATCATGTTTTTTTGATTTTTTGAGATTATTGACAAAGTGATACTCCGCTTCCATCATGCTTTCTATCCATTTTCTATTTTTTGGGGTAGTTTTTGGCCATTTTGATACCACTAGATCCATTCGAAAAGGTTGTACGTTCAGTATTTGCTGGAGTGATTTATTTACGATTTTTTTGAAACTTTTTTTCGTCATGCTTTCTATACTTTTTCAATTTTTTGGGGTTTTTTGGCCATTTTGATACCCTTAGACCCTACCCCATGGGTTATGCTACATAGTAATGTTTCAATTTTTCTCAATTATTAACAAGGCTCTCCACTATTTCTTTTAAGATTTGACAATTTTTTCAGTTATTTCTTGTGACGCTTCGCCACTGATGGTCCTTTGAGTAATTCCGTCAATTCGGTTGCTAACTTTTGGTTACCAGCTTCACACCGGTTGTATTTTAAACACTCAAACCTCTGAAATTTTTTTTAAGGTTAGTATAATATTATAGGTAGGTACCTACCTACTGATTTACATAATTCTATTAGAAATGAAAGTTATATAGTTGTTTTTTGGACAAAATTTAGTCAAACATTGTAGCTTTCGAACTTGTTTTATTAATTAATATTGATTTCAGCACTTGTAATAATAATAATAATAATTGTAATGAAGCACAAATTTTTTTGAATCCGGCTCTGAGTTATCCCGATATTGGCAAATGCGAATGTTACGTTATCTGTGGTTACGCCTACAGATTTATACCACAAGTAATGCTAAAACTGCTAAATCTTAAATGCTTTGTTAGTCTACAGTCGGTGTTCTCGTGCTTTATTAATTTTTATAGTTAGGATTAGTGAAAATTTACGCCTAAAATATCATTCAAAATACTGTGATTTTATTTTACTTTTATGTTTTATTGTATTAACCTAATTATTCTTGTTAACATAACCTTAAAAAGTGGGGTTAATATAATTTTGACTTTGAAAAACCTTGGGATTTCCAGATAACAATTATTCGTAAGTAAGTTAAAAAATACACATTATTGGATTATTGTTCAGGGAATTTATTATTTTGTGTTGGAATTTGCATTAAAACTCTGAAATGTATGTATCTACGTGTGAGCCGGCACCAGCGCATATGTGTGCTTGTTTATCAACTGATCCAGTAAGTAGGAGATCTATTAACTTATCATTACCAGTGAAATATACGGGAGGGAACCGAATTCTCACAATGAATAATAATTTATGTAAAGAAAACCTGAGCGCGACTATATTCGAGCACTTACTTATTTAAATTAAGTTATTAAGTATTAAATTAACTGAATTATAGGTATTATATGGAAAACAAATTTTATTTTCACGTAAAAAACGTAGGTAATTCCTAGATTTTTTAACAGCTAGCAACAATATTGCTGATTTTATATTTACTTTTTATCCATATATTTTATCGATGTCAATTAATAAAAAATTGCAAAAAGGATAAACTTTAGCGTGTCATATTCGAAAATCACCGACAAACGTTCCAAGGTTAGAAAAAAAAAATAAAACCAATTTTCTCAAAAAAGATTTTTAACTTTATTTTCACTTCTGCTACTATACAAATATCGATGTGTCCACTTATGATAACTTGCAGAAAGATTCACAAATTAAATGGTCATAGCATGTCACTTTCAACTTTTTTTTAATTAAGTAATGTTCCTGCAATTTTTTTTCAACGGACATCGAGCTATACCTTGTTTTTAAACTAGGAGGAGCATTTTAGAAAACCTCAACCACACCACTAATAGTTAGACTAGATTGGGAGTGTGTTCCGAAAGGGTCGTGTTCAGACTTTTTGAACTAAATGAAAATTACGTGAAATATGTATTGTACTACTCGCTGTTGTCGTGGCCAATGAGGGATCAAGGCATCTCTAAATATCGAATGATGATTGGCCATAGGGTCATTGCGAAAGTAGTAAACAAATGTCACATTATTGTGAAAAGATGTAAGGTTATAATAAGTAGTTTATGTAAAATGTTTTAAGAATTTGAGGATTAATGAGAATATAGAAATGCAGTTGTATGATTAAATTTTTTTAATATTTGAGGCTTTGATGTAGCAAAACTAAAATGAACAGAAGTTTTGTTATCGAAAAATACCATAATATAGTACTGCAATGTATGTAAAACTTGATGTAAAACTTATTAACAAAAAAAAAGAAGTATGGATTTTTTTCATGACAGGGAATAAATAATAAAAATAGCAAATACCTTGGATAAAATATAATGTCAAGGTTTGTTCCAACACACAAATTGTAATCGTTCCTGAATCGTTATCGGTATCGTTCTTAGGAATTTGTTACGCAGGCGCCAAGTGTTTACCGTTCTAATAACGATTCCAAAATAAATCATGGTTGGAACGGTTTGGTTACTGACTCGACATAAATCACTGGAACGTATCAAACATAACCCTACTTTTAAGTTTATATGGTACATGTTGTTTAGTAAAAAACTGTTTATTTATAACAGATAGCGCAAACAAATATAAATAAGTTCGGTCCCACAAAATTCAACAAATACAAAAACAGCAAATCAAGGCAACTAAACCTAACTAGATATGGATATAATGTACTGCGCAAGTCAGTTCCCTTGATACCTGCTTTCAGTATCGAAATCATCGTTCTTGAACCGGTTCCATAACGATACCAAATCGGGTTGGAACAAAAAAATTATCGTTCGCTAAACGGTTCTCTCGTGGTTGGAGCGCATTTTTGCTATTTCACATGCGCGTCACCGTTCCGAGAACGGTTTCTTGATGTGCTGTGCTGTGCTGTGTGAAGCTGGTGGCAATCTGACCAATCATTAGGCAGCAGAAATGTCAACCTAAATTCAAATCGCTCCTCTTAGTTTAAAAACAAGGTATAGTAGTCCCTACTATTTTTTTGGAGTACCTCTAGCCTATGGCCTAACAATATAATAATACGTTATTAATTGTCTGAAACTATATTTTCTTTATACTCCTGCCCTAGTAACATTTGTTCGCAATTTTCACTCAGAATAAAACAGGGAAAACTTAATATTTTATATGCAGAATATTAAACCTAAACATACCTACCTACACATATATCCCTCGTAAATACGTTCGACTCTCAACGGTCGAGCGGTGTTGCCAGATAAATTTTATTCGCTTGGAGCTTCTCGTTGATTGTAAATAAATATCTAGATTATTTTTAGACATCATGTTTTAGAATAAGTAATTAGTTTGGTTTAAGGTATGTTTTTCATTTTTTCTTAATTATCAGCAAGTAAAGTTTTTATTAGAAAAAAATATTTCAATTTTCATCTTATTTATCATAAGTATTTGTATGTAAGTATGTAAATATTATCATAAGTAAAATCATTTGTACATTAGAAATGTGGAATGACATTGCATTATCTTCAAGTCTATTATTTTTTATTTATTTTTCTTTGTTGTTTCTTAACAAACGAAAATATTCTTGAACACTTTGAACGCCAAGCACATTTTGATAATTTGGCAGGTAACCTATATGCTAACATATTGACAAATGTGATTAAGGAACCCCTGAATTTTGCAAAGGTTATGTTTTAAAAAAAAATGGAGCCTCCCATGTGCTAAATCTTGAATGTTTTCTGATAGTCGGTGTTCTCGTGGTCAATTACCATTACATTTATAGAATAGTTCACGGAATCATGGATTAGGGAAATAACTAAAAATTTACACATAAATAAAAGCCCAATATATATCATTAAAAATACTGTTTACTTTTCTCGTATCCATTTCATTATTCTTGTTAACATAACCAATATAATTTTGACTTTGAAAAACCTTGGGATTTCCAGAAAATAATTATTCATAAATATGTTAAGAAATACATGTTATTGGATTATTGTTCAGAGTATTTATTATTTTATGATGAACTTTGTTAGAACACTGTGTGAAATGTATGTGGGTACCTTCATCTAGATTATTTTGTTTATTTTTATTTTTTCTCAATTACCTAGCAGCAAGTAAAGTTTTTATTTAAAAAAGTGGTAGGTATTCCAATGTTTATTTTATAAACGCTGTCAATTTAAAAACATACAAAAAAGTTTCAAAACCATTTCTAGGGTAGAGAGGGGGAACTAAAATGACATGAGAGAGAACGCACCCCCATCAACCCCCTATGCCCCACCTACAAAAATTTAAATAGCAACCATCTACTTGTGATACGTCGTTGGAAATCCCGTAGAAAATGCTTTCCAACGGTCCAACTCATAATTATACGGGGTGTAACAATAAAGTACCAAGAGGACGGCGATGCCAATCCAGCTCTAGATGAAAATTTGTTTCACTTCCAGCAAGACGGAGCACCTCCCCGTTACGCAGTAGCTGTTAGACAATAATTATCCAAATAGATGGATTGGAAGAAGAGGCCCCATTGAGTGGCCACCTAGGTCACCACACTTACCGCCACCTGATTTTTTTTTCTGTGGTCGGTTGTTTATAAAACTCAACCAACCTCAATCGACGATTTACGACGAAGAATTAGTCAAGAATGTCGTGATATTAGGTACTAAGGCAACATTTGCCAACGTTCGTATGAGTTTGAAAATAGGTTGTACTATTGTTTACAAAACAATGGAAACCATTTTGAATATGTACTAAATTAATTAACATTTTTGTAGCTCGACAATTAACACTTTCTCATTTAGTTGTCACATAAATGTGTCTGCTTTTATTGTTACCCCCTGTTTAATTATTACTCGGCGGTTGGAAAGCATTTTTTACGGGATTTTCTTTGACGTATCACAACTAGGGGATTGCTATTTAAATTTTTGTAAGTGGAGCATAGGTGGGCACGGTGGTTGATGGGAGTGCGTTCTCTCATGTCATTTTAGCTCCCCCTCTCTACCCTAGAAACGGTTTTTAAATTTTTTTGATATCTCTTTTCGTTCACGAGGTACAGGTACAGCCCATTGTAAGTTTTTAAATTGACACCCTGTATATTATAATCACCTATTCTAGTATGTAAATATCAAAATTAAAATCACTTCTACCTTGCAAATGCGGAATGACATTACATTATATCTTTAAGTTTATTATTTTTTATTTATTTATTTTTCTATGGTGTTTCTTAACCAACTTGAATAGATTGTTTATCAAATGATTGCTCAATGTTTTTGTATATTAGTTACTATCATTATTATTATCTATTGAAGGTTTGTTTGTTCCTACTTTGGGTTAGAAGTAAGTTCTGTCTTTTTTCTAGTTATGCTAATAAATACACAAACAAAAATTATTTTAACGATATAGAAGTTTGTCATTTCCTCCGGCCAAAGTTCCGTATGGGAAAAGTATCGGTAGCAATATATGACCTTCAAAGTGTTACAAATTTAGTTTCAAGGTTATATTGATAAGAAAATAATCTTCAGTACTGGTCTGTAAAAAACTGATTGGTATAAATAAAACCCTGGTAATTAATGACCAGCAATTTCAATTGAAATGATGTTTGCATTGATTGTGTGAAATGATAAATTATTTTAATAAATTGAATTGAAAAAAAATTATATGCTGCTCTGGAGGTGTCACTGATTGGTTAGTGATTCTTAACAGTCAGATCCCCTCAAACAATACATTTTTACTAAAAGTTATGGACATTATTTATTGGAAATGCAACCTAGAAACTGTTAACAAAATTGGCAAATTTTTAAGATTGACAAATGTAAACTGTCATATGGAAGAGTTTAAATTTTCTGTATACAAATGACTAACAGATGTGTCAGGTCAGCACATAATTAAAAAGAATGAATATTATACAGGGTGTCCATTAACTCAAACTACAGATATTAGATGTGACATCATGTCCATCTAACCTAATTTACCTTCATCCAAAAAAATTCTCCTAAGGGAGCTAGCTCCCTTTGAAGATTATGCTGTCAAGTTAGTTTTTATAAGAATATCTCAACAAACAGCTACTTTCAAACTTAGTGTATTGTATAACACTTTAAATAATAATAAATAGACCATAACCCTCTTGTGATACTTCTACACTTAAGAATTTCTCAATTGTTTGGTTGTATTCAACCAACAGTTGAGAGAGTAAAGACTATTGATGCGAACCCTGTATACAATAAAGCAGTTTTTGACCTACTAATTAAACCGACAAACAATTTTTTTTAAATAAAATGGTCCGCACCTGTCCGTTTTTCATTAAAAAATTAATATCCCGAAACGTAATAACATACAGGATGTTCTATTTAAAATTCTATTTTTAGTAACTTATTATGATTTTCAGGAACAAGTCGTCAAAACTCATTCAAATTTAAACGAATGTACCTTTGATATGGCGCAGCGTTCTGGAACACGATGTACAACTGCGACTAATTTTGAATTATTAGCTTTTGTATGTATGTAACGTCTCAGAGACTAGTAGCTCCTTTAGTCGTATGAAATTCCCGGATAATTTTAGGATATCCGCAGGCTTTAACTTAGGTAAATGTCCCTCTTATATCCAATAATCTCCTAGGTGCTGTGCCCTAGGATTCTGAATTGCTGTGCAATTCGCAAGTATGTGGATTGAGGTTTATTCTTCCATGCCACAGAATCTACATTCTTCTTCCTCCACTATTTTGAGCTTTTTCAGGTGGCCGTTCAGGCGGCAATGTCCCGTTGGATACCTGTTAAAGCTCTTAGTGCAGTGTTACTTTGACTTATGCATTCATTTGATCTCAACGGGTTGTAGTAGTCGCTCATCAGAATCTTTGATTGTCTAAGTCCTACTAGATCTTTCCAATGGTCAGATCTTCTCTTTTCTTCGGCTTTGCCTATTTCTTCCAATATTACATTGATAGGGCTGATACCGCAAAAGGGTCTTTCAGTTCCCCTCATTGCTAGACCATCTGCTATTTAATAATAATAATAATAAAGGTCTTTTATTTTTTTCTCTACAGTTACAATAAAAAATATATAAAAAAAATAAGAGCGAGAAAAAAAAACGCATCGAAGATCAGGTGACTACCACACCAAAATGATATCGCAGTCTCTGTTTTTCATCTTAGGCGTTGACTGACTCAAGGAATAATTTAATAATAGTACATATTTCTAACAATGTTCGATACAAATACAATAATAATAATAATAACAATAAAAACAAGAAAATAAAAAATAAAAATAATACCAAAGTTCATACGTTATTCGCGAAACAAAACTGATTTTAGAGTAATTTTAAATGATTTCATCGATTTTTGTTTGACAAGTTCAGGCAGTTCGTTGTAAATTTTTGCAATTTGATATGAAAAGGAATGTTTATACTGTTCAGTTCGATGACGAGGGACAATTAATCTATAGTTGAAACGGGTATTACGGTTATGAATATTTGAATGGGGTGAAACTTTGTTTATTAAATATGATGGTTGTCCAGTTTTAATAATTCTATGGAATAAGCAAGCCGCATGAAGATATCGTCTCTTGGCCATACTGAGCCATTTGACTGTATTGAGTTTGTGGGAAATTCTCTGACGTCTTATGATACCACAGACAAGCCTTAAGCAACAGTTTTGCACAACTTGAATTCTCCTAGCGGTAGAAACATTTAAGCAGGGCCCATAAATAACATCACCGTAGTCAAATTTAGCTAGTACAAGCGCATCTCACAAGACTTTTTTTGCACTGAATGACAGATACTGTCGACTTTGAAATGTTTTTTTAATATTGAAGTAGGCGTTTTTAATGCAATTGTTGATATGTTTATCATATTTTAATTTAGGATCTTATATTAATCCTAGATTTTTTGCGGTATTCGATGGTTTAATGGATTCACCTTAAATTTTTAATGTTATGCGCGCTGTCAAAGTAGAAAGATGTGCCTTAGGTCCAAATATCAAAAAAGATGTTTTATTAGGATTAATATTTAATGCGTGTTCGTGTGACCAGTTAATAATATTAGCAATGTCTTCGTTCACTTTATTTATTACATCGAGGTACGTTTTAGGTTTAAAAGATATATATAACTGTGTATCGTCTGCACAGAGATGAATTTTACACCACTTCCAAACTCTCCCGATACTAGCAGTGTATAGAGTGAATAAAAGAGGTCCCAGTATTGAACCTTGTGGCACGCCTTTTGATACGTTTACAAAACCTGAACAAGTATTATTAAATTTAACTTGTTGTAGTCTGTTGTGAAAATAGCTGTAAAATAATTTGACAGCATTATTTGATAAACCGACAGATTTTAAAATAGACAATAAAACTCGATGATTTAGGGGATCAAATGCCTTCGAAAAATCAATTAAAACTAGTATCGTCAAGTTGCCGTTATCCCTTTCTTTTAAGATATCGTCCGTGCTGTTTGACAATTATGTAAGGGTCTAAAACCTGATTGATAATATGGCAGTATATTGTCATTGTGCTTATCAACGTGAGTCCTTACCTCCTCCTCAATAACTCTCTCTAAAATTTTTGACATGGTTGGTAAAATACTTATGGGACGTAAATCCTTGAATTCGCTGGGGTTATTAATTTTAGGTATTGGCCTAATCTGTGCTTTTTTCCAGTTATCAGGGAATGTATTATTTGTCAAACACGAATTAATAATATGAGTGACGTACGGCACAATGTGAGGGCAACATTGTAATAGCATTTTGATATTTAAACCATCACACCCTAGTGCATTAGATTTTATGTTATAAAGTATTGCCAGAACTTTGTCTTCAGAAACTGGTGAGAATGACAGCAGTATTTGAGTAATTATTTATAATATCTAGAATAATTGGCAGAAAGGGTATACAAGATATTAAATAGTTGTTCATTCCCTCAACATCATTATTCAAGCTTTCAGGTATAGAAAATTGTCGTTTTTGATTAAAATTCAGCAAATCAAGGTTTTTCCAAATCATATTTATACCCTGTGTTCGTATTTTATAATCAAAGTAGGCTTTTTTCTCATTTTTACAAGCAAGCGTCGTATAAGTTTCTTAGCATTTTATAATACTCGAACGAGGTTTCTTTTTTATTTATCTTCCATTTAGACTTTGCCTTATCTCGTAATTTCATAAGTAGTCGAATATTATCGGTTAACCAAGGATTGTTATTTTTATTTTTTTAAATGAAACGTGTTTATCAAAAAGCGACAGTAATGAATTATTGAAAAATTTAAGTTTTTCATTTACATCCTCAATAAGAAAAATGGAATCGAAAGGTATTTCGAGCAAATCTTGATGAAAATTATTACCATTAAGAGTTTTGAAATTTCTTAGTTTGAAAAAGTGTTTCCTGCTTGGGAAGTTTGATATTTAATTTACAAAAAACTAAATCATGACGTGAAATTTGATCAATAGGTAATATTCCGCTGAAATTTATTAAATTAACATTTGAGACAACAATGTAATCTATTAGAGTTTGAGATGTTGGTATTGTATGAGTAGACGAATCAATTATTTGTGTTTAGTTTAGTGCTTCAAACAAGTCACTGATTTTATGAAATTGGTACGAGTTGATATTAAGCCAGTCGACATTAAAATCTCCCAAACATATAAACTCGTCAAATTCGCCTATTAGATGACCGAGAGTTTGTTCAAATATATCAATAAAATTACCTAAAGGATAGCCTGGTGCTCTGTATAGATGACTCCAAGGCAAATTTATTTCTGATTAATTTTCAGTTTAATCCACAGCTGTTCAATGTTTTTATCAAATTCAATGCAGGAAATAAAAATACAAACACCTCCACCTCTAGTTAATATTCGGTCATGACGTATTACATTATAACCTTCGATGGACACTAAGTTATCGGGTATTTGAGGCTTTTTCTCATTAAATACTGCTCTAAGATCAATAATTTTCGGAATCAAGGAACAAACATTTAGATGAGCAATACTTAAGTTAGAACTCATTATAAACAGAATCTTTATTTACACTTGAAATTAAATAAAACCAACAAGATATTGTATACAATAAAGAAAGGTAAGATTTATTGGATTAATTGTGTTTCGACAAGGTTTGCTTAGCGCTTCGTGTTTTTGGACTATACTGGATCTTTTTCCGCTTTCTACTGTTTACATGTATTGAGTACACTGGATACTTGTTGGGTACTGGTACTTTGTGTTTGAAAATCTTCAGACTCCTCCTCAATGACTTCTTCTAACTCTTCCAGCTGTTCTATAGTATACAATTGATTGTCGATCTCAAGTTTACCTTTAACAATTTTTGCTTTATGTTGTTGACTACGGGTAAGCTTCAGATGATGAACTAACTTTTTTTGTTTTTGTCGATCTGCACGTGACATGTCATTTAGGATCGATACGCCAGTTCCCTTCAGTTTGCTTATATTATCAAATAGTAGACGCTTCGAAATGATACAAATTCAAGGATGACAATAGGTTTATCAGTGTTTGAATTTTTAACTCGGAAACAATTAATATCTTCAGTTTTTATTGAAATAACCAATGCTCTATTGAGCAGATTCAACACTTCTTCCAGAGGGTTCAAATTATTCTTTAGTAAAAGGCCAAAAACTGCAATATTATTTTTTCTGAACTTACGTTCCAAGTTTTCCACTTTATTTTTTGCTTACACTCAGATACCGTTGTTGAGAAGTCTTTGAAGGTATCTTCAATTTCTTGCTTAATCTCAATTGTCTGAGCACTGTTCAGTTCTTTAATCAATTTACACAGTTCTTCCGTACAAAGAGCAGTAACAGGCTTGTTCTCCATATTTCTATTATTTAAAGTAAATAATTTTTTGGGATAATTTACATCTGGCCACCGGTCGTTAGCTTTTTGTGTGGAATGGTAATTACTAATTATTCCAAACGAATATCGTCCTTACAGTAAAGTTGACAGATTTGTATATAATAAAATCGAGATATATGCAATATAGAGATACATTTTTGAAACTCACAGTTTGCAGTTGTCTTCAAATAGTATACAGCAGTTAGTACAGCAAAACTCACTGTTATTTAAACATTTTTAACTATTGAAATTTGCTTAAATATACAACAGCAAAACCATGCGTGTTAACTACACCACTTGCTTCTGAAGATCCTTTTATTTCCTTCTATTTCTGGAATCCACAATAAGAATAGAATAAGAATAAGATTGTTCACGCCTAGTTCATTGAGTTTGCCTAGGTATTCCCACACCATTTTGGAACTGATTACACAAGAGCTCCAGTGCTTTAATGGCTGCTTGACTTTTTTTTGCCTTCTATATCCTTTGTCAATATTGAACTGGGCACACTTTCTTATGGCGTGAGTTTCCGCTTGAAAGATACTTGGTGTTTTTCCCAAGTTTTCAGAGTGTCCTATCCCAGCTCCTTCTACTACTTTTGATCCGTCTGTGTAGTATAGAATGGCGTTCTTTCCAAGTTTGGTAATGGTATTTGGATCCCATTTCTTCTTGTTGCTTAATTCCGTAACGAATTTCTTGGAAAAGTTATACCTTTTCATCATACCATCTTGTGGAATATCCCAAGTTTTTTTATTTCTAAGAAGTAAGGAGGTGGTTTTTTTTTATGATTCCCTCTCGCTACTTAGTCTGTATCTTGTTCTTTCTGCAATACTTTCCACAATCATATGTAGTGGTGTGAGGTTGAGAATCACTTCCATGGCTGATTATGAGCATTTAGGCTGGCGACAATCGGTCAAAATTTTATTTAAATATCTTGAGGATTTACAAGATATTGGACTTTATCGCACTAATGAATCACCCTGTATGCCAGATTTCATAAAAAGCGTGTAAGTCGCTTCCAATATACATATAGATATAGTGTAACCTCGTCATGCATAATTAAAATTTTTATTATTTGTAGAATTATTAATAGATTTACAAAAAATTTGAGCACTAATTCATATAAAGTAATTCACTCCTTATGCCTATTTATTGTAGATCTATTTTTTTCCACTTTTTTCCGGTTCTATTATTTCCAGGATTCAGTATGCACAGTTCCTCATGACTCACCGTGTATGTAGTGTTTTGCAACGTTTGAAATTATTTGCATCACCCAAAATTTTACTTAGACCTGGTCTGATAGGACTAAAAAAAGTTATCTTAAGCGTGAGCAAAAAGTATCGTTATCAACATTTAGAACTTAAATTATTTTATTAACAAATAGCTATTAAGTATTTCCCCATATTTATCATTATGAAGATAAATTTAATTTAGACCAATAAATGATAAAATAATTTATTTTAAGAATGGCGCAAGTAAAAGAATCCGGAGACCACGATGGGTATTTACCTTTACCGAAGGGCTTCGCTACAGCTGCCATACATCATTCTCAAGAAGCAGAACAATGGGATTCGATGGCCGTAGTGACACCTATAGTAATGTCTACCACTTTTAAACAATTTGGTCCAGCTAAAATTAAGGTAAGCTACGATTTCAAATAAAATGGCGGTATAATTGAATTAAATTTGAATTTTAGAAATACGAATACGGCAGATCCGGAAATCCGACAAGAGAAGTATTAGAGAACGTATTGGCGAAACTAGATGGCGCTTTGTACGGATTAGCTTTTTCTTCTGGCCTAGGAGCTACAACAGTTCTGGCTGGAACTTTTAATAGCGGAGATAATATCATTATGGGAGATGATGTATATGGCGGTACATATCGTTTGCTTAACAAAGTTTTTAGTAATTATAACATCGAGACAACTATGGTGGATTTGGTTGATCTGAAAAACCTTGAAAATGCCATCAAACCCAATACAAAAGTAAGTTATATTTTTTACAGGGCGGCGTAAACTTCTGACATCTGAGAATTACATAATGCGCCATCCAGTATATTTCTATTTCATTATTTGTGTATAGAAATATCATGAAAACAAAAGAAGTTTCGACTAATTCATACTATTCACGAGTTTTATGAGGCACGAGTGGAGCTAAGCGGAACGAGTGACTAAAGATGTTTTTGACACTCGGTGCTTTCTATACTTTTTCTACGCCCGCAGGATCTTGATTATGTTATATTTTAATTATATTCACAAGATGACAGACAATGACTGACGTGTCATTGAAAAATTAAATAACACTGAACTAAAATAAAATTATCACAGAGTATTAAAAATAAATTACAGAAGGTACAGTTGATGTGACGTTTAAGAAACAAAAGATAAAGGAGATGTGACTTTTCCCACTAATGTTTAAAGTGACGTTTTGTGAATGTCAAACCCGTATTTTAGATGCGGATTTAGAGACGGAAGTAGAAAAAATATTTATTGAATGTGTAAAGGTAGAATGTTTTTCTTAGCATGATTGCAATCTGTTATATTAAATAATTTCATTTTTATCATTTTTCTATGTTTCTGTCAAATTATAGTTTGTATAGTCCTTTTTTCTTTTAAATCGTTCCTTGTCTTCTCGTTTGCCTGAATGATAAACAAACTTTTTTTCCGCTGCTTTTATTTAAGCTTTGGCTATTTCATCTAATATTAGGTACATTGGAGCTGATACCGTAAAAGGGCTCCGGCCCCTCTCTTTACTAGTTCATCTGCTATTTCGTTTCCTTCTATTCCTGTGTGTCCTGGAATCCACAGTAAGGTGACGATGCTGTTCTCGCCCAGTTCATTGAGTTTCCTAGGCATTCCCATACCATTTTAGAACTGATTACACAATAGGTTTAATGGCTGCTTGACTATCGGACATAACTATAATCCTTTGCCAAATGCCAGATCAATAATATTTGTATTCCCAATTATTTGTCTTAACCAAAACTTCTATTTCGCTGACGAATCACTTTCGCTTATACGGGGTATCCAGCTTTTTCTTGGTAAAATCTAAACAATAGCAGATAGGGGTTAATTGTAATTAGAACAAATTTGCCCATTTAGGTATAAGTACACTACAGAGACGTTTTGAAATCCGGTTTGAAGGAATTAAAAAATATATAAATCCACACTGCTATTTTTTAGCCAGTGAATTTACTCCTAAAAATAATGAAAAAGTTATTAAAAAAATGTGTTTTAAATTGAATGCAGCTCATTATTAAATTTTCAGTGCAACGTTTCATTTCAATAAAACCATCTTCAACCTTTATTTCGTTTCTTTGTGCTTAAATCGTTCTTGATGGTAAATATGTTCTTTCAGTTAATTTGGTTGGAAACGCCGACGAATCCTACATTAAAAGTGGTCGATATTAAAAAAGCATCCGAGATTGCCAAGCGTCACAACATCCTACTGGCCGTCGACAATACGTTCTTAACTCCGTATCTTCAGAGACCCATCGAATTAGGAGCTGATTTGGTAGTGTACTCTCTCACCAAATACATGAACGGACATTCCGATGCTATCATGGGCTCTATATCGACAAATAATAAAGAAATATACGATAAATTGAAGTTTTTACAAAACGGTACGTTCGTAGATACCATTTATTGTTATATTTTCTTAGGTTTTGATAATTTTTTTCAGCTATGGGCGTCGTACCTTCACCTTTCGATTGTTATCAAGTTAATAGGAGCCTCAAAACGTTGACATTGAGAATGCAACAACACAAAACTAGCGGGCTGATCGTAGCAAAGTATTTAGAGGCGCACCCTATGGTAGAAAAAGTCTTACATCCAGGTAAGATGCCTCGATTTAACAGTTTCGATAACAATACTGTTATTCGGCACGAATAATTTGGGAAAATATCCGTTACATGTTTTTATTATCATTTTGTCTTATATTTATAGTTTAAAATTAAAACTGCCATTCCTGTTTTTATTCGTGTCTTACCTGTACCTATAGTTTCGCGAATTATTCTGTTACTTGTTTTCGTTATTGATTTCTAGGTTGCACAATATTGGAACAAAAAAGTGTACTGTACTGAGAAAAAAACCGACGTTTGTTTCGATATTCTTTACAAAGTATGTCCCGAATTCAAGGCGTAATGTGGCAAAGTTGCGCATTTAAGGTAACACTAATTAGACGCGATCAGATTTCGAAAATTTTCTGTTACTTGGGAAATAATTGAAAACAAGTGATTTATCAGATTTTTATTTGTTTGCAGAGCCGTTTAAGAAGGTATAAAAACAGTTGGCAATTCTTCATTATCATTTTTTATTGTCTTTAACATCATGTCATCTACACATCCAAACAGCCATCATCAACCTAACCTAATAAAACGTGAAGAAAACCCAGTATGTGATCTATGTAATGTAAATATAACAGTGAAACATATCCTCGTAGAATGTCCTAAATACCATACTCAAAGAAAAAACTGTGACCTACCCAACACATTTGAAGCCTTATTTCAGGATAATAATTATCATAAACTAATAATATTTTTGAAATTAATGAATGCATTTAATTCAGTGTAATTACCTAATGTGCCGTCGCTAATAACCTACTATGGTTGATGCGACTTTTTTGTTGAAGTAAATTAAAAAAAAATGATTTTTATTGTCGGTCATCATAATATCTACTGGAATGAAGTTGAATATTCGTTTCGTATAGAAAATGTATAGATATATGAAATAAAAAAAATAATGAAAACTACTGAATACTAAAAGGGACATACAGAACACGTAAAAACCGTTACAACAACAATATTCAATATTCAACTTCTTTTCAGTGGATGTTATGACGACCATCATAATAAAAAAACTCTAAATCTCTTTAAAAAATTACAGGGCCTCTTTGAAAACAATTATAATTATCTTGATAAAATATAACAATTTAATTTGTTCAAATATTCACTATATTTGAACCGATGTTCATCTTGATTCCTTTCAAATATAGTGATGATTTAAACAATTTAAATCGTTTTATTCCATCGAGTTAGTATGGATCTTCATCAAATAAAAACCTCAGCTAGTCAATTAGGTATAATTATAGTATAGTATTACAAAATTGTTGATGACTGCTTGGACCAGAATTCGAATATCTTAATTGTTATTGATAACGGTAGTTGGAACGCTACCGAAACATTGAATTAAAGAATATAAAAAAATATTGTGATTTGATTTCCCAAAATAATTAACAAAAAGGATAATGAATACATCACAAGGAACATACAGAAAATAAATACTCCTAGCCTAACATAATATATGTTATGGTCACTACAATGAAATAAGTGATTTGTTAAAAAAGTTGAGAAAAATCCAGGTCGTCTTTAAAAAAAATAAGATGATGATTAATGTGGGAATTCGAAACGTCAGATGGATATGTAGATGACATGATGATGAAGAAGTGTCAACTGTTTTTTGATATCTTCTTGAATGGCTCTACAAAAAAAAATACGAGAAATCACTTGTTTTCAATTATCTCTCACCATTTTCGAGATCCCAATGATACTCCCCGAATTTGGGGGACACTACTGTTTTCCGTTTTTTCTTTGCACAGTTTTTCGATTATTCTCTGTATAGTTTCGCGAGCAATAACTTTATTTCTTGTTTTTTCTCAGACCAAAACTGCTATTCATTTTTGTCTATCCAGCATAGCGAACACATTAATAAACTGTTTATTTTTTCTACAGTTTGGCGAACAAATCTTTTGTACAGTTTCACGAATAAAAACTGTGCACTTCTTTTTGTTTATAAATTTTAAACCTTCTGCTCTTATTTTTTTTTTTTGTGGCTATGCTTCGTTAATCAAACTGTTACTTACTTCACTCGTATTAATTTCTCGACTGTACAGTTTCGTAAACCAAACTGTAGTAGTTCTCTCGTCATGTCGTTTATAGAATAAAACTTATTTGTTAATGTTTTGTACAGATTTGCAAAAAAAATGCCCATTTTTATCAAAAATATTCGATACAGCTTGTCTAGATATGTTTTTATTATTATTCATTCATCCTCGAATGATTCGTCTGTACAGTTTCGCAAAGTAAACTATTCTTCTGGCAGGAATTTTAATACTTTGTATAGTTGGCGCACAATACGCTATTCACACTGTTGTGCTGTTAAGTATAATTTGGCCAACAAATCAGTTGGTCGTATCGTTTATTTGTTACTTATTGTCTGTGTAGTTTTTCACAATGTACATTTATTTCGAGACTGTACACTTCAGTAAACAAACTGTGTTGATCATATCATTCTCATTTTCTTGTCTGTATATTTTGGAGAACAAAACTGTTTTGTACTGGTAGCGTATAATTTAACATTTTGGTAAAGAAATTGTAGGTACGTACGGTACAGGAAACGATATAATGTAGTTTATGTTTTTATTCGTTTTTACAATATTGCGAAAAAAAGTTTTCGCTTTGTAAAGATTTGGTTGAAAGATTATGCCGTTCTCTATTGCTGTATCTTATGTACAGTTTACAAATGATGCTTACAAATTATGTATTATTGTTCGGCGCGATTGTACTAAAAATCTATGAAGATACTTTTCTTAGGTCTGTATTTTCGTAGGTCTTCCGTCTCATCCTCAACACGAACTGTTCAAAAAACAAACCAGTGGACATAGCAGCATTTTTTCGTTTTATCTAAAAGGCGATCTAAAGAAATCCGAAACATTTTTGTCAGCTTTACACATATTCACGCTTGGAGAAAGTTTGGGAGGATATGAAAGTTTGGCCGAGTTACCGTAAGTTTATTTTAAATTATGCAAACATTACTATACACAAAATCATACAAACTGTTGCTATTTATCTTGATAATATTCACTGTTCAATATTTTGTTGGAACCGTTTACATTCTTCGAAAAGACACGACTCATCGTACCACAAACGTCTTGGTAGCGATCAACTTGAATGATCCTCCTTATAATGTGGAGTTGACCCCAATTGATTTATTCTAATCCAGGAAGCTGAAAAAACCTTCGTGAAACATAACGTTTTGGAAACAAAATGACACTGTTTTTCTCTTGCTACATAGAATAAGTAACAGTCGTTTGGGGGTATATACTGAATTAAAATTGACGAAGTATACTTCCAGACAGGACGTCAGTTTGTATCCTTTTTTTTAAATGAAGAACTAAACATATATCACGTGTTTCCATAAAATAATTGTAAACTTTTTTAACGAATTTTTGTGCTACACAATCCACTTTATACTGTGAATTTATTTACGAAAACTATAACCAAAAAGTTGAAACATTACGTACAGAGTCAGTTTTAAGTATAGAACGCCACAGTTATCTCTGAAACTGCTTACCCAATTTTTTTTAATATTGAGTTTTTTATTACGGTCGATCTTTCGTTTTTCTGGAAATATAAAAACCGATTCAATCCACCCTCTGTAAAACACAGTATTTAGTTATAGTCTCACCTCACGCGCTTACTGAGATGGAACTCGATACGTTATAGACAAATATTGTTGTTTGAGGTATTGTTATTACCTGAAAACGAAAGATCTGAACACAATGTAAATATTACTATAAGATCGGCCATATTACAAACCCTCACCAAAATTTATACTTACTGACTCTGTATTAGATTTGTTGACAAATAAACTGAATTTTATGATATATTCTGTTTGATTTATTGTTTTTTAGGTCCGTAATGACTCACGCTTCGGTACCCGCGGAACAAAGGATCCAATTGGGAATCACCGACAGTCTCATCAGAATATCCGTTGGACTTGAGGATGTTGAAGATTTAATCGCTGATTTGGAACAAGCATTTCAAAAAATCAAATGAATTTTTTTACAATTTTAAAAAAATCAAATATATATTTTTTATTTCCGAATAATTTCTTTACCAAAATAAGTTTTTTTATTGAATTTTCCATTTAGTAAGGTACAATACTGCAAAAAGTGTATAATTATTTAGGCTGTATAAATAAGACATTTGCGTCCCCTAATTTCGGGCCAACACACTAGAATAGCAATAGCATCTGTCTATGACTTCAAACACCTGTAAATACTTCAGATATTTGACAGGTTGCAAATTGATAAATCATTTGAACTATTTTGAGTCCCAATTTGTAAAATTCAGTACCATTTTCTACAGTTCTGTCCAGTTTTCGAAATTGCAGTACCGTTTTCTAATATTGGGTTGTATCAGTTACCGCCAATATTAGCATTACGGCCATATTTTTTGATAATCAACCACATAACAAATTAAAAGAAAATTTGTCGAAACCATTTCGTAAATAAAAAGTAGAATTGATATTTATCCCCTAATCAGACTATTCCAAAATAAAATTCTTAGTTTCCCTTTCAGATCAGTTTTATAAATTTTAAGTTTTCATTCCCGTTTCAATCCCGTTCTCCATATTTTGGTCCCGTTTTCTAAATATCGGTTTAAGAATCTTGCAATTTTCAGACGAAGAAAGAAGTTGCTTTATTTACGTTGTTTTACTGAATAAGTTTATTACATTTTATATTCTATCACACAATTTAAGGTTCATCGCACATCGTTGAAGACGTTGAAGTGTAATAAAGAAAACTAACTTTTGATTTTCAACTTTTATGATGTATTGGTACATTGTTCAAGACGGTTAACTAATTGTTTTAAAACAATTTTACAAATTCCACCCATTTATGTGACTATACTGAAACTGTGCCGCTATTGCTATTGCTAATAAGGTGATATTGAACAGTAAGGGAGGATACAGGTTGGAATAGCTAGACAAGTCATTAGGCCGTAAATAACCCTTAAAATACATCGAGTGAGAAAGAAATGAATTTTACAGGTAAACTAAAACATATCAGTACGTACTGTTAGGTAAATGAGCTGTGCGACTGGGCTTTGATGCCAAAAAGAAGGCCGGTAATTGCGTACATTGAAACCCTCACCGCTTGGTCCATCAAGATTTGGCAAAAATGCCTTCGGATTGAAATGCTAGTGTTCTATCCTCAGATTGATAAATATACTTCAGGGATAATCGTATTCACTTTATTATCACAGTTCCAGGTTTACATTCTAGCTTTATAGGTACATATACACTTTTCTCATTACTTATGTTTGCTACCGAGGCATGAACGAAGAAAGCATAGAGAAATAATATTTTGTCTATGGAAGAAAGAGAGTCCGCAGCTTGTCTGAAAATACAAAATAAAAAAAAAGATTACATTTAATAACGAACGTTTTTGCGAGTTCGGAACAGTCAAAACAAAATTTGAAATTATTAATTGAGCTTATGTTCATCGCAAACAGTTGCCGATAAAGTATAGCCTATTACTGTATACAAAAGTCAGAGGTTAATTCTAAACTTCCATCGGTTCTCCACTTTTTATATTCTTATGTTTTGCTGTCTATCCAAACATGTCCTTGTATGATATAAAACCCGCTTCAACTGTTCCTTGCAACATAACCTTTCAAATTGAGGCTAATATAGTTTTAAACATAGTTTGACTTTGAAAAACCTTTTAGTTTGTTAAAGTTTCCATTTAACAATATTATTTCCAGTTGAAGTTACAAAAAACATAAGTTAATATGTTAAATTTTATATATAGAGGATTTATCATTTTATATCAGCAGATTAATGAAAAATGTTAATTTAATTTTGTATTTAAATAATTTTGGTGAAAGCTGTAACAATTACATACAAGGTTGGAACAAATTCGTTAAAAGCTAGATATGCCCATTGGGGAAAAAGCTCAGACACGTCAATTTTCTTTTTCAGTTGCGCATGTCTTGGTCTACTCATATTTTTGATGACGTCATCATTGTTCGAGTTATGACGTCATTATAATTTTTTTAAAATTACAATACCCTCTTTTGATAATAAAGAAAAGAACGCATTTTTCTATGTATGGATGTAATATTTTTTCTTATGTTACATAACCGTATGTTCGAGGAATAAAAGAGATTTCATTCATGATAATGTAATTTATAAAAATGACAACAGGATTAAATAAACCTACAAACTATTAAATTAAGTGCTCAAATTGCAAGCCATTTGCCTCTTGACAATATGCAAGGCGATGTTGAAACTCTTGCAAAACATTAGTAAGGGTAGCAGCGTTAATTAAATTAATTTCGGTCTAATACTCTCTTTTAGTTCATCAATAGTATTAGGTCTGCTAACGTAAACTTTTGACCTAAGGTATCCCCACAAAAAAATCTAGTGGGGTTAGATCAGGAGATCTAGCTGGTCACTCTAAAAATCCTCGTCTACCAATCCATCTATTGGGAAACATATTATCGAGGTATTCACGTACATGTCGTGCGTAATGCGGTGTTGCTCCATCTTGCTGGTACCATAGTGAGTTGTCCGGTAGCTGAGGATTTTGATGATGGGGGTACAGAGCCGCAAGTGCGGGAATTATGTGATGTTACAGTAAATCCAAATTGTAATTATCAATATTATATCGATGTGCCACCCTGATTACATTGTAACAAACGCTCTGTATCGTTTCTATTGCATTGTTTTCGAGAGACGTGCCTGATTCATTTTAAAAACATTTCTAAGAAACTACATAAAAAACTTCCCACCAACATTTATTTATTTCATTTATGGCAACATTACAGTGAAATGTTGTTGAGATGATTATGGAACATCACTTAATATATTTATTTAGTGTGAAAAAGAAATACGCAAAGTAATATTGCAGACACATTTCATGTTATACTTACGCATAATAAAACAAGAACTGATTTACGGTAATGTATGAAACTCGCACTTAATGTAGCTGATAATGTAGTATTGTGATTTGTGAACAAAAAAAGAATATCAATCCTAACCCTACAAAAATGGTTTACCGTGTCTTTTTCTCCAAACTACATAACATTCTTGTTTGTGTAATGTGTTGTAGAAAATCGTGCATTGCTGAGTAGGTAAGTAATATATGCTATAACGATACTATACAATATGTACAAATCAATTAGAAGTATTTCCCGTCATAGAAAACGCCTTAGGCAGAAAATGTTAGTGAAGGTTCCTTTCAATTCCTGAAATTTGAGATACTTTCACCATTAAATAAATGGACTTGAAACATAAAAAGGTTCTAACATCACTTTGTTTTTCAGAAGCAGATATTAAAGAACTGGCAACAAAAATTGACAAACTATGTAACATGGTGCCGAATTTAAATTAGATCTAGCAGAATTCAAGGAGAATATGCCCGATCTCATTAAGAAAAAAGATATTAGTTCTGATGATGCTCAGCTGTCCAATCCTCTTCCATTGACAGATTTGGAAAGTTTGGAAAATTTTGATACTGAAATAAAAAATAGCAAGCAAGACAGAAAAAATGTTGGTAAATAATATATATATTTTAAGTTTATCGATTATATTCTTATTTAATTTTAAATGAAGTATTTTTTACTTCTAGATAAAATTTTTGAAAGCTGTGGGTGGTCGTGACTCCAAAGACTGGACTTTACAGGATGATGAAGGCCAAAACGACTGACTCGCTAGCAGAGGCATGCTCATTGACAGGAAGAATAAATAACTACGAAATAATATGACAATTGAAATTTTTGGAGTTATTGTATAGTAAGTAGAAGTCGTGTGATATGTCGGTGAATATTTCAATATTTCTCTATTTTAGGAGTGGTGAACCAGAAAATATCATGTACCCTAAAATAATTTGAAGTTTATGTGGCAGAATGGCTGAGACATGCCCATTCAACAGAAGAGATAAAAAATAACTCATTATTTTAGTACTTTGGTGGTGTGTTAATTTCTTGGAGTAGTATAGTTTACTTTATTATTGTTTATTTTATAAAATAATTATGTTTATTTAGTGTTTTTTCATCTCGGAATGCTATTCAGTTATTGGTTGTGAAAATATGTTTTTGTTGAATAAAGCTTCAGAGACCCACTGACCACGAACCTATTTTAGGAAAACTAATGGAATAAATGTAAAATATTAATTTTAAATTTTGGCCAGTTTTAAAATATCTTTCAGTCAGTATCTCAAACGAATAGTCCATCCAAAGTAAGGAGTATGAAGCATTTTAGTTAAAAATGCGTTATGCGTTAAACAATAGTGAAGAAAACTAGCTATAAACTTGAAACTCTGGAAGTTTGGATCTCGTTAAGTTTACCGGTTGCATAATGATTGTTTCAACCTTTGCTTTTTGAAATATATTCATAACAGATCACAAATAGAATTTAGAATTTCACTAAATTAAGTAAAATAATTCTCTAAATTGACAATTGCTTCTTGTCAATCCTGATAGAAATTTCACTTCTGAAACCATTGTTGATTTAAAGAAGTATTTTGCTTAATTTAGTGGAAATTTTATATTATATCATTTACAACAGGTTGTATATAAACTTTTCATGGGACATCAAGAGAACATCTATTTCTAATGTTCCAGGCATATTAAAATAAAAAGCTTTTTCGTGCAACCGGACGCGAAGTCAGTATTTCGCGTTCTCAACAGAGTCCGCGAAATTCAATTTCGCGGCCGTTACCCATAGCAACGGCTTCAGTTTCTAGGCCTAAGTTCTTATTTTAGAAAATGTATTAAGGATCATGCCTTAATTGTGGCCCCATTAACCAATTTATTAAAAATATCAGTGTCCTGGAAATGGACACATGCAGAGCAAGAGGCCTTTGAAAACATAAAAAAACAACTAACTTCGAGACCATTGCTTAGCATATATAATCCCAGTATTGAGACAGAATTGCACACGGATGCCAGCAGTAAAGGAATTGCTAGTATCCTATTACAAAAACATGAAAATTCGTTTAAGCCAGTTATGTGCTATAGCCGTATGACCAGTAAAGACGAAAAAATTTACCATTCGTATGAACTCGAAACTCTTGCTGTTGTAGAATCAATTAAAAGATTTAGTATTTATTTAACTACGAATCATTTTTGTATTGTAACAGACTGTTCAGCAGTACGTTCGACTTTTACTAAGCGTGATCTACTACCAGGTGGTGGCTCGCAATACAAGATTTTGATTTCGATATTAAACATAGCCCAGGAGAAAAAATGAAACATGTTGATGACCTAAGCAGAAATATATCAGATCCAAATTTAATGTCTATTGGTACAGATCACTGGCTCCTGTGCATTCAAATTCAAGACCCCACTCTTAAAACTATTTGCGAGAACCTTAAAATAGATGATTGTGATAAACAAATTAAAAACACATATTTAATTAAAAATAATCGATTATACAGAAAAACAACTGATGGTAAAGAAAAATTAGTAATACCTAAATCCGCTAGATTCAATATAATGAGAAAATACCATAATGACATTGGTCACATAGGATATCGTAAATGTGAATCACTAATGAAAAGTAAATTTTGGTTTCAAGGTATGACTCGGTTTATAAAAAAATATGTGTACGCTTGTTTAGATTGTGCTTACAAAAAAAAATCAATATGGCAAAAAACCAGGGTTATTGCATCCGATAAATAAACCAACAGAACCTCTACAAACTTGACACATTGATCACCTAGGTCCATATATTAAAAGTGCGGGCGGATTTTCATTCATTTTCAAAATTTTTGTTTGCCCGCCCCACTAAAACTACCAATTCAAGAGAGGTAATACATATTTTAAAAGATCTTTTTAGCATGTTCGCCGTGCTTAAAAGAATAATATCAGTAATACAAGTAAAAGTTTTAGGGAATTCACTTTAAAGTCTCAATTTAAACATATTCTTAATAGTATTGCTTCACCAAGAGCAAACGGCCAGGTCGAAAGGTATAATTTAACACTAAATTCTGCTATCTAGCCTAGTGTAAATGAAGAACATGAGTGGTACTCCGTGCTTCCGGGCGCGGTATGGGGTATTAATAATACTGTAAACGCAAGTACGGGATATACACCTCACAAACTTATGTTTGGATTGGATCAAGCAAGACACATTGACTTGGACACAAACAATACATGATAAAAAGATTGCAAAACAAAACATGGATAAACAGGCTGTTAAAATGAAACAGTTGTTTGATTCAAAAAGAAAACCCGCAGAGTCTTATTCAGTTGATCAACTCAAAGGATATACAGGGGGAGTGATAACAGAAAGCGAATCAGACAGCGAGGTTGGCAGTACAGACGAGCTCCTTGATTTATTGGAGGGCTAATGATTTATTTTCTTTCCTCGTTCTCTAAATGAATTCTCTAAATAAATTTTATACTTTGTTTCTAATAAACCACAAAACTATAGAATTAAACCTATAAATGTAGAGAGCTCTAGTGAGCATAAAAACAAAGTTAAAAGAGCTCTGGCGAGCATAAAAATGAATGAAAAGCAGATGTAATGGAAGTTCAGGATATCGATAATTATTCGGCAACTATTATAATATAATTGAAACTCCAGAGACCGAATTGGTTACCAGTTTATTTTCAATTCCAAGAGAATAGCATGAATGCAATATTAACCTAATAATAATGTCATGAAAGCAATTCATATATTTTAATAGACAAAACAATAAGTATATTCTGCAAGCTAGTTAGAATCAGCAAGCTAGTTAGAATCTCTTATCTCATCTCTAATGGCAGCAGTTTTCGGTACGTTCCTTTTAATGGCTCTCTTAGCTTGTCTTTTAATATCATCTCTGATTAATTCTAATTGAACAATAGTTTGTTCCCACCTCAATTTTTAATAAGGATAAATAAGTAACGTACGAGGTTAAAAAAAAAAATCGAATACATAAAAATATGCCTTACCAGAAATTATCAATATCACTCAAACCGACGTTACACTTCCGACAACAGTACCTCACTTATACCACGGTCCGGTCACTAAACTACAGCTACACCATACTTGTTCGGGAACGCACCATTTCTTTTCTTAAATTCCTTTTTATTCTTCTTGTGTGGCAATTGTAAATTTTGAATGACAATTTAATAATCAGAACGGCGACAATTATGTAAAGTAACACTTTAATATCTCCTGTCACTTGTATCTGTTTCTCTTTCACTATGAAATTTGAGTTTACAACTCCATTTTCCGCAACTTCTTGATCCGTAGACTGCTTTTGGCCCATAATTCGAAAACTTATGCTTGATGCTTAACAATTTATACAATTGTTTTCGGCAGGATCGCCATGTAATGGAAGTTCAGGATATCGATAATTATTCGGCAACTATTATATAATTGAAACTCCAGAGACCGAATTGGTTACCAGTTTATTTTCAATTCCAAGAGAATAGCATGAATGCAATATTAACCTAATAATAATGTCATGAAAGCAATTCATATATTTTAATAGACAAAACAATAAGTATATTCTGCAAGCTAGTTAGAATCAGCGATTTCTATATAATTTGAAAATTTGATTTGAAATTACTAATACAGTTGGTTCAACTGTTGCGTAAAAACTACTATTGAACTCTAGTGTAAACAAAAGACGTTACACCTTCCCCCTTTGAGGAGAATGACCTTCACTATGGCCACTTGTGAAGGGCATTGTCCTAAGAAGCTATTCATCACGAATAAACAAATGACAGAGCACTAGAAAACTTGATTCTTATAAATTCCTTAGCATAACAACAAACTTGCAGAGTAAGTGAATTCCAATAAACGCAAAAGTATGTTTAAAAATATTCAACTAGTGAACCATGATTAAATGTAATATTTGCTGACAATAGATATGTACAAATTGACTGAAATGAAATTAAAATTAATTATACAGTATAAGCTAAAAATACATAATTTTTCAGGAGCTCCCTTATAACGTAAGAAAAATGGTAAATAACAAAACTATACAATTATTGTTTATTTAGGCGTATTTTTGTAACCGATTTTTGTGTACAGTCACTTCTTTATCCTTAAAGTTACTAATAATGCAATTTGGGCCATTTGTGGAAATTACCGCAAAGGGACCATTATAGAGTTTTTCGAATTTACTCCTGTTTTCATTTGTCAGAGTAACAAGATCACCATGTTGTAGTATTAACTCATCGGTACCGACATCATATTTAACTTTACGCTCCCTTTTGGTTTTTTCTAGATGCTCTTTAGCCCTTTTATGAGCCACTTGTAGTCTGTAGCGTACCTCCTGATCATAAGCGTCCAAATTATACAGAGGATCAATGCTAGAACCCATTAGAGTTCCGGGAATATTTACATTCCTCCCAAAGACTAATTCGAAGGGTGTGTAATTATGGTAGCTACTTGGGGTTGTGTTATAACAAAACGCATAGTAAGCTGTCCAAGTATCCCAATCGGTTAGTGATTCATTAATATACATGCGAACATATTCGTTAAAAACCCTATGATTACGCTCACACCCCCCTATAGTTTGACTATGATAGGCAGTTGAAATACTATGTTTTATTGAAAGTAGTTTTGAGATGTTAGAAATTAATTCGTTTTTGTATTCTAGTCCCATATCGGTTCTAATTTCCTTCATGGGACCGTAAATTAAAATAAAATGTCCAACGATTGCTTTCGCCACAGTTACTGCTTCTTTGTTCAGTATTGGTAATATTACAATGTATTTTGTTAATTCACACTGTATAGTTACAGCGTAACTGTAGCCGCGATTCGATTTTTGAAAAGGCCCGATGGTATCTATGCATACAATATCGAAAGCTTGTTGAGGGGTTGGGGTAATAATCATTGGTTCGCGATGTTTAATTTTTGCTTTGTTTATTTTGCATTTATGGCATTTCCTTACGTAATTAGCTACATCACGTGACATGTTACGCCATCTGTAGTATGGCAAAAGTATGTTTAAAAATATTCAACTAGTGAACCATGATTAAATGTAATATTTGCTGACAATAGATATGTACAAATTGACTGAAATGAAATTAAAATTAATTATACAGTATAAGCTAAAAATACATAATTTTTCAGGAGCTCCCTTATAACGTAAGAAAAATGGTAAATAACAAAACTATACAATTATTGTTTATTTAGGCGTATTTTTGTAACCGATTTTTGTGTACAGTCACTTCTTTATCCTTAAAGTTACTAATAATGCAATTTGGGCCATTTGTGGAAATTACCGCAAAGGGACCATTATAGAGTTTTTCGAATTTACTCCTGTTTTCATTTGTCAGAGTAACAAGATCACCATGTTGTAGTATTAACTCATCGGTACCGACATCATATTTAACTTTACGCTCCCTTTTGGTTTTTTCTAGATGCTCTTTAGCCCTTTTATGAGCCACTTGTAGTCTGTAGCGTACCTCCTGATCATAAGCGTCCAAATTATACAGAGGATCAATGCTAGAACCCATTAGAGTTCCGGGAATATTTACATTCCTCCCAAAGACTAATTCGAAGGGTGTGTAATTATGGTAGCTACTTGGGGTTGTGTTATAACAAAACGCATAGTAAGCTGTCCAAGTATCCCAATCGGTTAGTGATTCATTAATATACATGCGAACATATTCGTTAAAAACCCTATGATTACGCTCACACCCCCCTATAGTTTGACTATGATAGGCAGTTGAAATACTATGTTTTATTGAAAGTAGTTTTGAGATGTTAGAAATTAATTCGTTTTTGTATTCTAGTCCCATATCGGTTCTAATTTCCTTCATGGGACCGTAAATTAAAATAAAATGTCCAACGATTGCTTTCGCCACAGTTACTGCTTCTTTGTTCAGTATTGGTAATATTACAATGTATTTTGTTAATTCACACTGTATAGTTACAGCGTAACTGTAGCCGCGATTCGATTTTTGAAAAGGCCCGATGGTATCTATGCATACAATATCGAAAGCTTGTTGAGGGGTTGGGGTAATAATCATTGGTTCGCGATGTTTAATTTTTGCTTTGTTTATTTTGCATTTATGGCATTTCCTTACGTAATTAGCTACATCACGTGACATGTTACGCCATCTGTAGGCCGACTTCAATTTTTTAAGTAGCCTTTTTTGACCACAATGTCCTCCTAAGAGGGGATTATCGTGATATTTGGTCATAAGTTCATTTTTCTCTTTTTTTTCTGTTATCAACCTAGGTGATTCGCATAAATAAATAGTAACTCTTTTACATAACTCATTTCCTTTACTCTTGAATTCTTTTATAGTGCACTTTTTAAAAATTATATCGCTAGTATATAGCTTTAATTTAATAAGATTACCATTGCCAGCTATTTTGTCTAACCGAGACAATATTTGACCTAAGTCAATATTGCCATTTACAACTGGTAATACTTCTTGCGCGCTTATTTTCTTTTTGAACCATACACTCATCCTTAGATGTGTAGGTTTCATTTCAAATACCAATTTAGGTAATTTTTGAACATCTGTTCCGTTGAGAGCTTCAAATACTCTACAACTTGGATTTACTTTATCTTTTAATACTTCCTCTCTATGACGTGACTGTTTTTTAGACATTGACCTTGTTACTGCAAGAATTTGACAATTTGTGTTTTGAATATCTTTTAGGTCGTTAATACTTATTCTTGACAATGCGTCTGCAACATTGTCAGAACCTTTTATATATTCTATATCAAAATTATAGGTACTCTTCCAGATCTAGTCTTACCCTAGTTAATTTGGAAGAAGGATCTTTCATAGAAAATAAATATTGAAGAGGTTTGTGATCGCTTTTTACCAAACATTTTTGAGATCCGTATAAATAACATTTAAAATATTTTATTGCCCAATGTATAGCTAATAATTCCTTCAATATTATCGGTTTATTTAATTCGCTTTTAGTGAATGTACGGGAAGCGTACGCCACTGGAAGTTCAACACCGTCGAAGTTTTGACACAAAACACCACTACAAGCAAAATTGGATGCGTCTGTAATTAAAACGAATTGCTTAGAGAAATCTGGGTATTGAAGTATTTGTGGGCTGGTCAAAGCGTTTTTTAAGGTATTAAAAGATTTTCCGCATTCTGATGTCCACACGAATTCGGTGTTTTTCCTTGTTAATTTATTTAGTGGTTGGGTTATAGCTGCAAAATTGGGAATAAAACGGCGGTAATAATTACAGAATGCTACAAATCTTTTTACTTCGTCAGCGTTAATAGGTACTGGATATTTATTTATAGTATCATATTTGCTATCGTCTGGTAGAATCCCTTTATCTGTGATCTTATGACCCAAATATGTGACTTCCCTTTTAAAAAATTTACATTTTTCGGGATTAAGTTTTAGATTAAATTTCCTACATGTTTCAAATACGCTTTTCAGATTTCTGAGATGGTGTTTTTCGGAACATCCAATGACTATAAGGTCATCCATATACAAAAATGCCCTTTCGGGTGTAATACCAGCGAAAGCTAAGGACATCATTCTCGCGAAGCTGTTTGGGCTGACGTTTAGTCCAAAGGGTAGTCTTTTAAAACGGTAAGATCCGGAGTCCGCGGTAAACGATGTAATGTCGCGCGAATCTTCATCTAGGGGTATCTGATGGAATCCTGATATTAGGTCGACAACTGAGAACCACTTGGACCTGCCAAGCTGATCGAGAACCTCATCGATCCGGGCTATCGGGAATTTGTCCGGAACTAGTTTCTTGTTTATTTGACGAAAATCGATAACTAACCGCCAAGATTTTTGCCCGTCCACTGATCGTCGCGGTACTAAAAGAACTGGGCTGTTATATTCAGAAAAGGAAGGTTCAATTATATCATTTTCCAGCATCTTTCGAACTTGCGTATTTATTTCTTGTTTTTGTGAATATGGTATACGATAATTTTTTACATAACTTGGGGTGCAATCTTTTACCTTTAATTTTTGTTTGTAAAAATTATTTGCAGTAATTTTGTCTGTCTTCAAGGCGAATACGTCTGAGAAATCTTTGCAAAGATCAAGTACATCCTTTTTTACAAATTCTGGTATGTTTTGATCCAAAGATTTTACTAAAGATTCGTTTCTATTTTCGGATTGGGTTTTTATATCATAGATATCAAACTGATTGAGATCTGTTGTCTCAATATTTGGATTTCTTATGACTACACTTTCGAATGTTGTGTTCAGAATCCGCACATAAGGATTATCTTTTGATATTATACTTCTAGCTAAAAATACACCTGGCTGTAACTCTTGATTGTTTACCAAAGAGTCATTTTTTACACTTTTGAGGTGGTTAATTTTCCGAATTACTTCGCACCTTGGTGGAACAGTTAAAGTATTTTCTTCAGGGCTGTTAAGTATTGGAATTGTTATGTAACCTGAGGCGACCATAATTGACATGGTCCAGAATGAATAGTTTAACGTACATTTATATTTAGATATGAAATCTCTACCCAAGATAGCATCGGCTGGTATAGGAAAATCGTCGTTTACGACATGAAATGAATGATTTAGTGTAAAATTATCTATTGCAATATCCGTCCGGGTTAATCCTAGAGAAGAAGTAAGGCCGCTGGTTATTCCTTTAATTCTTATGGGATTCAATGAATTTATTTTTTGATTTGGTATGATTTTACCCTTTTTGAAAATTGATATATCAGCGCCTGTATCGACTATAAATGTACATTCCGAACATGCCATTTTAGTGTAAAGGATCACAAAATTCGAAAGTGATAGGTCAAGGTTAAATATTTTAGCATTTATATTTCCCCCAACTGCTGTTGGGGGTCGGGAAAGTTTCCCGACTCCTGATTAGTACCACATATTCTTACACGCTGATGATTATTTCCGCCTCTAAAATAGTTCCCTCTAAATCTATTGCCCCTACTGAAATTTGCGGAGCCGCGACTGTATGTGTGTGGGTCTCGCTGATTAACAAAATTATTTCTATTATTATAGTTATTATAATTGTTGTAGTGTCGTTTACCCCTAAAACCGTTATTAAGATTCCTAGTTGATCTAAAATTTAAAACATTAGCCTCCGAACCTTGTGAGTTTGAGTTTATAAATTTGGTAATAACTTCTTGTACATTAGTGAAGGTGCCTGCTTCCACTATCCACCTAGTTTTTTCCGAACTAGCGTTTTTGCTTAAGGCTTTGACAGTTGTTTCTGTGCTGTATTTTTCCGCAACTTGAGCAGGTACTCCTTCGCTAATATACGATCTTTTTAATTTTTCTGCCAAACGCTCGATTTCCGTGGCATAACTTACAGTATCCCGAGAAATTTGTTTAAAGTTTAACATTTTAGTAGCAAGCGAACTAGAACTTTCGCCTCTAATTCCATTTTTAAGCGCTGTTATGATATCGTCAATATTATTTTCGGCTGTTATTAAAACACGAGCTTTACCTATTAGACGAGTCTTAATAAAAGCAACGGCGTTACCCATATGATCCCCGGTGTTACATTTTAGCAATTCTAACGAGTCTAAAAAAGATGGAAATTTCTCTATGGAACCATCGAATTCGTTGGGAATTATCTTCCCCGCTAAATTAAAAAATTCAATAGCGCTAACCGGCATGGTTTCTGAGTTATCGTCATCTTCGCTATCTTCCTCGTGTAGACGAGGGTCGATTCGCTGAATGCAGGAAGTAGGTATTTTGTACCTAACACTAAGAGCCTGAAATGCCCTTAATACTGGGTCCCTAATCTTTTGAAACAATTGATTTGCCGCGAATTTTTGCTCAGTGTCTAAGGTTTCCCAAGAAAAAGCCAAAGTTCGCGTAAAATTGTTGAATAAAACGGTTAAGCTATCTCTTATCTCATCTCTAATGGCAGCAGTTTTCGGTACGTTCCTTTTAATGGCTCTCTTAGCTTGTCTTTTAATATCATCTCTGATTAATTCTAATTGAACAATAGTTTGTTCCCACCTCAATTTTTAATAAGGATAAATAAGTAACGTACGAGGTTAAAAAAAAAAATCGAATACATAAAAATATGCCTTACCAGAAATTATCAATATCACTCAAACCGACGTTACACTTCCGACAACAGTACCTCACTTATACCACGGTCCGGTCACTAAACTACAGCTACACCATACTTGTTCGGGAACGCACCATTTCTTTTCTTAAATTCCTTTTTATTCTTCTTGTGTGGCAATTGTAAATTTTGAATGACAATTTAATAATCAGAACGGCGACAATTATGTAAAGTAACACTTTAATATCTCCTGTCACTTGTATCTGTTTCTCTTTCACTATGAAATTTGAGTTTACAACTCCATTTTCCGCAACTTCTTGATCCGTAGACTGCTTTTGGCCCATAATTCGAAAACTTATGCTTGATGCTTAACAATTTATACAATTGTTTTCGGCAGGATCGCCATGTAATGGAAGTTCAGGATATCGATAATTATTCGGCAACTATTATATAATTGAAACTCCAGAGACCGAATTGGTTACCAGTTTATTTTCAATTCCAAGAGAATAGCATGAATGCAATTAACCTAATAATAATGTCATGAAAGCAATTCATATATTTTAATAGACAAAACAATAAGTATATTCTGCAAGCTAGTTAGAATCAGCGATTTCTATATAATTTGAAATTACTAATACAGTTGGTTCAACTGTTGCGTAAAAACTACTATTGAACTCTAGTGTAAACAAAAGACGTTACACAGAGCTCTAGCGAGCATAAAAAAAAGAAAAGCTCTATTAAGCACAAAACAATATGAAAAGCAAAGTCTAATGCAGTAAAAAAAGGTACAGCTTAAGTAAGCATAAAATCGTAATGAAAAGCAGTATACAGTGCTATTCAAAAGTCCCCTCCCCCCCTCGTATCTTTTGAACGGCTACATTTACATTAATAAAATTTGGAGGGTGGAAATAAAGTGTTGTAAACTTCTCTACAAATGGTAACAGGTGACGTAATAGTAATAGATGACGTCACAGTGCCACTCTGGCCAATAATTTTAAATAGGACCTTATGGCAAGTGATATCTCGTTTGAAAGGCATTGACATTGGCTACATAGTCATATTAATTTTGTTTGGGTTTAAACTAATTTTGACGGATAAATTAAATAAATACCAAAATTATTATTTCACATTTAAATATTGAAGATTTTTCAGTCCGCCTCTGGTTAGTTGTCAAAAAAATTGACGTTTTTAATTTAATAGTATTTGTTGCTTTGCAAAGTTTTTCTAAACAGCTTAAATATTTAATTTTATTATTGTTTAACGAGACGTTTAAGAGTTTACATAGGTACGTACTCAAGCCGACAAAGTAGCAGCTATCTTAATAATTGGTGAATCTGGAAAGAATCTCCATGAAGCGGAACGTTTATTTAATGAGAGATACCCAGATCGCCCTATCTCGAGAACTTATTTGAGGTAGCTTCTTCACAAGTTTGAAGCAACAGGTAGTGTTCAAGATGCCAAACGATCTGGTCGACCAACATTTAGTGATGATAAAAAAATTGATATAGTTGCTGAAATGGTAGTAAACCCTACTTCCTCTTCAACTAAAGTTGCGTCTATCTGTGAAGTAAGTAAAAGTACAGTACATTTGTTTTAGTGACGAAAGTACTTTTTGCCTCAATGCAAATGTGATTATACAAAATGTAAGGTATTGGAGTGACACAAATCCTCACACCTTTCGTGAACAACATACCCAATTTCCAGAAAAAGTCAATGTTTGGGCAGGTATTTTGGAAAGCCACATAGTTGGTCCTGTTTTCCTAAATTCAAATTTAAGCAGTGAAGTGTATCTGGAGATGTTAGAAAATGCAATTGAAGATAATCCAGATGAATTCGGCCATCTGGAAATAACATTTCAACAATATGGTGCTCCTGCACATTATTATGGTGCAGTAAGACGTTACCTGGATGAAGAATATCGAGGTAGATGGATCGGCCGGCGAAGTCCTATAGAATGGCCACCTCGGTCACCAGATCTGACACCATTAGATTTTTTTCTATGGGGGTAGTTGAAATCCAAGGTTTATACTACGGCACCAGATAGCATTGGCGTTTTGAAAGAAAGAATTATTGAAGAATGCAATGCAATTTCAGCTGACACATTCGAACGAGTACGACAAGACTTTACTAATAGGATGTATTACTGTCAGGAAGTAGACGGAGCACATTTCGAACACTTGCTATAAGGATCCATTGTTGATATTTGATTAATTAAATTTAAAAAAATAATTTTGGTAGTTATTTAATTTATCCGTCAAAATTAGTTTAAACCCAAACAAAATTAATATGGCTATGTAGCCAATGTCAATGCCTTTCAAACGAGATATCACTTGCCATTAGGTCCTATTTAAAATTATTCGCCAGAGTGGCACTGTGACGTCATCTATTACTATTACGTCACCTGTTACCATTTGTAGAGAAGTTTACAACACTTTATTTCCACCCTCCAAATTTTATTAATGTAAATGTAGCCGTTCAAAAGATACGAGGGGGGGAGGGGACTTTTGAATAGAACTGTATACTGCTTTTCATTACGATTTTATGCTTACTTAAGCTGTACCTTTTTTTACTGCATTAGACTTAGCTTTTCATATTGTTTTGTGCTTAATAGAGCTTTTCTTTTTTTATGCTCGCTAGAGCTCTGCTTTTCATTCATTTTTATGCTCGCCAGAGCTCGTTTAACATTGTTTTTATGCTCACTAGAGCTCTCTACATTTATAGGTTTAATTCTATAGTTTTGTGTTTTATTAGAAACTAAGTATAAAATTTATTTAGAGAATTCATTTAGAGAACGAGGAAAGAAAATAAATCATTAGCCCTCCAATAAATCAAGGAGCTCGTCTGTACTGCCAACCTCGCTGTCTGATTCGCTTTCTGTTATCACTCCCCCTGTATATCCTTTGAGTTGATCAACTGAATAAGACTCTGCGGGTTTTCTTTTTGAATCAAACAACTGTTTCATTTTAACAGCCTGTTTATCCATGTTTTGTTTTGCAATCTTTTTATCATGTTCCTTGTTCATTATAGTACTATTGTTTGTGTCCAAGTCAATGTGTCTTGCTTGATCCAATCCAAACATAAGTTTGTGAGGTGTATATCCCGTACTTGCGTTTACAGTATTATTAATACCCCATACCGCGTCCGGAAGCACGGAGTACCACTCATGTTCTTCATTTACACTAGGCTAGATAGCAGAATTTAGTGTTAAATTATACCTTTCGACCTGGCCGTTTGCTCTTGGTGAAGCAATACTATTAAGAATATGTTTAAATTGCGATTTTAAAGTGAACTCCCTTTACACTTTACACTTTATTTCCACCCTCCAAATTTTATTAATGTAAGTGTAGCCGTTCAAAAGATACGAGGGGGGAGGGGACTTTTGAATAGGACTGTATATTTAGAGTATAGGGAAAATGTTTCATACTCTCATATTTTATTTTTACCAATATTTTAAAAATAGTAGAATTAATAGAACCGTAGTTTGTAGTTGTAGTAGGTAGTTTGGTAAGTACGTTACCTTAAAGCAACACTGCTCCCGTTAACTGTTATCTATTAATCGATTTCTGTCAAATTTTGAGCAAGCAACGTCATTTAGTTTGTGTTTGACAGCCATCTAAGACAGGCAGCCGAAACCAAGAAAAGGCTTGGTAAATACTATGGGGACCCCGCTCCATCAATTTCAATGGTTAAGAGAAGTGGTTCACTGAATTTGTAATATGCTATTCGGCTTATTACATTAAACAAGACGTTAATTTTGATCGATCGACACACTCCAAATTTTATTAATGTAAGTGTAGCCGTTCAAAAGATACGAGGGGGGAGGGGACTTTTGAATAGCACTGTATACGTTTAAACGATGGTGAATTGAATTTCATAGAATGTATTCAAGAGAAATTAGAAGGTAGAGCAGCCTTCATGATAGGAAATATATAGAGTAGAATTAAATACTTGCCCAAAATTAAAAACTGCAAACCATTCAAAGGTGAACATTTGATTCATTTTGGAAGTAGGCTTCAGTTAATTCGTGGTAGGGTTATTCAAAGAATAAGTAATGATCCAGATGTAACTCGCCTGTCGATATAAATTGCCAAATAAATCAATATGATAATACCGCGTTGAACACTTTCATTGCAGGCTGTTATGAAACATGCATTTAAGAAAATCCGCTAGTTCTCACAAAATAGATCTAATAATAATGATAATATAAAAAATAAACAATATCCACAGTCGCGAAATTTTCATAAAAATAATTCAAACTCAAATCAAAACTATAACGGCTATTTAAATTTTGTACCAAAATAACAGACCAGTTAATTATCAACTACATTTTTATAAAAATTATTAAACCAATCAATCAAATATTGTACATAATAGGGAACACTGGCCCAATCAGCCAATACCTGTTCAACCTCTATTCCAAAAAAAAAGGTATTTTACAAATCGACAAGTATTTGGTCCACCTAAAAACGTCTTTAAATCACACCCAAGTCAACAAAACCAGTTACCAAAACCTGTACCGATGTCAACAACGTTGAAAACTTCACCGAACTAAATAGAAAACCTGCCAAATTTGTTTCCGAAGAATTATATGTGAACCAGTGTAGTAATTCAGGTAATGAAACTGAGTTTGACAATACCAATACAAACAACGAACATTATTTCGACGAAAATTTTCAGATGGCTAGCCCATCCCAAAAGAAGACGCAGTAGAAATAAACGCGTGTTCTGTTAATCCCTTACCATAGATAGAAATTAAGAATCCCCATGTTAAATTATTAATCGATACCGGCAAATCTAGATCAATAATAAACCGTCTATAATATTTTACCATTCCAATACTGTAATATCTGGTAGTACCGAGAGTAAAAATGTCAGATTTAAAGCACATGTACCGGGTGGCCAATTAAGAATGGCCGTCGGTCATATCTCAGGAGTGGATTATGGCACAGGTTCGGGAAAAAAAAATTTATAACAAAAGTGGCCTCGAGAAACGCCTGGAAAGTATTTTCAGTATTGTAGGTCCACCGCTAGAGGGCGTATTTGACAGTTAAAATTTTAAAATGCAAAATTTACTCAATTAAGAGTATATTAACTATTATAATCAGATTCCTCGACAAATTCTGCATATTTTTGATATGACAAGTTTAAGTCTATCTCTTCAAATAAGGGGTGGGGGAGAGTGGGAACCTTGTTACGAAAAACTCATGTAATTCCGGTTCTGCTTGATCGATTTTAACAAACTTAATGTTGTTTGAAAGAGCTTTTGTTGAACAATCGAAAATTTGTAAATATGAAGCAATCTGATTAATAACATAAATGCTAGAGGGCGCTGTTTTATGGAAGCAGTAGGTCTTTGAAAAGTAGAAATTGGTAATAAAACACTGCAAACCACAAGGCGATATCTCCTGAGATATCGTAAGAAAACAGATAGAAGCAATCTGATTAATAACATAAATGCTAGAGGGCGCTGTTTTATTTTTTTTAAATATTGTGTTTTCTCGTAACAATTTTAAATGGAAGCATACAAATTGAAGTAAGTCTTTAAATAGTAGACTAAATTAGTAATAAAACACTGCAAACCACAAGGCGATATCTCTTTCAGGTAAATGGCGGGAACTGATTTTCCAACGTCCAGAAGGCTGGTTCGCGTTAACAGAAATTATTAAATTTAGCCTGAATGAAAAGATCTTACATTGGTCTGCAGTAATTTAAACTGTTATCATACTAATGTTATGGTTGCCACTAGATTACTTAAATGTAATGTCGCTACTAACAATGAGAACGAATTTTAGAATAATGTGATGAATCGAACAATTGGAACCTTTAATAAATAACAACGTAATTAGTGCCGCCCTAGATGTTCAAAACGTCGTCCATCATTTTCAATGCATGAAATCAATCGCTGACGGGTGGAGAAAACAGCAGCTTCAATTTCTTCCCTTGAAATACTTCGTATTGTCTGTCGTATTATTTCAACCGTGTCAGCTCTTAATGCGGGTCTATAGGCATAAACGAGATCTTTTTTCGCCCCCACAAATAAAAATCTAAACAATTTAGGTCTGGAGACCTCGGTGGCCAAATAAATGAACTTCCACATCCTAACCACCTTCCAGGGTATGATTAATCTAAGAAATTCCGAACATCTCTAGAATAATGTGCCGGGCCAATGTAAGATCTTTTCAGTCAGGCTACATTTAATAATTTCTATTAACGCGTACCAGCCTTCTAGTCGTTGGAAACAATTCCCGCCATTTATCTGTTTTCTTACGATATCTCAGGAGATATCGCCTTATTGTGGTTTGCAGTGTTTTATTACCAATTTCTACTTTTCAAAGACCTACTGCTTCCATAAAACAGCGCCCTCTAGCATTTATGTTATTAATCAGATTGCTTCATATTTACAAATTTTCGATTGTTCAACAAAAGCTCTTTCAAACAACATCAAGTTTATTAAAATCGGTCAAGCAGAACCGGAATTACCGGCGTTTTTTCGTAACGAGGTTCCCACTCTCCCCCAACCCTTATTTGAAGAGATAGACTTAATCTTGTCATATTAAAAATATGCAGAATTTGTCGAGGAATCTGGTTATAATATTTAATATGCTCCTTAATTGAGTAAATTTTAAAAAATTTTGCATTTTAAAATAATTTCCAGGCGTTTCTCGAGGCCACTTTTGTTATAAAATATCCACTCCTGGAAAACCTTTCTTTTTTGACTTCTCTAACTCCCGTAAAAAAATTTCTTGTCTTCCAAAAAAACAGTTTTCTTGGAAACCATTTCTATCAAATATATCCTTGACATAATTTAAGGCCCATCAATACATTTTTATTTTTGATTTATATTTGACCAAGAATAATGTGTATTATAAAATTTTAATATTTTTGAATGTACACAATTATTTAGATTATAAATATGCGTTGTTTTACATACATATTTTTATGTATCTTTACATCTCTAATATATAAAATTCTCGTGTCACGGTGTTAGAAGTTGAACTCCTCCGAAACGGCTCGACCTATTTTCGTGAAATTTTGTGTGTATATTAGGTAGGTCTGAGAATCGGACATCTATTTTTCATCCCCCTAAATGTTAAGGGTGGTCCACCACTAAATTTTTTTTTATTTTTTTGGGCAAAATTTGTTGTTTTTATTTTTTTATGATACAGCTTACAAAAATACATACAACCCTAAATTTTCACCCTTCTACCATCAACCCCTAATTTTAAAATTTTTTCTTTTCATCCACACATGAGCAATAGAGTTGCAGCATGGCAATTATTTTAATCTCCAGTTTAGAGAATTAGTCCCGGTAGGTGGCGCTGCAATCGGGTTAATACTGAACAACTCCTAAACGGATGGACCGATTTTGATGAAATTGTATGTGTGTGATTGATTAAGTAACTGGATGGTTTATATTAACAATTAGTCTCGGTAGGTGGCGCTGCAATCGGGTTCACACTGAACAACTCCTAAACGGATGGACCGATTTCGATGAAAAGATAGATAGGGCGCTGCAATCGGATTCATACTGAACAACTCCTAAGCGGATGAACCGATTTTGATGAAATTTGATGTGTGTATTTGAGTAAGTAACTGGATGGTTTATATTAACAATTAGTCCCGATAGGTGGCGCTGCAATCGGATTCATACTGAACAACTCCCAAACGGATGGGCCGATTTTGATAGCATTTAGTATAGGAGTTTTTTTATACGGTCATTTAAAAAAATTGGTTTGTCCGAAAAATTGTAAGAAAATTCAGGAAAGTCGAATTTTCAAGAAATATATTCCTTCTGTCAAAAAATTAACAATACTACCTGATTTTGCCACTCAAAATAAGTAACAATGTGATATTTTTCATTCAAAATAAAAATAGTCAAAATTTGTAAAATATGATAAGACGACAGGACAACGTCTGTCGGGCCTGCTGGTATATCTATAAAATTAGCTTCTTTAAAATATCGAGTGTGGTAGGCTCGATTTCATAACAATATATTTATATATACGAATTCGGCAAATAATTATGTCCCATTCTGTGAGTGGACGAGAGGAAGCTATAATATTTTTATATATAAACAGATTCGGCAATTAATTATGTTCCGTATTGCCATTCTGTGAGTGGAAGAGATAAAGCTATAGAACAACAGAGAGATATTGACCCTCTTCCATGTATCGAGACCAATCTAGTCCAGAGTGGTGGGTGTTTCATGGAGGGGAAGTATTTTGTTCTCTCTTGGACATATACAATTTTTTGTATATTTGCTCACTGCTGCTCCTTTATGAGATTCTACATACGAAAAATAAATATTTGCCGAACCTGTATATTATATTTTGAATAATTTTTACTTTCTGACTAAAACATGTTCGTTTGTTAAACTCTTTATTCAGTAACGTACAATACTGCAAAAATAAATTATTCTTCGCGATGTATAACAATAACGATGTAAATTTCACGAGAAATTATTATTTGGAGACGTTAATAGAACTACAGATCTTCGTAATACCATTGACAATTCGTTCGCAAGTTGTTTTATCCAACGTTCCCAGTTTGGCCAAGTGCATTCGAACGCTCGTAATATACTGGAAAAGACATAATTTAAAAAAAATGTTATAGTTGCGGTCTAATCATTTGGAGTGTATTAGTTAAACAGTTGTATCGACAGTTTCATCAATTTGTACCACTTGAGCAAAAAAAGGCTTTGATAAGTTCAAAAATTGAACAAAAGTCAAACATGACGGCAGCATGTAGAGAAAATAAACGTTTTTATTGAAGCTGGAGCAGAAACTGCTAAATAAGTTGAGAAATTGTTTGATAATAAATTGCGCATTGTGTATAAACACTTACGAATTAGGACTTGACTAATTATCAAGAAATATTTTTATAAAAAATTACACAAAAAATTTGCAGCGCAAATTTCAAATATATGGGAATCTCCTAACTGCAAAATAGGGGAATTTACAAAATACTTGTTAAGTAACTTACAGTACAAAGTTCAGAAATAAGACTATGGTCTGCGTAACAAACAAAAAAATATGTAATTTAAGAAGATATATTTGCCAACTATTTGCATAATAACAATGTATGAGGATGTGGCAATAAAGTGTACTCTTTTAAGAAACGTTTCCGAGCTTTCGAATAACTATAATTAATTTTCAAGGAATAAGAAATGTATAAAAAATTGTTCTAAAAACTTGAAGCGCGAATTAAAAATTGTAAAGGAATGTTATAACTGCAAAGTAAACAATTTTATAATAGCTGGGCGAAGAAACTTACGACGCAACTTAAAAAACAAGCGGTTTACTGAGTAAGTCGTTGATATTAAATAGCGAACTACGTAAAAAAACTACAAGGCAGTCTAAATTGAACGCTTGTTTAAGAATTTTAGCCTCTCACCAAAAATATGTTTGTAAATGATCGCGCTGAGAATTTGTAACGCTAATTTTGAATATTAAAAGGTGTCCTAATCATAGAGATACTACAGATAGAGGCAATAAGCCATAGGCCGCTGTCTAAGTGGGAATGTCCCACCGGACTCCGGTGAGAGAAAAAAAGATAGACGATCAGAGGTTTTTCTGTCTTTGTTTTTGTATATAAGATGCGTGCTATTAGAGAAAGACAGCCTAAACCTCAGACTTTCTATATCTCTCTTACTTGCTGACGAGTTCCGAGCTGGCTTGTTACCTCTATCTGTAGTAGCTCTATGGTCCTACCACGATTTTACATAAAAATTTACAATTCCTCGAAAAAAAATTGTAACGCAAGTTAAAAAATCAATTGTTTTTCAAAATAATACAGTAAGCTGAGAATCCTAAAAAGTGTGTGATGTTCAAAATATATAACGTTAACGACAGTATCGCAAAAACAAGTCCATAAAATGTAGCCGGAAATTATGACGGTACACTAAAATGAACGATACTATACAAAATTGCGCAGCTCGTTTAAACTCACCTTTTCCATAAACGTGACATTCGGGCTATGAAAATATGGTTTCAGGAAATCAACTCTTTGCTTGTTCTCAGCACCTCCATGAAATCTAGCAACTCTCATCATATTCTCCAGAAACTCCTCGACGTCGAAAGCATTACCCTCAACGTCTACTTTGAATTTATACGGAACCAACTGCTGACCTTCGACGCCGGTATCGACTCTTTGACGAACTATCAAACATCTGTACGGTGATGCAATAAGGGCGCCGTTTAAACTGAATGGAGACATTATCATTCCTATACAAGGTTTATTTCGACCTATCCATCGTTGAACGGATTGTTGAGTTTCCAAATCTTGTTGGGAAGGTTCGGGCGCGAACGTTGGATGCGAATGGAACCATCTAGAAATAGAAATAAAATTCCGTACCGACTTTTTAAATAAATAGCTTTATACGTGTGTAACATCGGTACATATTTCACTTGAATATTAAATTGAAACAATTTTTGTTTTCAAGATGTGAGATATTTGCGCGAGTTTTATATATGTGAGAAATTTGCACAAGTTTTATGATTCTAATATGGCGTCGACTGCGTCGGCCGTGAATGACCAGAGAATGCAAATTTATAAAAAAGTCGTAGCTAACGGTATTAAGTACATAAATTGTGATTCAATCTACCATCCATCATATATGGTCAAAGAATAAGTGAAAAAATAATTTGCTGGACAATAAAAAACCTCCGCAATCGTGTGATTTGGAAACGTATTCAACAGGTACATATAATGAAATTGTAACCTGTTTAAAAATGTTAGTGAATGAGCAACAGATTTCTAATAATTCATTAAAAGAAAAAGTTAAAACACTTGAGTAATTTAAAATTATAAAAATCAAAAAATGGTGAATTAGAAAATAAGTAGAAAGCCGCAATCAAAACAAATGTAGATATCAGTAAAGTTGACACAGAAAAAACTGGTCAGTAACTAATCAGCAGAGCCTGATAAATAATAATGTAAACAATAATAAGAAAGGTGTGATGGCTACTCAGCCGTCTTCCGTGATGCAAAGTACACAGGGACAGCTGTTAGCATCAAGTTTTTCAAAAAAATAAAAAGAAAATAAATAATAAAAGCAGGCCGATTACATCATCCAAACAAGTTGGCTAATTAAGTCCATGAAGGTGTGTATTAATCGCGAACTACTAAAAACGGCGTGGAAAAGAGAAATCTGACCAAGTGGAGCACTGGTCTTTCAGGAAGAAAGGGATGGCTACCACATAGTTGGATCCTCGAGTATAGAACAACAAATTTCATCTCGAATTAGAAAAGAATGTGTACAAACTGATATTAATAATGGGGTTAATAATAAAAAACAAATTTTGATCCTTCACTTTCAAATATTCGAGGTCTAAATCAATATAAAATTGACAAACTGATGTCAGATTATTGTGAGTTAGATTTAAAATTTCTATGCATTACGGAATTTGGTCATTACGTGATGATGTAACTAATTATAATATTCCAAACATGAAATAAAACAATATAATTGAACTAAGTTTGAGAAAGTTTCTGTGTTAGCGAAACGCGTCACAAATTGTATTTTGAACTTAGTTCAATTATAATGAAGGTTTAAACAAATTATATTGTTTTATTTCATAGTTAAGTATGGATCTTCATCATTTAAAAGCCTCATCTATTAAATATTCCAAATTATCAATTAATAAGTTTTTATGGTAGAACCAATTACCAACGAGGTGGTGTTGCTGTTTGGGCAAAGTCTAATCTCAAAATTGAATATCTTTCATTAAATCAATATTGTATTAACAAGGATATGGAGATATATGTGGTTTAACGTGGGTTTGTAATTCATATATCGACCTGTTTTTATCAAATTGAGAATTTTAACTGTGTGTGGCCTTTATTGGATTTAATCACATAAGTTCATGAAAAGCAATTATTTGCGGATAGTGATACTCAAGCCCATGACACAAGATATAAATCAGATTTCTCTATACCTTACCAGTGTATAGAATTCTGCAAGAAATAAACTATAATAATGGGAAAGAGAAAACTGAAAACTCTCATTGATGTGTCCATATTCGGTTGAAGAAAACTTTGAAAATACTTGAATACGTGAATTTTGTGTCCCACAATTTTTGTACCGGGTGGGAAAATAAGAACGACTGTCGGCCATATCTTAGGTTCGGATTGTAGTACAACTTTGGAAAAAAAAATTTATAATAAAAGTGGCCCCGAGAAAAACCTGGAAATGATTTATAGAATTGTAGGTCCACCGCTAGAGGACGTTATTGAATAAAAAAAATTTAAAAAGCCAAATTTTAGAAAATATGCCTAATTAAGAAGCATAACAAAAACAATCTTCGTATTCCTCAATAAATTTTGCATATATTTAATAATACAAGTTTTAGTCCAACTATTCAAATAAGAGGTAGGGGAGAGTGGGAACTTAGTTATGAAAAAACGACCATAACTCCGATTCTACTTAACCGATTTTTGCAAATTTTGTCTTGATGAGAAGAGCTCTTTTCCACCATTGTAAGGGTTATATTCTCAAATCCACTTAATAAGTGACTTGCCCGTTAGAGGGCGTTATTTAAAGTTTTTTAGAAATCTAGTTCTCTTTGGAAAATATTAAATGGAAGCATGCATTTTTAACTAAGGATTATAAAAGTAGACAAAATTAGCAACATAATGGCGAAAACCGCACGTCGATATCTTTTTCCTATCCCGAGATATCTTAAGAAACGCGTAAATGTTGGGAATTTCTTGTCAACCTTCAATTAGACTAGTTAGCCTCAACGGAAATAAACAAATTAAGTCCTGTTAGAAATGTTTTACACTGACCTATATGCAGTAATTAAAAATATTGTCATAATAATGTTACCGTCTTCGCTGAAGGGCGTTACCTATAAGATAATACTTGTCAATTTTTCGTTTGGCGTAACTACAATAAAAAATCTTCAAAGGTAGAATTCTGCCTAAATAATTTCAATTAAATGAACTTTATTAAAAACGGAAAGAAAAATATCTCTTAGGGAAATTGCTCATAAATAACCATGTTCGGTATATCTTAACACTTACTGTAGGTAATGAATTGCTAGTTGAAATGACGTAGGCTATGATTTACACGATATGTCAAACATTATTTCTTACATGTTTCTATAATAATAAAATAAGTAATTATCAAACAATTTTCGATAATATAATTGGAAATGATTCTTACAAATGAAGAAGCTTTTGACTTGTTGGCTGTTTATTTCGAATGCATGAGAAATGCAACTGTTGCTTCTAAAATGTATGCGCAACAGTACCCAAACAGACGACATCACAGCAGAAGTGTTTTTCTTCGAATTGCCCGACGTTTGCGTACTACAGGAAGTGTTCCCATCATCCCGTTTATCGAAGACGTGGTAGAGGTCGAACGGAGGAGAATATAATCAATGTGTTATCCTATGTATTTCATAACATTATTATGACAATATTTTTAATTACTGCAGATAGGCCAGTGTAAAACCTTTCTAACAGGACTTAATTTGTTTATTTCCGTTGAGGCTAACTACTCTAATTAAAGGTTGACAAGAAATTCCCAACATTTACGCGTTTCTTAAGATATCTCGGGATAGGAAAAAGATATCGACGTGCGGTTTTCGCCATTTTGTTGCTAATTTTGTCTACTTTTATAATCCTTAGTTAAAAATGCATGCTTCCATTTAATATTTTCCAAAGAGAACTAGATTTCTAAAAAACTTTAAATAACGCCCTCTAACGGGCACGTCACTTATTAAGTGAAATTGAGAATATAACCCTTACAATGGTGGAAAAGAGCTCTTTTCATCAAGACAAAATTTGCAAAGATCGGTTAAGTAGAATCGGAGTTATGGTCGTTTTTTCATAACAAAGTTCCCACTCTCCCCTACCTCTTATTTAAATAGTTAAACTAAAACTTGCATTATTAAATATACGCAAAATGTTTTGAGGAATACGAAGATTGTTTTTGTTATGCTTCTTAATTAGGCATATTTTCTAAAATTTGGCTTTTTAAATTTTTTTTATTCAGTAACGCCCTCTATCGGTGGACCTACAATTCTATAAATCATTTTCAGGTTTTTCTCGTGGCAACTTTTGTTATAAATTTTTTTTTCAAAGTTGTACTACAATCCGAACCTAAGATATGGCCGACAGTCGTTCTTATTTGCCCACCCGGTACAGGCTGTAACTGAGGAACTAACGAATAGGTTCATTTGAAAATTGAGTAATCTTTTTGGGACCAGTAATTTCATCCGAGGTATTCGCTGTGTGCGGACCGTTGGAGGGGATAGGCGAAACTATCCCAGCGCGCGCAGTGGTGAATTTTCGCAATTCGGTCAGAGACTGACGTGGTATATTGTATATAAATAATGGGGAAAATGGGGCACGACTGTTGTTCTGTTGTTAATTGTAAAAATACAGGATATAATAACAGTCATGTGAAATATTACAAGTTTCCTACTGCGCAACACAAGTTGGTACAAAGGAAAAAATGGATTGCAGCTGTAAAAAGAGTAAAGTGAGTGTCTTAACCTCACTTCAAAATACAGTGTGCACTGATACAGTATTCTATACGTCATGTTTTCTCCATCAATTTTATGTAGTTTGTTTATGTTTTCATAAATACATTTATTATTTCAGTCCAGACGGATCAACATGGATTGAAAATTAATTGAATAGACCTACAAAGATTTTTGTAGTGTAAGGTGTAGACTGTAGATGTGACTGCAGTTTGTCTGATGATTTTAGATTGAATTAAGTAGCTTTTTCCATCTTCTCTGAATTCATGTACATCTCTTACATGACCAGATTCCACCAGAGATTGACCTTTTGGCTGCGAGTTGGGATGAAAGTTGATACCGTGTGATATAAGCTCAAACCCAGTTTTTATTATAATTTTCATTGTAAATAGTGCAAGTTCAAAGTCCACAACAAATATATACAGAGCTGAAAGCCATAAATATTCATTAAGCAATTGTAGATATAATATGATGCGTTTGTTCACTTTTCATTTAGCAGAATGAAAAATGGAATAATCGATTTTTATTAATGATTTTAGGCAACCTGTATCTCCGTTGATTCTAACCTACAAATCTACACTTAACATAAAAAAAATACATTTTAAAAACGATTACTTACCTAGTCGCTTATAAAATACTGAACATTATGTCATTAGGCACTTATATTTTCAAATTATTTACATTGTAAAAGCTAAAAGGCTCCTTATATTTATAATAATTGTTGCTTCCATAAGCTTTACGTGCAAATCTCTGTCGTAACTTGCGTTTTTAAGCCGCGAGGGGGCGACAGTAGGTACGCACATAGCGAATACAGGGTATCTGTGACATCATCATAGAAGCAGGGACGTCATCGCAATAAAAAAAATTCAATGGGGGGGGGGATCAAACTTAGCTCAAATGAAAGGGTTTTTTATTTCAAATTCAACGGTGTATCACAGTGAGGGTACTAAAGTGGATAATTATACCAAATTTTCAATTTATTGTCTATTTGCAACAATAACCAGTGATCGTTTAAATGCCGCAATTATCATGTCCGGATTCATTTCAGATAGGCTAATGTCATATTGATTGTGGTCACTTTCTAAATACTCATACAATACGTAGTGTGAAAACTCCGAAGTTAAAATGCCATTCCTATTCACACCGAATGAATATAGAGATATGTTGCTAATCTATGGTGAGTGTAGAAAAAATTCTCGAAATGCTCAGGCTTTATACCAGGGGCGTTTTCCCGAAAGAAGAACCCCTTCTCATGTGACTTTTGCTATGGTTGAAGAGAAGATGCGGCAAGGTTCATTTCCAAACTCAAAGCATAGTAATCATAACAAACCAATACAGACAGAACTGAATGTGGTGAATGTTTTAGCATATGTAGAGGTTAATCCCTATGTGTCCATCCGAACCATTGCTGCAGATATTGGTGTTTCTTCAAGTTCAGTTCATAGAATTTTAAAAACCGACCATTTTTAAATTACATTTGATTCATGAGTTGCGAGTAATAAACGTCTCAATTTTGTAGTTTTTCGTTTTTTAAAAAGTATTTTTCGAAGTAAAGAAACATTTTTTGCGATCTATCCATCTGGATCGGAGATTAGCCATCATGCAAGTTATGATGCAAGACACTCCCAATGTGTTGAGTAAAATTTTGTGGAGCGATGAAGCGCGTTTCCATAATAATGGCGTCGTGAAATGCCATAACTCTCCTTATTGGTCAGTGAAAAATCAACGGTGGGTAAGGAAAACTCTATTTCAAACCAGATGGGGAGTTAATGTTTGGTGTGGATTATTCAATGGTCGGTTAGTAGGCCCATATTTTTTTGAAGGCTATCTCAATGGTCAGAGATATTTAAATTTTCTAGAAAATGACCTACCTACGTTACTGGAGAATATTCCTTTGAATGAAAGAAGAGATATGATATGGCAGCAAGATGGCGCACCCCCACATAGTAAATTATCTTAATGCTAGATTTCCAAACAAATGTATTGGAACTCATGGATCCTTTCAATGGCCTCCACGATCGCCGGTGCTGTCACCCCTAGATTTTTTTGTATGGGGAAACTTAAAAGAACTTGTTTATAATGAAAAACCAGTAGACAAGAAGGATTTAAAAAATAAAATTAGACAAGCTTGATACATGCCGCGTACACGTAAACTACTTAGACGGTTCGATGCTTGTGTTGTTGCAGACGGAGGCTACTTTGAACATTTTTTTAAAAAATCACTGTAAAGTCGAAATTTTCTGATTATTGTTGCAAATAAACTGAAAATTTGGTATCCACTTGAATACCCTCACTGTGATACACTGACTGTTGAATTTGGAATAAAAAGCTCTTTCACTTGAACTAAGTTTGATCCCCCCTTCCATTGAATTTTTACATTGCAATGACGTCCCTGCTTCTATGATGACGTCACAGATACCCTGTATACCTCGGATGAAATTACTGTAAGTCCCAAAAAGATTACCCAATTTTCAAATAAACCTATTCGTTAATTCCCGAGTTACAGCCTATAAAAAAATCTTGGTTACTGTATTTGTATTTACATCTTTTTTTAACCTTTCTCATGTTATTATTTGATATTGTGAGATAAATAAAGTCTATTCAACAAGAACTTTTATATGTGAGAGATTTGCGCAAGAAGTTTTAAAGATGTGAGAGATTATAAATGTGGCTATATATTTAACTGTTACTAACCAACACCTATTTTGATGATAATGGAACGAGTCTGTCATTACTGTGATCTTTGTATTAATCACCTTCAAATTTTTGTATTGCGAAGATTCCAAACAGTGCGGTTTTTTGAACTCTTAAGGGCCCGTTATTGAACAAAAATATGTTCGTAAAAACATGGCTTACGTTTTTCATTCAGATAATTTTTATTAATGATTTTAGTGGAGACCTAAGGTGTAATATCGATTGCCAAACTCTTCAGGTAGTGTGCATCATAATTTATATGGGTTTCTAGTTAATAATAAATTTCACAGACGTTGTCAAATATATCCAATTTTGGGCAATGAAGATTGAAATGAAATAAAGTTGACACACCCTTTAGAACATTATTTTATAGATAAATGTGTGACAATGCAACAAAAATATTGTTATATTATCTAGAATTGAATGAAATAAAAGCGGCGTAATCGGCGCCGTATTTCAAAGATGGTAGCCAAAAAATCAGTCTTATTTGGTTGAGCCGACTTGGCATCAGAGGGCGCTGACTTAGTCAGTATCATTCGAGTATTATATATCGAGAGGATGTAGTTTCCGATATATACGACTGTAATTTCCCAATCCAGTGTTGCCAGAACTGGCACGATTGTATCAGATTTGGTACTCTCGATAACCTAAATGTACACAGGTGCAACGTTTGTAATGCAATAACTTGTTAATTTTTAAAAGCGGAATATTTGTTATACATGAACGCCTTCAAAGCGTTTATATAGAAAATAAAAGTTCTCACATATTATCTTATATTTATAATATTATATCACATTAGGCTAAGCTAGATGTTTAATAGTATATTATTAAACGAGCAATTGACGTTTGCGTTCCGAGTGAATCACCCGAGTGAATAATGGCCATAAATTGCAAGTAGAATACTATGCTTTGTCCACGATCCTTGATTTCTTTATTAAATAAGGTGAGTGTAGAACGGAAAGTAATAATTTGGTATTATTGACAATTCTAACGTCAAAATTAATACATTTCTGGAGTACGTCAAATGTGACATATAGAGATTTTTCTTGTAGACTACAAGCCCATGGAAAAAATTAACCTGTGAAATGAACCACCGTGAATAACGCTTTTAAGGCTGTTACTATATCATAAAATAACTCTGAGCGCTATGCTGTCATTTCTGAGCGGTACAGGTGAGTACGTGAGTAAATGGAATTTCTCAGGTACAAGTGAGGAATTACGACTAATTATGAATGTACGGCTTTTTTATAGATTATAGATGATTAATAATAAATGTCGAAAAACCTAGTGCCGTACTAAAGTGGTGGTGCCGGAAGTTAGTGCAAGTTTTTAATTCGCCGGTAATTGCAGAAGCAATATAGATCATTTATTACTGTACGGCATTTGTGTAATTCTTCTTATTTTCAGCGCAGGGGTCGAAAGCCAAAGGTCGCAACCCTTATCTCTGATTAGCATATAGGTGATGATGATATCGAACAACATAAAATTAAATAGTCTTCAGAGTACTTCAGAGTAGATAATATTTTCCAGCATGCCGTACATTTTTTGTGGGACACATAGGTGTATGGGGTAAATTACTTCCCTCCGAAAAGAGTGATTTTCCGGTGACTTTTTTCTGTACGGCAATATCATAGGTTTTTAACTCTTTAAAAAATCTTCGATAAAAGATATATGCCGTACACTTTTGATAGTCCGCTAGTCTGTGATATGGTAGATTATTCCACCGCCTCAAACCGCTGTCCATAACGTGACAGAATACTTACCCTCTTTTTTTTTTTAATATTTTCCTTTTACCTCTGATTTTTATTGTATATACTGTTATTTGCAAAATAATTTCTAATTAAAAATAATGTTGTTAATTAAAAATACAAATGAGTACAATATTTTGTATTTATTTTAACAATTTTTTATCTTTAAACTGAATTCATCGGAAACTCAATAGGTTTGTTCCAACAAGCTTGCGAATCAGTTCGTAATTTTACTGAGTTTGCGTAGATTGAAATTATGGTCGCTAATTTCAGGTTTTTCGACATTTATTTTTAATCATCTATAAGCTATAAAAAAGCCGTACATTAATAATTAGTCGTAATTCCTCACTTGTACCTGAGAAATTCCATTTATTCGCGTACTCACCTATACCGCTCAGAAATGACGGCATAGCGCTCAGAGTTATTTTATGATATAGTAACAGCCTTAAAATCGTTATTCACGGTGGTTCATTTCACAGGTTAATTTTTTCCATGGGCTTGTAGTCTATTGTACTTACCCTAGGATGTGTAAACTCTTTTCATGTATCAGATCTGCAGCTTTGGCCTGCGAAATCGGGCACATATCACAGTGAGTGGCCGACGAACCAATATTTAGGCATGGTTCGTAATGACATATAAACATGGTTTGTTGCTCCAACGACCAATAACCAGCGACGAGTCCCATTATTTCTGACAAACACGTGTGGGCGTGAAAATCCATGGTTAATAAAGTCGAAAGGTTTATTTTAATCTTGTAGGGTTGCTGGAAATTGAAAAAGATTGCACCGATGATAATTAAAAAGATTGGGCATAAATTATACCACTCAACTTACCTATGTACAAATGTTTAAGGTGTTAAAAAAAGTTAAAAATTCAAATCAATTTCTCCAACATTGCTCTCAAGCCTCTGAATATTTTTCCATGAAATGTCATTATGGGTGTCAGGAAAGGTAATAAAATCTTGGTAGAAGCAATTTTTCCCGGTTTTCGTAGGTTTTTGAAGGGGAACAACACCCTTTTGACCTCCAAACTTTTTTTTAGCATACATTGTAATAAAATATGGAACGCCACCGAAATGCAATGTTCATGAAGAAACTTTTTTGTCTCCAAATAATTATTTGTAAAATGTTTGGTTCAGACGATACAGCTACTTGTTTAAATGATAATTTTAAAATATTAATTGTAAATTCTACATTTGCGTACGGATTCCGATGCGATCCAAAGATTTCGAGAAATTGGTTCTTATTCAACAAGGCCTGGATAGGGAAGATGAAGAGCCACTAGGGCAGGTAAAGATCAATTTCTCCGTCTTCAGATTCCTCGAGAGCGAACAGTCTCTGCTCCGCTTTTAGCAGATGTTCATAGTTCCCAAGTTTCCTGATACCGTACGCAGAAGGTTGAGAAAGCAGAATCTAGCAGGTCCTCTATTAGATGCAGATCTTCGAGGGCATCGCCTGGAATTTGCGCTCGAAATCATGTACATTCGGACATGGATGACTGGAGAAACGTTTTCTTTACGGACGGGTCTCGTTTTACGCAATATTCACCAAAAGAACGTCAAAGAGTGTCGAGAAGGACCGTAGAACGAGACTGTTTCTGTTTCTCTCCTACAGCTCAATTTAGCGGCGGAGGAGTGATGGTGTGGGGCAGGGTTTGGAAACCCTTACAGACCTCGCTATACTTAAACGGAGTATTAACGCTGATAAATACATTAGAGAATACTTAGAGTTGACATGGAAATTAAATTAGTTAGAGCGTTAAGGCATGTTGTAATGTTTATATAAGTAGAATTCAACAAAATCAACATTTATTGAGCGAAACAGCTACCAATAACTGATGTTTTGTACTTTATTAACATATTGCTATGATCAAAAAATACTTACTGATATTTCGTTTTTGAAAGGACGGCAATAGACAAGTCTTATTATTGGTTTTTTAACGTAAGGTTTCGGTTTTACCACGGGATCTTCGTTTATTATTGTATGTTTTATAACGCGTCCTTCTTCGTCGTGCGACATAGTGTATCCTCCTTCTCCATCCTAAAACAAACAAAAATAATCGTTACAAATAAAGAAACTATTAAAAATAAATCCTTACATGGTTAAATTTTCTCTTATTCCTAACTCTGTTGCTCGATATACTCAAATCCCTTGGATTAATTTTATTTTCTTGTTTTTTCTTATCTCTAGCCGCCATTTTTTCTTGCAAAACTTCAATCAAAGGCCGTTCATAATTCACTTGGTCTAAAATAAATCAAGCGTGAAATTATTTAAAACAAAAACAACCCCAACTAGTTCGAGTTTTAATAAATACTTGCAACACATATCAGTTTTTTATTTATTTAAATAGAACGCCCTGTATATGTCGACTTATTAAGATTCCATTATTTATAATCGGCATAAGCAGTGTAAATTTATTTTTTGTCAACAGCGGAAATGGCATTGCACGAACTTTTCAATCAACCCATATATCAATTCAGCACATAAATTAATTATAACAATCTTCAACTCACCGCAACCGAAATTGATCGCTCCGATTTGCTCCAAGAAATAATGAACTTTCCCAAAACTGTTCACATCCCCGCAGGTTTTCAACCCTTGCCGACTTATCGTTTTGTTAAGATATTTCGGTTTCTGCTTCAGCCAACCATGCAAAATATGATTCCGTATCTAGAAAAAAAAACAGTAATATACGGTGTGACCCAAAAAGTCTACTGTTTCTATGACTCACTGTATAGTTACCTTTAAATATCTATCAGGGGTTTTAGAAGAATTTCCAGAAAAATAATCGTTGTTCAATACTTTTTCTAAATCGGTGAGTTTATCACTTAAATGAACCTCATTTTTCGGTTTTTCCAAACTGGTCAATTCTTTAGAAATGGATTCGCTAACGTTCGACAAATCAAAATAATTCGAAATGTCTTTTTGTACTGGCGATGGCGATACGTTCGTGGCGTTTTCCTTGGTAACAATATTATTAGAAATTACGGTGGGTCTCAGAATCAAGTTATTCTTAGATTTGGTTTCGTCGTCAGATAGTTCGACGTCTACTTCAACTTCCGTATCGGAATCTTCCGAAGTTTGCGTCAATTTGATCTGAAATATAAACGTGATTAACATTTGTTCAAAGACATTATAGATTACTTCTTCAGTGACAATTAGAATTAAGTTACTTATCGCGCGTTTGGTGGATGGGAGCTACACTGGTAAAATATTTCGTCCGGTATAGCGGGCGAGACAGAATCGCTTTCAAATGTTGTCAATTTAATTTGTAATTATTGCAATAGAAAATCCTGGTTATATGTTTATCGAATAAAAAGATCTATAATTGAAGGAGATATACAAAAGTTCATGGGTAAACAAGAACATTTCAGGAATAAAAATATAGAAGTCAAAGAACTAACCACTGCAGAAAACCAAACAAAGTGCTTTATGTCTGGTATTGATTGGAGTTGTATGGATGAAATATACAAGTCATCATCATGGTCTGAAGGGGTTGGCTACAAAAGATTTAATTTTATAAAATACCGAAAATATCAAGACAATAATAGACCATCGGATTTTGTATAATATCTATATCTACTTTCATCTCACCACAACAAAAAATATCAAACAAAATTATAATGAAAAGAACGATAACTATTGGTAATAGCTATTTTGTCTATGCCACGGAACACTGGAAAGGGGAAGAACAACTTAAAAGTATGAACATCGATAATTATGAATTAGCAGATTGGTTTTGTTAAAATTAAATTCAACATGGAGGAAGCACTATTTATTGTAAAAACGATATTAAATATGAATGATATGAAGACTTTAAATAAGCTTTCAGTTGTTGGTGAATTTGAATAATCTGCTCTGGAAGTAAGTTTATTAAATATGCAAATTATAATCAATTCTCTATATACACCTTCGAGGCGAATATTAACATATTTTTTGAAAAATTTGAATCTTTACTAAAAAAAAATCAAACAAACTTATATATTTATTGCTGGTGAACTAAAAGACGATAACAATGTAAAATTCAAATTGCTAGCATTAACAGGTTCTTTTGACATCTATCATGTAATAAATCAATATACAAGAATAACTAACTGGACTAAAAGGTGTATTGATAACATTTTCACAAATTTCAATGGAATCTATACCACACAAGCAATTAATTTACATACGTCAGATCTTTCTACTCAAATAATAATATGTAAGATTAAATTGGATAAACCACTTACTCACGTAATATAAGAAATTCAGGATTTGAGAAACGTATATTACAGTTGTGAGGTATCCAAAGTTGATAAACAGTGGAAATTGTTTATGAATTATTTTAGCTCAATATTTGATGAATGTTTTCCCATGAAATTTACAAAAATTGGTCGACGATACGATCATCCGAAAGTTTTGTGATTGGTAGAAAAATTTAAAATTGACAAGCTGCCAAATATTTGTACGACTAACAAGAATACGATCTTTTGTTAATTAACTCAAAAAAAGAGAATTATAAAAGAGGAATAAAAACACTCTAAATCCAAATATATGTGAAATGAATTAACTGGAAAAGTAAAGAATCATGTTTGTTACTTACAGGGTATCCAGAAAAAGTAGCTAAGGAGTATAACAAATATTTAACATCAATTATTCCAGACATAGGGAACTTGCCCATTTTTTTTTTATTCTACTAAAATGTGTGTTTATATATGAAAACACATTATACCAAATATCAGTCCTTAAATCGCAATACTTATTTCACAATAAATAATTAAAGTTGGAATCGCCACCGGGTGTATTCAAACGAAGAAAAATGCGCGGCAGCGGCTGTGACGTCACACCGCACCTCGCGCATCGGTAACCGCAGAAACAGCCATTTGAAGCATTATTGACTTTTTATCGAATTCGAATCGTTAGCGTCAGTTTCTCAGTTTTTAAGTGTTATTTGAATTGTCGGTTCACAATCGCCTGACTCGAAAAGTGCGGTCTGACGTCACAACCAATGGCAGCGCGTTTTAAGAGCAGTTCAAATTATTCAAATTTTAACCCTTTATTTATCAGGTAATTTAATCGTTATTGGAATTTTTCTTTTTCTACGAAGTTCCTTATGATAATATCTTACGATTTTAATTGTTTTTAAATGATTTTATTTTTTTGGCAAGTTCCCTATTGCACAAATTAATCATATTCCATTTAATTGTAATATTCCCAGTGCCGTTCCTAGGGTGGCGAACGCCAACGTGCAAGAATAATTTTGTGCGTCCCTATATTGAATTGATTACCAATTTTCTTAATTCTTTCTGATAAACCCTTAACATACGGTATTGTCAAGTTTTTAAAAATTATGTTAGCTGAATTATTAATATTATTGTTATTGTTATGGGGTATTAACAATGAGCCCTTCTCTATATTCTTAATTTCTTTATTTACAAATTCTGCCGGGTAATTATTGGCATTTAAAACATTTTTCAGCAAAGTTTTCTCCTTTGTGACTTGATTATCATTAGAACAAATAATTCTGGCCCTATCGTATAAAGATTTTACTATTCCTTTTTTAACGCTTATAGAATGATTTGATTCAAAATTCAAATACCTATTATTGTGTGTTGGCTTACGGTAAACACTTGCTTCATACCCTGTAGGTGTTTTATTGATAAGAACATCTAAAAATGGCAAAAAATTGTTATTTTCAATTTCAATTTCAAATTTTATAGATTTTTCTCCTTCATTTATATTTGTTAAAAAATCATTCAGAGATACTAAGTCATAAGGCCATATTGCAAAAATGTCGTCTACATATCCAGACAATTGGTTTTAATTTTTGATTATTTACTATTTTGGCTTCAAAATGTTCCATGTAAATATTCGATAGAATTGGTGAAAGGCAAGAGCCCATGGCAAGACCAAAATTCTGTTCATAAAAATCATTATTGAATTGAAAATATGTTTTTGTTATACATAATTTTAATAATTCCATTATTGCTGTTACGCTCAATTTGGTCCTTTCTGTAAGGGTCTGATCAATTTCTAATTTTGATTTGACAAGTTCTATTGTTTTCTGTACCGGTACATTTGTCAAGAGACTAACTACATCAAAACTGACCAAATAATGGCTTTTGTTGAACTTTAAATCTGATAGTTTTTCTAAAAAATGATTACTATTTTTGATGTATGAATCTGTCTGTCCTGCAAGGGGTTCAATGATTTTTAATATATGATTTGATAGTTTGCTGCATGGGGAATTAATAGTGCTACAAATTGGTCGTAATGGTATGTTTTGTTTATGAATTTTTGGTAGACCATAAAAATGTGGTGGTTTACTGTATTTAGGTGTTAACATTGTTCTTTCACGGTTAGCAAGTTCGTTCTTGAATTTGAAAAGTGTCTTATAAATTTTGTTTTCAATTGATTTGGTAGCTTAGTATAAGGGCCATTTATTAATAAATCCATTACTTTTGAATCATAATCAACTTTGTTTAAAATTACAGTAGAATTGCCCTTATCAGCCGGTAAAATAATAATAGAATCATCTTCTTTGATATTTTTAATTGCTTTTTGCTCTGCTTTTGTAATATTGTTTTTTAAATGAATAGATTTTTCTAATATGACTTTACAACGTACTCTATATTCTTCTTTTTCGTGTTCAGGTAATTCACTACTTACTTGTTCTATTGAACTTATTATGTCTAATTTTGGTGTTGATTTTGGGGTCAAAGCTAAATTTAATCCTTTTGAAAGAACTAATACGTCTGAAGAATTTAAAGTTTTGTTTGATAAATTAATGATTGTGTTTTGTTGATAATTATTCAGTTCTTTTTGAATTTTTTGTTCAAATAATATTTCAAACTTTCGGATTTGAATTTGTTTTTGCTTTTCATACGTTGTAGTATATATATTATATTTATATTTGATATTATTTTATCGAAGTCAATTTTAGTTACCGTATCAAAAAGAAAATCCTAAATACCTACGATATCTTGTTCGATATTGAATACTTTATATCTAAGGTGCTGAAGGCGTTCTCGAACCATAGCAAAACTTGCCTTTTCCAATATTCTGGTTATTTTTCTTCCTCCGTAGGCAGGAGTCCTCTTGGTATGACTCCATTATTCCTGCATCGGCGAAGAAAATTAACCGAACACTCAGAGTGTGCCAGCTTCTTGTATAAACTATCTAATTTTCTAAAATATTTTGGAACAGATAATCCATACCTTGTGTCTAAATATCTTCTATAAGTTCCTTGTGGCATTACTTATTATTTTTTCTTATTTTTTTGGGAATCAAACCACAATAATGTTTTTTATTTTTTATTTCGACGTTTCGATAGCGTTCCAGCTACCGTTGTCAAGATTAACTATTTATAGCATCATAAGTTTTTATCCAGGTTTTCTTATGATTTATCTTTGGAATGGTTGTTAATCGATACACACTTCAATACACAAAATCACCAAACTGAGTTATACATATTTTGAAAACAAAAATAATCATACACAAAAAAGTAACAACAAACGCGTTTTTATTAACAAAATTTCCAAAATAAGCGAGAAAAATAGCGCTATCCCAATAAAAACCGTTCCTGGAACGTGCACTTCACTGGATTCCATTTCTAGTGGACTACATATCGTTAGAATGTCATAAAATAAAATATTTTATTTCACATTTTACCAGAGGTGTGATCTACTATGAATGGAGCTTAATAAAATTTGACAACAAAGTTTTGTAGTCTTAAACTTCAAAATATTATTGATTGTCTAGTTGTCAAATTTTTTCGACGTGTCAGATAGGGACCAAAAAATTATTTCTATACTATAAATAGTTAATCTTGACAACGGTAGCTGGAACGCTACCGAAACGTCGAAATAAAAAATAAAAAACATTATTGTGGTTTGATTCCCAAAAAAATTTGAAAAAAAAACCATTAACTTGAAAATGTGCAAGATCCATCTAATAAGTAATTATCAAATAACAAAGTAGTATTAAAATATAACACGTCTTGCTTTTGAAAATGCAAGCTCATTGATCATTTCATTGTGATCTATGGCTACACATATTTTATTTTCGATTGAAATAACAGCTAAATCTGAAAGCCTTCCCTGGCACATCGAAGTTCTCAAATAAGTTTTAGCTTTCAAAAACTCCTTTCGCCAGATGCATCAGAAATCGGCAGGGTCAAAAATATCCTTAATTTTGAAACAAAGACTGCACATTTTTCTTGGTTATATAATTCAAAATATCTATGGGCGAGGTATTGCTAGAGTCTTTGACAGGTTTAAGGATTTTGTATGATGAAATTTCATTGTACAAATAAAGACCATCAATATCCTTGCAAACATTTCCTTCATGATGAATTTGCAAAGCTAAATCCAAATCTATGCACGATCGTTTAATCACATCAGAATCTAGGTATTCAAAATCAGTCAAAAATCCAAATAAATCATTGCATTGCTTCAATCTCTCGAAACGACTTTGTAGGGATTGAATTGTCGTATCCAAAATTTGAAAATAAAAACTTATCTTAAATTTTCGCTTTGAATCCAGAACTGGATCATCTGTACTTTTATAAGAAAATTGACGCTTTCTCTTTCGTTTCCTAATTGAAGGAAATGTTTGCACTACATCATTTTTTACAGCTTTTTCTTTAGCCTCATTTACAAAAACATCAAAATTTTCGTCTGACCTTTTTTCAGTGAAGTAGTTGATGAGACTTTTTATTTCTCTATGGCATTCATTAACAACAGTATTTCGATTCTGCATCATTGACCTTTGACTATACATCGTACCAAATAATGATAGAACAAATAAATTTAAACATTTTAATTTTTTTTTAAAAGTACCTTCGCTGAATGTTTGGTATCCATGTCTCTTGAATTATCTTCCACCAAATCAAGTAAACTCTTACAAATCTCGAGAAGTTGAAATTTACAAGGTTGAACGACTCTGACTCTGCTTTCCCATCGAGTTTTACTTACTGATTTACATAGATTTGGCAAATTTCCCTTTAAAATATTCCACCTGTAGGGTGAAGCAGAAAAAAAAATTGAACAGCTCCTGAATAATTGGAAAAAAAAAACCTACAGTCTCGTCTGAAATTTTAGCAGCATCATTAACTGTCGAATTTAAGGTATGAGCACAACAAGGCAAAAAAATAACTATCGGGTTAACTTTTTTAAATTGAGCTTGAATGCCTACATGCTTCCCAAACATATTTGCACCATTGTCATAACCCAGACCGCTCATATTATGAAGATCAATTTCAAAAGTTGGTAATATCTCATCTCTCAAAAGATTGAAAAGCCCTTCTCCTGTACTATCCAAAACTTTAAAAAACCGCAGAAAGTGTTCTCTTATTTCAACCTCATTTGAAGAAAAATGAACAAAGCGAATTATAAAAGTCAACTGCTCAACATGACTAGCATCTGGAGTTTCATCCAAAATTATTGAATAATATTTTGCTTTCTTGAGACAGCTCAAAATTTCTCTGCGAATATTTTTTGATAATAGATGAATTAATTAATTTTGAAAGTGATTGCCTAAATAATGGGGCATTTTTTTTTTCAACTCTTTAGACCTTTGAATATTGCTCAGCTGTCACCCCTGAACGCTAAATTCTGACTGACCAAACATTGCACAATACAAATCATTCTTTTGATAATTGCACGCCATCGTCTTTTTTCATTTTACGCAATTTTAAGTTGTGCCATTCTGAGCCTCTTTCATATGTTCCATACTATTTTCATGTCGGGAAATATTAACTAAAAGGTGTCTCCAATTAGAGTACCCATTGGTCATTTGATGAGACAAAGCGCTAAAAACTTTACAAAAAATGCAAAATTTTTTTAGAAACAACTTTTTCGCCGTTTGGCAACTTCCAAAGATATTGTGTTGCTGATAATTTTCTACCAGTCTCATCAACAGGAAAATTTTCTGTTATTTGAACAGCGCCCTTTGTCACGATTGATTGGATTAGATGATGACTTAAATTATTTGGCCATGTAGATGGATCAGCAATATGAATATCAGCAATGGCAATGTGCTCATTTTTAGCTCATTGAAAGCTATTTCTCTCTCTTGTGTCCATTTCCACCTGATATCCTTTTTAAGTAGCTCTATTAGAGGTATTTGTTTTTACTTAAATCCGGTATCAGACGTTCAAAATAATTCGTCATCCCTAAAAATCCTCGAAGAGTTTTTAAGTTTGATGGTCTCTTATATTCTATTACGGCCTTTATCCTTTCCTCATCCATCGTCATTCCATTTTCGTCAATCTTATACCCTAGAAAGCATATTTCTTTCTGGTAAAATGTACACTTGTCTTGGTTTATTTTTAAACCTGCTTCATCCAATTCTTTTAAAATTATTTCTATATGTCTTATTTTTATTAATTGACTTGAATATTTAATTATATGATATTTTTCTGATATGCAAGTTTATTATTAATGTCTTTAAATACTTTATTGTTGTTTTTATCGTTTAGTTTCAAATTTTTAAATATCATTTTACATTTGTTTTTATTTCTCTTGCTAGGTCTTTTCTTCCGTTCGAGTTGACAAATCTAGGTTCACTCTTAGTTAACTCTGTTCATAAATGTACTCTTTCTATTTTTACTAATGTCAGATATTATAACCTAACTAATGATTTTTTTATTTTTCAGGTTCTTTCTTTTTAGATTAATTATTTGCCAGGAAACTTTTATAAATATTTTGAAGATTCTGAAATTATGTGAAAAGGATTATAATTAATTATAAAGAATTCATCAAGATTCCTGTTTAAAGTTTAAATATATTTCAGGAGATTTGTTTATTTTTATTTTGTTAAGTTTAATTCAAATTTTAGTTTATTTTTATTTTTCAAATGTATTAGTTATATTATAAATTTCAAACTGTCTTTTCTAGTTTGATTTATTTTTCTTTGTTGATAAGAGAAATTTTCCTTTCAAATAGTTTTCATTATTAAATTTTATACTGAAATAACCCTTGTTTGGTGTAAGTGATGTATGATATTATTTTTCATATCAATATATATCCTACGGGAGTGTTAAGCCACTATTTGCTCCTTAATTTTTCTTACTATGTTTTTTTATCTCTTGATATAGTTCCATATTTGTTCTTCTTTTATATTCACCTATTTTTTTGGTCCTAATATTGTTCTTAGTATTTTTCGTTCTTTTATTCTCATATCTTCTTGTTGTTTTTTATTCATAGTTAATGTTTCTGCCCCATACATCATCACCGGTCTGATTATTGTATTATATATTCTTATTTTTGTGCGCTTGCTAATTATTTTATTTTTTAATAATTTTTTGTTTGCCTGAAATGCTTTGTTTGTTGCAACGATTCTTTCCCTTTATCTCAGTCTCTCTGTCTCCGTCACTACTTATTGTTATTCCCAGATATTTAACTCTATACACTTCTTCAAATTCATATCTTCCAATTTTCAGGTCTTTTTGTTCACAATTCTTTTTGAGTCTTAATAATTTGGTTTTATGTGTATTTATCTCAAGTCCAATTTTCTTTCCTTCCCTTATTATTTCCTCCAACATTTCTTCCGTTACCATTCTGTTTTTAGTCACTAGTGCTACGTCGTCTGCATACGCTATTATTTGTCCCCCTCTGGTTCTTAAATTTCCTTTACATATTTTCTTCAAGGTATATTCTAGTGCCAAATTGAATAGTGTTGCCGACAGAGAGTCTCTGCTTGACTCCTTTATTATATGTAAACTTCTCCGTTTTCCCTCTTTGAGTTATTACTTCTGCTACGCTCTGGTCTAGTGTCATTTTTATTAATCTTATCAGTGTATTATTCACTCCCATTTCATTCAACGCTTTCAGTAATTGATTCCTTTTTAATGAGTCAAATGATCTTTGGAAGTCAATGAATAGTATTTCGTTGGACGTTGGACTTTTCCAAAATTTGTTTCAGTATGTATATCGCATCTGTAGTTGTAAATCCGTACTGATACTCTCCACCTCCGTAACCTGCGTCATGCAGTCTTCTTTTTACAATTGTTGTTGTTATCTTATATGCTGCATTCAGTAGCGTAATTCCTCTGAAGTTCTCACATGCTTGTTGGTCTCCCTTCTTGTGTATTGTTACTATTTGTCCCACCTTCCATTCCTCCGGCATCTCTTCTTCTTCCAATCTTTTATATATCAATTGGTATAATTTTTCTAACATCTTTGTCCCTCCGTACTTGATAAGTTCCATGTTAATTCCGTCGCTTCCTGGCGCTTTTCCGTTTTTACTCCTGTTAATTATCTCTCTTATTTCTTCTTTAGTTGGTTTCTCAATTACCTCTTGTTTGTTCTTTTCTTCTATCTCAACCTCTTCTCTTACTTCTGTTTCTGTTAGTAATTCCGTAAAATGTTCCATCCATGTCTCTTTGTATTCCGTATCTTCGTTCACTATTCTTCCTTCTTTGTTTTTTATTCCTGTTTTTTTGGTTTTGTATGTTCGGGTCTGTGTATTTATTTTTTGATAAAAGGCTTTTGTGTTCCTCGCATAACTTGTCCTTTCTATTTCACTAATTCTCTTTTCAATTGTTGTTCTCTTAGCTTGTTTTATTATTTTCTTTGTTTCTTTCCTCAGTTTTTCATAAGCTTCTCTTTCTTCATTTCTGTTCATTCTTATCAATTTTAACCATGCTTCTTTCTTCTTTTCTATCATTTCTTTGCATTTTTCGTTGAGCCATTCCTTCTGTTCTGTTTTTCCCACTAATACTATTTTTTTTTGCAGCTGTATTTATACATTTTTCTAGACTTTTCCATCCTTCTTGAATTCCACTGATTTCTTCTGTCTCATTAATGAATTGTTCTTCTATACTATCTCTGTACTCGTTTTGGGTTTCTGTCTGTTCTAGTTTTCTTATGTCCCATTTTTTTTGCATGTTTTAGTTTTATTTTTTATCTTTATCTTTTGTAGCAAAGTTCCTGCAACCATATAATGATCCGTATCAGCACACGCCCCTCTATATGTTCGGACATCTTTCATTGTCGACTGTTTTCTTTTTGTTATCAATATGTGACCAATTTGTGTATATGTTTTGCAATCTGGTGATCTCCACGTAACTTTATGCCATTTGTTGTGTTGGAATATCGTACTGCAAATAATCATGTTCAGTTTTACTGCTAAATTACAGATTCTGTGTCCGTTGTTGTTTGTTTTTTCATGTAATGTGTGTATGCCGCTTATCTGTCTGTAATATTCTTCTTTTCCAATTTTCTCGTTTAGGTCACCTAATAGTACTATCGTGTCTTGTTTTGGTATTTTCAATATTTCCTCCTCTACCTTTTCATAGAAGGCTTCTTTTTCATCATCTTCTGCCACCTCCGTGGGTGCATAAACATTTATTATCGACAGATTGAATGGTTTCGCCTCAATTCTTATATAGGCTATTCTCTCATCGATTATTTCTCTCACTATAAACACTACTCCATATTGCCCGTGCTGTTCTCTGCCTGAGTAAAATAATTGATGCTTTTATTCAATACTTCCCCTCTCCCTCCATCTTATTTCCTGCAACGCTGCTACATCAATATCATATTTCTCCAATTCCCAAGCAGTTTCCTCCATCTTTCCTGGTTCAAGCATTGTCCTCACGTTCCAAGTACTAATTTTAATTTCTTTATGCCTACGTACTTTTTTCTTTCCCCTTTTTGATTGATATTTACTTTTCTTAACTCTTGATTCACTTCACTTTGTTTTGTACCTTGTTTTCAAACATCTAGTTTGTTTTCAATTGTTGTCATTTTATCAGTCAGACATTCAAACATTCTTCTTATTTCATCCATCTCCCCCATTTCTTTTTATTTCAGCACCTAATTTCAAGTGTCTTTCCGTATGCGAGCTGACTTTTTACCGTGCTAATTCCTTTTATTCTTTTGATAAATTCTGTTTATTACCCTCCTGTACTGTTTAATTTTCTGCCTGTATAAAGTTTCCGTGATACCAGTTTTTGTATGTGTAATTTATTTCTTGTTAAAAATGATAAATTTGGGTATTTCTCATTAGTTTCACAATTTACGTGTTTTTGCTTCCAAAATTATAATTCATGCAAGTTTACTTACATCTCTATTCCTTTTTGTTTTATCTTTTGTATGTTACCACTTTCCGTATTTGTTATTCGCTAATTCTCATCAAATGTTCACTTATTCTCTAGTGTCACTTTACATTCACTGTGCCTTTTACTTGCCAGGAACAGGTCTTTTTCTGATATGAAAGTTTATTTTTAATGGCCCCAAATAATTTAGTATTGTTTTTATCTTTTAGTTAAAAAATTTCCTTCTTGGGGCAAATGTGTTGTACACGTTTGTAAATAAAGACATTCATTCATTTATCCACATCACCAATTAAATGTCATTGAAAAATCTCCAATATATATGGCCATCACATTTTACAATAAATTACCGCTATGAATAAAAACCTCAATATCCAGCAATGAATTTAAAAAAGAAATTAAAAAACTTCTTATGGACATTAAGCCATATAGCATTAATGATTATTTACATGCAAATTTAAACTAACTTGCCCATACATGTTGTGACATCATTTCATTGTGAGTTGAAATTATAATTTTTTTTTGTAAATGCCAGCGTTTTTCTGAAATAAATATTATCATTATCTTAATTGTACACTTGCTCAGCTCTTGCTGGTAATGTCCACCTATCCCTAGCGTGTGTAAATGCAAATGAGATTAGGCTCATTAGTTATAAATTTCGAAATTTACAGACAGTGTGTACTATTATTATTATTATCAAAGTGTCCTATTGACTGACAATTTTAGTGTTCCTAGACAGAGAGACAGCAACACAAAAATTTTATGATTTATCAACAGGTTTTATCTTTAATGACAAGTATGATTCTCTCTCTCTTTTTCAATGTTCTACACCACAATTTGAAAATGAGAATTTTCTATGATTGTACAGTTTAAATTAAACATCCTGTATGTTTTCATAAAAGCAAAGTCTACAAATGTGTGGTTTAGGATGTAGAATACAACAACTTTTCTGCATTAATGTTTAGGTCCAAATGATCTTTTAAATGTCATATCTGACTTATTGTTTACTTTTATCATAACTAGTTATTGAAAATATGTATCCAAAGGCATGTATTGCTTTGGGTACACTGCCAATCTTGAAATTATTGCTAAAGGCAAATTCACTTACAATTTGTTCTCCTTTGCAAATGGGGACTGATAAACCACGTCCAGTAGTTATTTCAACTCTCTTCATTTCCTCTTCACTATTATTCGCATTAACAGCTTTTCTACTATGTTGTTTTACAACACTGTTATATTTAAATGGTACCTTCAATTTGGATTTGATTTTAAACTTGACAGAGCTGCTTGATTTTTTAACATTAACTAAATTTGTACTACCAAAACTGGATTTTTTCTTTGAAAATGGGGGTATAGATTTATATTTACTTAGTTCTCTATTCCCAAGTTCTAATGATGTTGATACACTCTTTTTCCTTGACCTATGAATAGGAAGTTGAATTGTTGGTTTTGCTGTACTCACTGCTGCAATGACTTCTTCAATACTGGCTGGTATCTAAAATTAATTCAAAATTAGTGAAAGAGCAGTCTCATCAAATCAAGTAGAAATCACATCAATTATTCTATGGAAGAAGTTTTTTCAACTCATAAATATCTGGTTAGTGTCTAGCTCTGACTATCAAAGAAATGCAGTTGTACCTCCATCAATTTTGTGGTACTTTTAACAACACACAAGCATATGACAATAAAAAATTTCTACTTACTTGTGTACCATCCAAAATATCACCCTCTAAAGCACATTCATTGGCTTTTTTATTAACATGATTCTCTAAATAAAAATTTTTTAAATAATATTTCACTTCTGGGGCCGTTTTAGACCCGATGAACTGGGATAATCTTACATTACTTTTTCCAAAAATTTCCATTCCACGTTCCAACAGATTCTTTTCCTTTTCAGTCCAACCACTTTCATCTGTAATACAATTTTCAGTTGATAAGTGACCAAGGGAGTCAATTTCAGGTGGTTGGGGTCTTTCTACTAAGCTTGTAGATACATTTGTATCATACCAGTTGTCTGGATTGGTACTTGGTTTGTCTAGCAACCATTGTGGATGTATAGTGTAATCGCAATTTAGTAATTCAGAATTTTGGGATATTAAGGGTCCTCCATCATACCTACAAAAAATTATACCACATATTAATAATAATAATAATAATATTGTCAAGCTTGTTGTTTCATTTCTTCTCCTAATTGAATTGTTTCAGTGGTAAAGTTAATTTTATGACTGTAGATCTCTCTATTAGTATTGGGAAAACTTGGACCCATACAAAAATGAGGACCTATGAAAAACTCAAATAACCTTACAACTTATCGTTCTTTTTATAATTGTTTGTTATTGTTTTAAAATAGCTTCCAATACTTGCTTTGGTAAATAAATATACATATAAATATACAAGCAAATTGCACCACGAAATTGATCTTAACATAAATTTGAAATTATAATACAAACAGGACAACAAATTCTGAATGTAGGTGGTAGATAGACTTGAATTTACGCAATTTTGAATACTGGAAAGACTCACAAGTTTGTATCCGGGTCGAGCTGGAAATCTCCCAATATATCAATTTCATCCTCGTCAGCCATATTCTTTGAATTCTCATGAGTTTACAAGCAAATGAATGGTTTTGAGTTGTAATTCTTAAGATGATACTTTTCCAAGTGTTCTATTTTGCCATTTATCTGTGGTGAATGCAGAAATAATATTAGGGGGTTGGGTAATCTGTGAATAATATCATAGAGATGATAATATACGGTGAAGGGGTAGTTGTGATTGACATTGACAGCTGCAAAGTGACATTTAACACCATAGACAAAATGAAAGAGGCGGATCATAGAGAAATAATACCTTGTGTATATTATCTGAGCCGTATCTTTGAACGTTCGACCAAATGCTCCCACGTATTTCATGTGATGGGAGTGTATTTGCATTTGCATTGTCTGTATTTGTTATGTTCGAGCAGTATCTTCGAAATCTCGAATGGTCGACTTGCAAACGAATGAATTTATCAGTCGTATCAGTCCCACATGAGAGTAAGCGAGTAGAGTCTTGCACAGGACGTCAAAAAAACAAATAAACACAAACATCTGTGGATATAGCGAGATAGAAAATCATAGCGAGCGATCACTATACTTATTAAGTTTTTCGATAAATAATACTACTGAACAAAAATGAAGCCAGATGAAGCTTTTATGCATCAAATAATTGATGATTTGCAAGATGCTAAGGAAATGGCGGAAGATATGACATACGACAAGAAGGTTTTCTGATACACAAAATGGAAATAAGCAGCACAAACTACATTGTAATCTTCTTCTTGTCACGTACTTTTTACACTACTCTACACTACACTTTACCTAAAAAATGACACATAAGATCTACAAAGTTGTTCGCCACTGTGTTTGGAACACAGATAACATACTTGGTTTGGAAGATATTGCAATTTGAATTTTCGAGTACCGTTCGATTCGTGTGAATTCATTCGTACGAACAAAATCCATTCGACGTTCTCGCGAATAGTCGAACCATAGATAAATATATTATTTTGTCTATGAGTCGAACTTTCAAAGATACCTGGTCCTGGTCCATTCTGTCATTGTAATTAGACAATGGATTAACTGAGATCTCAGTCAAAAAGAACACACCTTCTATACCAAACTTGTATCCGTTCCGATATTACAAGTCATATAGATCGTTACGATCATAGATAACATTACGATCGCTAAGATTTTTATACAGAATTGCAGCAATATTGAGAGTTGTCGATCGTGTATTAACAGTGTAGCATCACGATGATCGAAGCGCACCAGGATGGGTTGTCGGAACTAATTTTTAAAGGCGGGATATTTAAATTTGTTGGTTTGGATTATGGGTAGGTGTAGGTGATCAATTTGACAAAAGTATAATCTCGCATGCGACAAAAAATGTCACTGTTTGAGAATTAAATAGACCCCCAGGTTGAAAATTATCTCAACAGAGTTGAACAGAATGATGTAAAATGAACACAACAAATAATTATCCTCGCATTGACAACACTGATATATTGTGCTGATCTTATCATATCATTATTTCTCTATGGTGCTGATCTGATACAGACACGAAAATTGATGTATGTTGATGAAATCACTCGGTCTTATATTTCGACAATCGCTCCTGATTGGCTCGTTGCGATCATAGATAACATACGTTGCGATGACCTTTCATTTAGTTTTGGCATCTCTCTCATGTTTGCTTCTGTTGACTCTGGTTCAAATAAAGGCGTAGGTGCGTTCTTTTGGATGAAGCGGGATATAAATGTATTTTACACTAGCATTTTAATAAGGATGGAAATAGATATAGAATTCTTAGAACACTCGCCGCATCGCTAGTAGTAGAATTTTGCCTTGATTCATATGTTAATTATAATTCAACATGTCTTCCAGTGTTTTTGTTTGTGATTAGTTTTTGTATAAAATAAGTTTATATTTTTAATTTTATTAAAATGAGTAGTTGGAAATCGGTGAACAATGAAAACAGTTATGGAATAGGTAAATAAATTCATTTGAAAAAAACTAAAGCGCTTTGTTTACAGTGCAACTTTGTATATTTTTTAAATGCAACTTGTTGAATTTTAAATCTCCTACAGAGATATTTACTTACGCATTGTTAACTCTTTAAATATGTAATAGAAATACGTTTTTAATCACCTACATCCCATCTGCGTAACATCTAAATCATATTAATTAAAATACTCTAAATTTGCCCCTCCCACTTGCATATCAAAAAGGTTGATGAGTGTTGTATCTTCCTTTAATTTTTTTAAAATTGTGTGAATCATCATTAATCATTACTACAAACAGATAATGGTTAATATTACCCACCCAGTGACCACATTAATTTGTTGACCAATCAAGAATACCTGAGAATATTTATTTTTTTAGATTCTCCAATTGTGATAACTCCCCTTTCACCTTGATTTAATTATTTTTTGCGTTAGATGTTTAGAGATGAGATAACTTGTTTTAAGATCCAAACTAATAATTTTATTGCTATTTATCTAAAAATGTGGTTTTTAAGAAAAGTATATTTTTTCTGTAAACTATAGTAGAAAGGAAAAAAAAGTGGTTGTAATTATCACTTTGGAATTGTTATCATTTACATCCTCATTACAGAATGGTTTCCCCTATCATATATTCAAACAATTATTTTGGAATTAAGGTTAAATAACAATATCATAGTTATGTTTAAATTTAAACTCTGCAAAGAGACTAATAAAATTGTAACAATTTATTTTCATTGACTATCAGATGATGAATAATATGATTTGGGGAAAGTCATAAGGTACTGTTAAAATCTTCTTTATAGCAATTTATTCTTACATGTGAGCTGTTTAGTTTATGAAAATTTTTTGTTTGTAGCTATTTATAATTTCATTTGTTCAGAAGATTACAAGTTAAAATTAACAGTAGGAGATGCTGTCTATGTTTTGGAGGAAGAAACAAATTGGTATTATGGATATGTTATTGGTAACAGAGATGTTAAGGGTATTTTTCCCAAAAGCTACATTCACATGAAACATTGTGAAAAGGTTGATGCTTTTGGTCCAGTTTTAAGAGAACCAGCAATAACAAGAGAAATAACACTTGTATTAAGAGAATGGGGGATTCATTGGAAACATTTATATGTGGTAACATTATTCTATGTCTATTCTCAAATGATATTTAAAACTCTTCCTCATTTTGTTTACAGGAACATGATAAAAATTTTGAACAAATGAAAACACAGATTTATGACTTGCTATCTCATCGAAGTAAAATAATCAGCGGAACATTACCAGTGGATGAATTGAAGAGAGTGATAAGACAAGCTGTTGATGAAATAGACATAGGCAATAAACTTTTAGGCTTAGATTTATTAGTCAGAGATAAATGTGGCAATTTTATCAATCCTAAGGAAACTAGTACACTTCAACTTTATTATCTACATAAAAACGCAACGGAAAGGATGAGCAGCAAATCAAAAGTGAGTAACAATCATTTTATGGTGACAAACAAATTATAAGGTGGAATTTATAATGAGGCTGAAACTGGCAGCCTAACAAGATCGTCACTACCTTTTGGATTAGGAACCCCAAGAAGTAATTTTGTTTAAAAAAAATGATCTATTTTTTATACACATTGAAGAAATTTGATCAAATTTTTCTCAAGTCTTCTCTATCTACACTGTTGAAAAAATAACAATATTCATGAATAAGGTGGCAGATTCTATGCATCACAGAAATTTGATAAAACTCAAGTACTTAAAAGTTTTATCAAATTTCTATGATGTGTATAAAATCCACATTTTTATGTGACATTAAATATTTCCAAATTTCTTTCGGCTGCTAGCTCTGGCTGCCAGTATCAGCCTTATGATAATATAAATTTAAGCATCACATATTATTTCTAATCTTGTTTAAATTTTACGTTTTATATTTATGGAATTCATATGGCTTAGAATGTTCTTGACCAATTTGTTTTAGAAAGAAAAGGTGAAAGAAAATCAACCAAAGACTGCAATACAACAGTATTCGAACATATTTTTGGTTGCTGTGAGAAATTTTACATTTAAAATGACTGAAGATGCTGAACTTTTAATGGCCTTGTACGATGGTAAAGAGTTGAGGTCTTTCACGGAAAATTACGTTGTTCGTTGGACGAAAGAAGGATTAATGAGTGATTTAGATCAAATGCACAACTTGAGAGTCATGTTTACTGTAAGTGAAAACAATTTTTCGTTGATTCTTTTTAACAATTTTTATTGCAGGATCTTGGTAAAAGGGATTTGGAAAGGGAAAAAATTTACCTCGTTTGTCTAGTGATAAGAATCGGTGCGATGGATACCAAAGAATTGGATCACAGACGGAGTTCAGTTAGTACAAATTATAAAAAAAATTACAGTGAAAATATGAGACGACCATGTGGTGTGGCAGCATTTGACATAACGAATTATATGAATGGGAAATTGGAAACGGATCTTGAACAGGAATTTGCTATACCATTCATCAATTGTGAAAAGGATAGTTTGGAACAGACTTTAAGAAAGACTATTACCAAAGAGAGATTCGAAAGCAAAAATCATTCTTTGTTTGTTAGCATGAAACTGTTACGAGGTGATTTAAAACAGGTAAGAAAAGTTATTTTTTTCCTATTGAATAGAATGGTTACAAAATAAACCAATTTTTCAGCTGTTTTTAGTTGCTTTTAGTTATTTTTGGAGGAATTTATTGGCTTTTATTTGTTTTTCCAATAAATTTAGATTGATTTTTGAATTATTTGACTTGTTCTTATAATGTACCTAAACTGTTTTTCTCTGATTTTAGTTAATTTTGGTGCAATTTAAGTGATTTTAGTAAATTTAAAGTTTTTTATTTTTCTGTTTTCAATTGTTTTGAATGTTTTTAGTCACTACTCAAATAATTTTAGTTAATTGGAATTGTTGGAGTATTTTCAATTTGGTTTTTAGTTATTGTCAGTTGTTTTTTGGGGAATTTGATGGTATTTACTTTATTGGTTGTTTTTAATTGTGGTTTTTTTTTTGTTTTGTAATTGTCGCTTTTTTCAGCTAATTTTATATGATTTCAATTGTTTTGATCATTTTTAACTTGGTTTTCAGTTGTTAGATATTTTCAGTTATTTTTGGTGGAATTTGATTGTTTTCACTGAATTGGTTGTTTTGAATTGCTGCTTTTTTAATACCTGTATACATGTTATGTGGTTATATTTCTTAGTGTAGCATAAATAAATTGTTTAGTCAGTATATTCAATTTCAGTAAGCTTTGTTTTTGCTTGTATTTTATTTTTAATGCCAGCAATTGTTAAACTTTATTATTTAGTCTAGAACCTACTTCCGATCTTGTAACATATTATCATATTGTCTCAATAAATAAATCTTTTTTTAAAAAGTCTTTTCCATGTGAGAAAAGATAAGTGCCGCAGTCAGTAGTATATGTTTATTCACAATCGGTCAGTAATATAGACATTTCTTACCTTTAAAACAGTAGGGAAGTGACTCATTACTTACTTTCACTTCCACGCCTTAGCCGGAAAAGTACTTTTCCGGCTAGAAGCATATGTCACTTTTCTGAAGTATGACAATATTGTGTTAAGCTGGTTTTAAAAAAAAAGTTAAATGGCTTTCTTTGCTTTTCTACGGAATTATTCCCTCAACCGCAGCTTCTTGGACTTCCGGAGGAGTACAGGTTAATTCAAAATAAGACATTACATACTTGTTTGAGCAAAAAAATTGAAATTTCGTGACAGAAAGAATATTTGATGACATAATTGTCAAAACCAATAAATGTTACAAAGTATTTACAACAATGATGATTTTTATGTGATTTGTGGAGATTTTAATATAAATTTTATGGAAAACACCAATCAGAAACATATTTTATTGAATTTGCTTTCCGAATATAACATTAAATTTCATATAGATGTACCTACAAGAATCACTACAAGATAATCATGGTCACGAAGATCTTTTGACAATTCTAAGTATTCTTCAGAAACCTGATAATAAAAAAAATAAACAATATTATTATGAAAACAAATGTTGAATCCCTCGTCTTATACCTATACTACGCTCATGCTACTATAACCTTACCTGTGAAATGACAGATTATCATTCTTATTCCATATATTTTCACACATTATAGATTTTCTCACCATCATAAATTTCTTAAAAGCACCTTAATATACAAATATCAATCAGAAACCACATAAAAATACAATTATAATTAAAATATTATTGACAAACTTCACCAAAATGACAGAAGTAGTTCGAGGTTGCCAAGCTAAAAATGTATAAACTATTTTACTTATGTCATTAATAGAATATATGAAAAATTGTGACCAAAAAAAAATAGTGATCTGGACCGAGGGTTGGTCATACCTATTTTAAATGCTTTTCACTTTTTATTCTCACGTTTTAAACAGAAAATGCTGCTAAAATCTTAAATATATTCATCAATTACGATTTTTGTTATACGAGATTTGGCATCATGCAAGAAGAGTCTCGTCTTAAATATGTTGGGGACAACCAAAATGTGAACAAGGCTTGTCTATCTTTAATACGTCATTGTATTGATAATTTTTTTTCAAATTTACATGTACAGAAAGTGAGTGTATGTGATACGTTTCTATCAGATCATACTTATCAATTATGTGTTTTTGATTTTGGATCAACTGAAAATAATTCTCAAATTATGTTTACCAGAAATTTAGGTGGTACCAATATACTGACTTTTCAGAACATATTAGCTAATATAGATTGGAGCGATCTATACAGGGTGTTTCAAAAAAAGGTAACACCGTCTCTAGGATAGGTAAAAAACTGAAAAATAATTGGGGTTTGCTTAGTAAAATTTTTTTCTAACGCCATCCGTTTTCAAGATAAAGGGCGTTGAAGAAAATAAAAAATTACACATTTCTTACGATTTTGCCGAAACTACTGGCACCATTGTAATGAAATTTTATACGAATATGTTTTGGAAGCTGATATATCCCATGAATTTGTTTTTATAACTAACTCTCATAGAGGGCGCTAGTTACACGATTCATACAACGTATTATTCAACTTTTTTAAGGGTAGAATTATTAGTCAAAACTCCAAGTGAACATAAACATCGTTTAATTTTACACCAAAAAGGTACTCTTGGTAAAACTCGATATTATGTACCGTTTTCGGAATATTTTGATTTGAAAATTATGAAGTAATAATCGCTCCTGGTATAAACTAATGATAAAGTTCGCTTTTCTCTAAGTTTGCCATGTAAAATTGACATTTATTGATTGTTATGACAATAAGTCAACAATAAATAGAGTTTTGAAACCTTGTTATTTGTAAAATTAGATATTGTTAAACAAAATGTACTCAAATGTTGAATACACCGACATGTTATTAACTTTAGGCGAGTGTTTAGGAAACTCTAGTGCAGCTTTTACGCGTTATGCAGAAAAGTTTCCTAGAAGAAACTTACCAAGTAAAAAAACATTTAGAGCAGTTGAACGACGTTGTCGAGAAACTGGGAATGTAAGACCAAAGAAAATAAATTCAGGTAGACCAAGAACAACAAGAACAATTAATAAAGAAAATATTATTTTAAATTTAGTTGATCAAAATCCAACATTAAGTGTAAGGAATATGGCAAGACAAACAAATACATCTTCTTCAACTACTTGGCGGATACTTAAAGAGCAGCAGCTACATCCTTACCATTACAGACAAGTTCAAGAACTCTTGCCGGACGATCTACCGGTTAGAGTCGATTTTTGTGAAACATTGCGAGAAAGGACAGCCCTCAATCCAAATTTTTTAAAATATATTCTTTTTACGGACGAGGCCACCTTTACGCGACAAGGTATGTTTAACTCCCATAACGCACACTACTGGTGTGATGAGAATCCACAAGCCAAAAGGGTATCACATTACCAACACTCATTTAAAGTTAATGTTTGGGCAGCAACTTAAGGTAACAGATTAATAGGTTATCATATTCTACCTGGAAATTTAAGTGGTGATATGTACCTTGATTTTTTAAATAATCACTTATTTGAGATATTAGAAGATTTATCGATAAATGAGCGAACATCATTATTTTTTATGCATGATGGAGCTCCACCGCACTTTGATAGAAGGTGTCGTAATTGGTTGAGTAACAATTTTCGGAATCGATGGATTGGTAGAGGTGCAGAAGCTCCGATTCATTGGCCTCCTCGGTCATGCGATTTTAATCCTTTGGACTACACAGTCTGGTCGTATATTAAGGAAAAAGTCTATGCTACAGAGGTAAATTCTCGTCAAGAATTAATAGACAGAATTAAACGTCACTTTAATGACCTCATAGCTGATCCCCAACCGTTAAGAAGATTAATGGATTCTTTAGAAAAAAGGATAGACTTGTGTATTCGTGAGAACGGAGGACATTTTGAACATTTACTCTAATTGAATTTTATGTTATGTTCTTTGTCTTTATTTTAATTTTCTTATTGTAAGTTTTTTTAATTAATAAATTTATCATTAACTTATACGAGGAGCGGTTATTACTTCATAATTTTCAAATCAAAATATTCCGAAAACGGTACATAATATCGAGTTTTACCAAGAGTACCTTTTTGGTGTAAAATTAAACGATGTTTATGTTCACTTGGAGTTTTGACTAATAATTCTACCCTTAAAAAAGTTATGTTGAATAATACGTTGTATGAATCGTGTAACTAGCGCCCTCTATGAGAGTTAGTTATAAAAACAAATTCATGGGATATATCAGCTTCCAAAACATATTCGTATAAAATTTCATTACAATGGTGCCAGTAGTTTCGGCAAAATCGTAAGAAATGTGTAATTTTTTATTTTCTTCAACGCCCTTTATCTTGAAAACGGATGGCGTTAGAAAAAAATTTTACTAAGCAAACCCCAATTATTTTTCAGTTTTTTACCTATCCTAGAGACGGTGTTACCTTTTTTTGAAACACCCTGTATATGGCTTGTGGTTTTGGGGAAAATTTTTTAATTTTCTATGACACTTTTCTATATTGGTATAATATTACTTTCTTAAAACGTAGAATGGTTAACAGGCCTAAACAAAAAACCTGGTTTTCACCACATATTAAATGTTTGCACGATCAATTGTGTCAGATGAATAAATTGAGGAAAGAACTTAATAACCCTCAATATTCTTTAAGATACAAGAAGTTTAAACAAGAATATAAAACAATTGTAAAAAAACATCAAAAGATACATAATGATAATAGTTTCAGAAATAGCAGTAACATAATGAAGGACAGTTGGAAAATAATTAATAAGAATAGAGGTAAAAACTATCTATCGACAAAAAATCTTATATCTTTTAATAACAATGGTGAATTACAAAATCAGCACAAAGCTGATCAAATCAACAATTATTTCATAAATATTGTACAGGAAAATAAACTACCAGTCGTTAATCATGATGTAAATATTGACCAATTCAATTCAAATTTTTTTTTATTCCCTACTACTGAAGAAGAAATTACATCTATTATATTAAAAACAGCTTCTAAAGCTGCTGCTGGTGTTGATGAAATTGATGGTAAAGTGCTGAAACAGGTTGCTACTTATATAGCACTACCACTATCCTATTTGATAAATGAATCATTTACATGTGGAATATTTCCAGACATAAAGGAATCTAAAGGCATCCCCATTTATAAAAAAAAGGAATCAGCAACTGATATTGCAAACTATCGGTTAATATGTGTGTCGAGTCAGTTTTCTAAAATATTTGAAGCAGCTTATGCAAATAGATTGACAAAGTACTTAGAAAAGTTTCAGCTACTCCCTGTTATTCAAAATGGATTCAGAAAAAATAAATCAACAACTACTGCGATTTCTGACTGTCTTGAATTTATTTACAACGCATTAAATGATAGATTAAATGTATTGGGTATTTTCTATGACCTTAGTGCGTTTGACACAGTTGATCGAGGGCTGTTACTGCGAAAATTGCAAGGTATTGGGGTGCGTAGCGTACCATACAACTGGGCCGCTTCTTATCTCATTAATAGAACTCGAAACAGTCACAGTGGATAATATAACATCGAGACCACTTCAATGTAATATAGGAGTACCCCAGGGCTCAATATTGGGGCCTATATTTTTTCTTATTTTTGTAAGTGACTTAAATATGTTGTGTTCAAAGCCAGATAAGATTGTTGAATACGCTGATGATACCAATATTATCATGTCCCACAGTGAAACCACTCAACTAGTGGATAATACTAATACTGCCTCTGCTGAATTTACTACATACTGTAAAAATAATGGACTTGAACTTAATGTAACAAAAACACATTTTATGCGTTTCTTACCAAAAAATATAACTCCAAATTATGACTTTTATTTACATGTGGATGGCAAATCAATTGAAAGTTATACTACTACAAAATTTTTGGGTATAGCCATAGATTCTAAACTAACATGGGAAACACACATAAATCAGGTATCTGCAAAGTTAAGCACATGTTGTTATATAATAAGGAACCTAAGAGAAACCGTCTCATTTGGAATACTACGAATGATTTACTTTGGTTTAGTCCAGTCGGTACTTCAGTATGGGTTAATATTTAGGGGTTGTTCATCTTATTTTGAAAGAGCATTTATAGCTCAAAATAAAGTCTTAAGAAATATGTACGTTATTCCATGTTCAGCTACTTGCCAACCACTATTTAAGAAATCAAATATCCTAACACTTCCTAGCCTTTTAATTTTCCAATTAATCCTGTACATTGAGGATAATAAGCACAGGTTTGAGAGAAATGAGAACATGCACTTACACGATACTAGAGGTAAATCAAATTTACGACAACCTTTCTCTAGATTAGAAGTATCTAAGCATGCGCCGTCTTTTATAGGAATAAAATGTTATAATAAAATTTTAAAAACAATCTCAATAAACAATCTTTCGAGTAGATGTTTCCGCCAAACCGTCTATACATTTTTAATGGATAAAACATTCTACAGTGTTGATGAGTTTTTACATTTTTAGGAATTTTGTAGCAACTGTTAGATTACTTTTTAGACATTTTTTATATATATACCTATATGTTAATGTTATATTTGAATTTGCCATTTGTGATAATGTGACTAGTCCGATAAGTTTTATACATTTTTTTGTTCTTAAAATTTGTGTAAATTTTGTGGATGAATAAATTTCTTGTATTCTTGAGTAATATTGCCTAGCAACAGAATCATGAAGTTCTTTGTTGAAAAAAATTGTGATAACAATTTAAAAGTTTGTAACTAATCGATTGTGAATAAAATAGTATACATACCAAGCGGGAAGGATCATTCCAGCCACGGCTTTTAGCCTGGGCTGTAATGATCTACTTCCCCGCTAGGTATGTAATATACTATTACGGGCGTTAGCGTAAAGAACCACCGGTTCGTTTCAACGATTTGTGAACATACCTAAAAAGTGAAATTTACACTTAGTTGAGTGAACTGAGTAACTCATCTAGAAGATAGTTCGACCTGTTAAGAAAAGGAATTCCAAACAAATATTGCCATTCCCTGCTTACAAGTTTGACTAGATGGAGCAAGCACTCCTGTTTCTAATGAAAGTATCTTATTATATGTTGTATAGAGATGATAAAAAATTGCTTAATTCAGGAAGCTCTGGAAATTCTGATTCTGATTTAGATTCTGACTCACAAACTAAATTAAGCAAAGAAATATTTTTAAAAATTGCCAAAAAAAATGCTACAGAGAACATTGTACCAAAATTAAAAAAGAAATATTTGTGTATGACCCCAGATTTCCATGGCTATAATGGCTTAATACCTAGATTTATCGAAATTTCAGAAAAATTTGTAAATATATTTAACAACCTGGTAGATATAGGAGATTTCAAAAAGAATGTCTAGCATTTTATCAAAAACTAAAGGTCAAGCAGCCATAAATATTTCTGCATGCAGTATAAGTAATTAGCAAAATTAGAAGGATGCTTTTTAAATATGCTGATAAAGAGATGTGTATACGCTAAGCATAGAAATTTCAGAATTAACACAAATAAATGAATCCCCTCTTGAATTTTATTACAGAATACAGTATCTTTTAAACTTGCGGACATCACTATTAATGACACGATCAAATGCCAATGAGCAAGTCATATTAGGAAATTATTTTAGGAACTTTAGCATTAAGAGAGCTTTTACATGGATTAAAGGAACACATCAGGCACTTTAATGCTTACCAAAAACCCTAGTGATTCAAATACAGCCTTAAATGTTCTAACAAATGATTTTCGATTATATTTAGGTAATAATAATAGTAACTATTCAAAAAATTCATATATTAAACCTAGGCAAAAAAATAATTTTGTACCACAAAACAAAGATAATTTCCAAAATAATCAAATACAAAGACCCACATACAAATATACTCCAATTCCAAATTTACAACAAAATTATCAGCCTAAATTTAATAGAGGTTTTAATTCAAATAATTTACCTAGTAAAGTAGAGCAACAAATATTCAAACTAGAAATGCTAACGTTTTCAAACCAAAATTTTCCGAAACCTACTCCAATGAGTATAATTACAGGGAATACTTATAATCCATTCAACGCTCAAAATAGAAATAATGGGCAAAGTCGAATACAATTGTTTAGATGTATGTATGTATTTTGGGGTAACATTCACTAAGACCTAAAAGATCTATTGTGCCCCCTTACTTCTACTTAGTTTCTGAGGAGAGTCTCACAGACTAGTAGCTCCTTTAGTCCTATTTCCCGGAGGAATTTTAGGATATCTGCAGGCCTCAACTTGGGTAACTGTCCCTCTTCTATCCAGTAGTCTCCCAGGTACTGTGCCCTACGATTCTGAATTGCTGTGCAGTTCGCAAGTATGTGGATGGAGGTTTATTCTTCCATTCCACAAAATCTACAATCTTCTTCCTCCACTATTTTAAGCTTTTTAAGGTGCCCGTTCAGGCGACAATGTCCCGTTAGGATTCTTGTTAAAACTCTTAGTGCAGTTTTGCTTTGACTTATGCATTCATTTGATCTCAACAGGTTGTAGTCACCCAGAAGAATCTTAGATTGCCTAAGCCCTACTAGATCTTTCCAATTGTCAGATCTTCTCTTTTCTTCGGCTTTACCTATTTCTTCCAATATCACATTGGAGCTGATTCCGCAAAAGGGTTCCGGCCCCCAAAAGGGTATTTCAGTCCCCCTCTTCGCTAGTTCATCTGCTATTTCGTTTCCTTCTATTCCAGTGTGTCCTGGAATCCACAGTAAGGTGACTGATTACACAAGATCTCAGCGCTTTAATGGCTGCTTGACTATCAGACATTATGATAATCCTTTGTCTCCTATATCCTTTGTCAATATTGAACTGGGCACACTTTCTTATTGTGTGAATTTCCGCTTGAAATATTCTTGGGGTTTTTCCCAAGCTTTCAGAGTGTTTGGTTCCTGGCCTGTACACTCTTATCCCAGTTCCTTCTATTGCTTTTGAGCCGTCTGTGTACCATTGAATGGCATTCTTTCCAAGTCTGGTAATGGTATTTGGATTCCATTCCTTCTTGTTGCTTAATTCCGTAACAAATTTCTTTGAAAAGTTATACTTTTTCATCATACCATCTTGTGGCATGTCCCAGGTTGTCTGATTTCTAAGAAGTGAAGAGGTTGTTTTTTTAATGATTCCCTCTCTACTTAGTAGGTATATTGTTCTTTCTGCAACACTCTCCACCACCATATGTAATGATGTGAGGTTGAGAATCACTTCCATTGCTGCCGTTGGGCATGTACTCATTGCTCCTGTTATGCATATACAGGCTAGTCTTTGAATTTTGGAGAGGTTTTCTCTCATAGTCAAGAGGCTAGTTCTACTACTCCACGCAATGGCTCCTTGGTCTCACTATGGCAGTGTACATCCAGCTCAGGATTTTTGGGTCACAACCCCAGTTTCTCCCTGCCAGATTCCTGCTCCTTCTATGTCCAAAAATGCACATACTACAGTTTCTTGGTTGTCTAAGGCACCTCGGATATCCTGTGTGCTGTACCAGTGCAGTCTCCGTAGATCTGCCTGCCCGGTAAGCGTGCTGATACGGTTGGAGAGGTAGTTTCTCTAGGATTTCCATTCTAATATAGTTGTCAATAGCTTTTTCCATCGTTTTAAGCATAAACGATGTTAGGCTAATTGGTCTGAAGGATTGGAGGTTTGTTGTGTCCCTTTTTCCAGCTTTTGGAATGAAGGTTACTATTGCCCTTCTCCATGCTTCTGGTATATAACCCAGTTCCAAGCTACTTTGACTAATTCTAACCAAATGTGGTAGAATTTCGACTTGTCTTTGCTGGGAAAATCCCATCTGCTCCAGGTGTTTTGAAAGGTGAAAAGGTGTTCATAGCCCATTTCAACCTATCGTTACTACAAATGTGCTTGGCCATTGTAGTACTTTCTCTCGAAGGCCTGTTATGACCTTCGAGAGGATTATTTGCTCTGTTTGGGGTACTTCCAGGAAAATGAGTTTCTAGTAAGAGTCGCACTCTTTCCTCCTCATTTTCGGTATATTTACCGTCTGGCTTCCTCAAAACCATATCTGTGTTGACCCTACTTTTCGCCATGACTTTGTAAAGTCTTGCCGCAGCAGGTGTTGTGTTTATATCTTCACAGAATTTCCTGAATCTATATCTTTTAGCTTTTCTAATTTCCTTGTAGCAGGTGTTTCTCACCTAGGTGTATCTCTGCCAGTCTCCGGTGAATTTTGCTCTATTAAAAAGGTCCCGGGTTTGAGATCTTAATTCTGATAGATGTTTGTTCCACCAGGGTGCATCTTTGCTGCTTCGTTGTTCTTGAAGAGGGCAGCTCGATTCAAATGCATCGATTATTGCCCTGTTCAGATCCTCAAGCTCATTTTCCAGGTCGAGATGGTGCTTAGCCCTTCCTTTCCTCTGGATATGTGCTAGATTTCCTTTCAGACAGCTGCTATAGTTGTCCCAATCTGTTTTTCTTGGTTTTCTCCTGAGGCTTACCTCATGTACGTCTAGCTCTAACTTGAATGTTACGATACTATGATCGGAGAGAGATGGTTCACCCGACACTCTCGAATCTTTTACTATATGTTTTAGATCACGAGTTGTCAGTGTGACATCTAAAACTTCTTGCTTTACCCTTGTTACAAATGTGGAGGTATTCCCTATATTGTGAATATCAAGGTGTTTATTAAGGATATATTCTAAAAGTTGCTCACCTCTCCGGTTGGTGTTGCTGCTGCCACAAACGGTGTTGTGTGCATTGGCATCACATGCTAGAAGTAGAGGTAGTCTCTTCTCTTCACAGTACTCCACCAGCCTTTGTACCTCTGGGGGTGGTGCTAGCCCATCTCCCTCAAAGTAGCATGATGCTATTACTATCTCCTTGCCCTCCTTCTTGTGTTCGAGGTGTGCTCGAAGTGGAACGAGGTCCCGGGTCATGTATTCTGAAAGACAAAAATAGTTAATATTCTTCCTTATCATAATACATGTTCTTGGTATACCAGGGTGATATACTATTTTAGCATCTATGCATGCTAATCCTCTTACCTGGTTATTATTGACCGAAGGCTCCTGGATCAAACACATCCCCATTGGTCATTGGTGAACAATCTTGTGATCACCGCCGAAGCTCCTTTGGCATGGTGAGCATTAACTTGAGCTAAGTTAATTCCCGCCATCCTGTTGGTTATCTTCTTGGGTATTTCCCTCTGTCGTCAGGGTGATATCCCCTTCCTCCGACACAATCTCCATTCCTTCCTCGGACAGCGGCGACTCCTCCCCAAGAAGTTTGGTAATATGTAGGCTTTCTACACTACCTGAGTCGCCACTGGCCTTGGAGGAAAGCCTTCTCCAAGTCTCCTTCCTCTTCCTTTCTGAGGCCATGTACGGGGATTTTCCCAAACCGGTAATGGATGGTGAACCCGTTGTTCTTGATTTTTTGGCAGGGTAGATTGTCTATTCCTGCCCTCAAGACTAGGCCTTTGCCCTCTTCTTTAAGATTGAGGACCTTCCACTGGTCTGTTTCCACACCTTCATTCTGCGCTTTGATCAAGCGAAGCAGCTTTCCTTCCTCTACGCTTTTGCTTCTTGGGAGGAAGATCGTGGCGGTATGCATTTTTGGGATGTAGTCTCCCTGGCACACCGTCAGTTCTACTCCCTTCCAGCAGTGGTACTATCAGCCGGAGCCATTCTGCAGTCTGTGATGTTTCACAGTCGATTAGAACGACTTCTGGTCTGAAATGTATGCCACTAAACTGGAGCTTATGCTCCCATCCAGCATACATTTCTTCTATTATTGCGTTCTCCAGCAAGGTTTGATCGTCCGCACTGAGGGAAGTCTCAGGGTACGCCCTAGGGAGAACTCAGGGTTCATAGCGACCTGGAGAACCTGGAAAAGTCAGGGAAAACATCATTTTCAATAGAAATTACAAAAAATGTCAGGGAAATTTTTCCCCTACCTGGAAAATAATTATTGATCTTTCCCCTTTCAGTTTAGATAAAATTATTGATCGTTCCCCATAAACTTTAACCTTTCTTTTGTTTTTTTTTCGGACACGATAGATCGAATTCTTTCCGGCTTTCTCGGGGTGGCTGTTCCCGATTATGAATGAATAGAAAACTTATTGCTTTCTTTGTTTTCAGAATTCAAATTTCGTATTTTATCTCACTTTTACGATTCTTAACTCGTCTCTTGATTTCATTTAACGACATCGGTTATTTTTAAAATGTTTAAGGTTAAGTTAAGATGATGGAGGTTCGTTAAGATTGAATATATTTAAAATCATTTTGTTTTTGGAAATGTTGGAGTAGTACAAACGTTAAGTGCTATCGTTACCTAATTAAGACTTACAGAATTAAATCCTGAAGGTTTTTTTTTAATGTATTGGCCAATCTGCAGTGAATAATTTGTTGTTACCCTGCAGATTTTGTGATGCGAATTTGTAGTTTTTTGTTCTGAAGATTTTTTTTTTGTATAACTGTTTGTTTTTATGTTATATTTTTTATTTCTTCAATATTTTTGTGTTTTTATTTCTTTCAGATTTTTTGTTTAAATTTTGTTAATAGAACATATGTATTGGTTTTTTTAAACGTGATGCTTCTTCCCTGCCTACTATGGATTTGAAAGTAACTTTTTTAGTGAGAGTGTGTGGGGGGGAGGGGGGTAGCTTAGGAATAATTTCATTTGCCACAGACTTACTTTTTTAGTGGATACCTAAAAGTGACCTGAAAAAAAAATCGCGGATCAGGGAAAACCTGGAGAAGTCAGGGAATTTTATTTTGTAAAATTATTATGAACCCCGGAACTGCCATTCTTATTATTTTTGCTTAATCGATAACTTAACTATACTGGTAGGAATCTCATCTCATCCACTGCTGTATTTGTTTTTTAATTTATTGGATATTTCTAGAAGTTCTTTTTTAGTTACAGGTCTTAATTAAGTGTTCATTAAAATCATTTCCTTATTTTTGATGGTTGAGGTACATTGACTGTTTTTATTTTTACCTTTCATTTCATTACATATTGCCCACAAACATTTGCTTTTATTATCTAAAGTTCTTATATTACAATTGAATTTATCACATTTTTCTTTTCTTGAAAGCAAATCATACTGTTTTTTGTTTGAATACACATATTTTTGTAATGGGAGTATGTCTCGACTAACAGTTTATCTAACTTATTTTTGCATTCTGTTTTTCCCAAACAATTATACCTCAACAAGGAGTCCCGCAAGGCTCCCCAATTTCTCCGTTGCTCTACAATCTGAATCGTTATGACATCTATAACCTTGGGTTACCACCAGATAACATAAATTTGTAAAAATATATATTGCGGTATGCATAGGACACCGCTTTAATAGGTCATAATCACCGCATCAAAAAACAGTGCATGAACTGCAAACACTAATGAACAGAACGGTAAAATTGTTGAACAGGTGTAGAATGAAGCCTAATCTCTATTAACAATCTTTAGCCGTACCTACACCAATACATAATACTCCACCTATTTATATTAACAACATAATACATGTACATTAACTGTAAACTACTTTTGTGTGATTATCGACAATAAACTTAACTTTAATCAAAACGTAGAGCAAAGAAAAAACGTATTAGCACAGGAAAATATTTTCCAAGCATAACATACAAAAACATCGCATGAGCTAGAAAATTGCAGCACACAGATATAGTTGTGAGTAGAATTAATTTGCACCGTTTCACAATTTGTCGGCGAGATAAAGAAATCTATAAATAGAAGCAGAATCGGTTTCAGATTCATAATTTGAATTTTTAAAAAAATATTGCCAATTTATGAATATTGTGGTGATATTCACTGAAACCTAAGAAACCTATTGTACCCCCTTACTTCTACTCACTTCCTGAGGAAAGTCTCAGAGACTAGTAGCTCCTTTAGTCCTATTTCCCGGAGGAATTTTAGTATATCTGCAGTCTAGCTGTGGTAAATAACCCTCTTCTATCCAGTAATACCACCCAGAAGAATCTTTGATTGTTTGAAACTTTTGTCAATTTGTGTATTCTTTCTTCAACTCCACGCTTTGACCCATTATTTTCTTGTTTCAGTTGCCTGTACATATTTTGTATTACTTTTGCGCAGATAGCGACAAAAACATACTAAATTTCATTTTGTTTATTGTCTCAAATCCCTCCTCTTCACTTTCAGAAATTTCAGAATTTACAATACAATACAATATTCTTGTTCTGTACATACAACAATCAATCAACTTACTATATTTACTACAGCCCACATCATTACATTAAACAAAATTTCAATCACAGCAGCTGCTAACAGATATAATTCTTATTCAGAGCACAATGTGTCGTTAATAACAAAAACGAACTAAGCCTACCCTGAGAAGTTCACAGTCCATGTGGACTATCCGTTGAAGTGAATTCTGGATAGATCAATCGGAAGGTACGTAGCACCAATGAGAATCAATCGTTCGCTTGTGGGTACGTCAAGACGCGAAATGATGTATGACTTGTTTATCTTTTCGGCTTTTTAATCCTCAAAGAGACCTTGCCGCATACTGTTATTGTAACGTGAAACAGTGCAAATTAATTTTACTCAAAAATATACATACAGATACATGCAATAAGAGTCGGATCATAGCTGTTTGATAATATTCTACTCTAAATAGTCCACCAACACATTTATATAAATTTACTTCAATACATATCAACTATTTAGCTGAACTGCTGGATTTAGAAAGGACCGCCTACAGTTGAGAATACGGAGTGGTGGGAATTGTACGATATGTTGTAGGAGTCCAAATAAACGATTGTAATAATCGTGTTTCTAATCTGTTTAAGCTTGATGTTGGTCGACTAGTTCAAAAGGAGTTTTGATATAATGCTCAAAAGCCCTATGATGCATTTCAATTTGAATGTATCTGTATACCAGACAACAAGAATATGGAAAACACTACAGATAGAAGAGACAACAAACATAAGAGTCATCACAAAAACGGAATCCATCAAACCCTCTCCACACACAGCAAACTCCTGTTCAAAAAACCCTCGGAGAAGCTGACCAATGAAATACTAAACCTTAGCAGGGACCAAATAAGGATAGTGACGGGTTTACTCACCGGTCACTGTACTCTAAGGAAGCACATGCATACAATCGGCATATATAGGGAGGAACCTATCTGTCGGTTGTGCATGGAAGAGGAGGAAACAGCCTCTCACATTATCTTTGATTGTGAAGCATTATCTCACTGGAGATATAGACTCCTAGGACTAGAATGTCCAAGGGAGGATTTCTCCAAGAAGAACCTAGTGAAAAGTCTGCTGAGCCTGATAAGGGCTTCTGGTCTCTTCACATAAACGGCACAACCAAGAGCACAAAAAGCCTTAAGGCTGAGGTGCCGAGGACATCAATCCTTTGACTGGTGTGCTGATCCAATCAATCAATCAACCCTCTCCACAATCCATCAAACAAACTTTTATACCAAACCACAAAGGTACAGCCATTAAAGGATAGATTCAAAACTACGTCCCAAACATTTTCCAAGCGGATGCATACTAAAGAAATAATGGATACACATACACTCTGCGTAGATCACATACAATAGTTTAAACGAAAATATCCTTATAAGACAGTTTGGGAAGTGGAAAATACAAGTCATTGAAGGAAAATGAAAGTGAACAATAATTAACTTAAAATACTAACATTAAAATAATTTTTTTTCTGTGACGGGAAAAAAAGTTTGACATTTTATCATTGTTGTCAGGTAACAAAATATCACTTTTTATAAAATTACTTTTTTCCCCGGGAAAAAAATTAATACTTTTACCCCGGAAAAAAATGAGCATATATGTATATATGCACTCATCTGATATTTTTCTACAGCGTTTTGTCATCATGACAAACATAAACATTCAAATCCACGCCATTTTTAATCCATTTAGAGCAACCTAAATTAGACATTTGTCCACGACTATTTGATAATTTTTACATTTTACGTGTGTTTCTTCAAGTATAATGATGTACATTATGCACCCGTGGATAATAGGTGTGGATAATGGGTGTGGATAATGAAAAGGTCACATGACAAATAATTATATTGAAGATTATTCATATACAAATGACACAATATATTATATAAAAATTTTCACCGCGGCGTGGATTCGATCCTATGTCTAAAATTCCTCTTTTTACCAAGTCAGAGCCGTAAACCATCAGGCTATGAAGATATATATTATATGATAGATTATCAAGCTGGTGTATATATACGAGTAGATCGTTTTATATGCTGTTTTTTATCTAGTTTGTATGATATATGTCAAAAGCAAAAGTGACGTTTTAAATAATTTATTGTTAATTGCAAGAATTTCAATAACTATATTGTTGTTTAATTTATATTACTAGAATTTTTAATTTGGAAAGTTAATCAGACAGTGAATTGAATGTTACCCCGACAAACATAAGAGAAGCAGCACAAATAGTCTCCTTAAATTTACTGCCAGAAAAATCGAAAAAAAATGTAATAACAAGTAAGTAATTTATAGTCGTGGACAAAATATAGTATTCTACTCGCATATAATGGCTATTATTCACTCAGGTGTTTATGTCACTCGCCTGCGGCTCGCGACATAAACGCACCATTCGTGAATAATAGCCATCATTATATGCTTGTTGAATAATATACTATTTTTCAATATTAAATCGTAATTTTTAGCGTCACAGAAAAAAATAATGATTATACACGGGAAAAATATTAGATTTTAGCCCTCGGTTTTTTCCTTTTCATTTTCAAGAACAAATAGCATGCGCACTCTCTTTCTTGAAATGTGCAGACTTTAAACAGCTGCTATGCTGTGTCCTCTTCTATCGCATGGGATGGTTGGTTGGGACCTCTCAGTCGCACACATTCACTCGCAGCAAAATTTCATTTTTTAAAATTCGACAACCGGAATTCGGGACTGATTTTTCGGAGGCAACCCTATACCACCGTGTTCATAAGTAAATAATCTTTATTTTCATATAATTTTAATTCAATAATCAGACCGGTGCAAAATGCTAGTATCGATTTACCTGTTTATACCTGGCAACCTGAGGGTTGTGACCGGAAAAGAATAGGCAACCTAACGTTTGCATATTCTATGGGCTTCATACTTTCGATTGGTATAGAATTTGTCTAATAATCAAACCGGTGAAATAGTTAAAAAAAAATTGTTTTAAAATAATTAATTAATCATATCCTGGACTGAAATTTGTTAGGCAACCCATATGAAATATATTTATTGACATATTAAATTAAATATAAAATACGTTTCATCATCATCATCTCGGTGAAGGTCGTTTTATATCGGGAACCTATACTATAGGTCTATAAATAGCTATCCAAGTTTGTTGGGTCACCGGATTTAAAAACGACTCCTTTTTCTGGCTAGGTATTTTCCCATACATGAAACAGTTGTGTCAGTGGCTTCGATATATGAATGTGAATACTTTTTATTGTTTTTAAGATAATATTGTCCGTTCCTGGTGAACAGTTATTTCTTAAGTTTGATATGTTTATAATTATATCCTCATTTGTAACTGGTTCAAGAAATATTGAATCATTAATTGGAAAATCATTCAATAAGTTTTCGGGCAGTTCAGTTTTTTGTATTTTTTCAGCCATTTTCTCGCCAATATTTATTTTGTTTTTCTTTACTACCTGTCATATTGTTTACAATGTCCCATATTTTTTTATAATTTTTCCCAGCATCAATTCATTTGTTTTTGTAATAGTCATTTTTAGTTTTTTTAATAAGAGCAGTTACTGTATACTTTATATTTTCGTTTTAGGTCATCGGAATAATTTGTTGAAAACTTTTTCCAACTTATCTCTCTCAATAATAGAATTTATAATACCATTTGTGATCCAGCGTTAAAGTTTTGGGTATATAGGTACAATTTGAAATTTGTTTTTTGAGCATATTGATGAAATTGTTATAAGACAGCTGACAGCTGATTTGTTATTTAGTTTATTGTAAGATTTATTATTGTTTTGTTGAATTTGAAATAAACTGGTGGATATTTTAACTGATACTTTTTTGTTTTTAGGTTCGTGAAGAAAATCCACATTTGGTATTAGGAAATGTATCTGTAGCAAGAAAAATGGGATTTCCCGAAGTTATACTTCCGGGAGATGTTAGAAATGATCTTTATCTAACTATACTAACTGGTGAATTTAGTAAAGGTAACAAAAAGAGCGATAAAAACGTTGAGGTTATCGTTAGAGTTTGTAACCAGAAGGGGCAGCCAATACCCGTGAGTATTTCACTTTACTAGTTCACAAATTTTATTTACCCTGAAAGAAATGTTTATATCTTCCTTCCTTAATTCTAAAAGTGTTAGCAGAATTATATTACCCTGTCACATTTTTTCTACAGTAATGATGTTTTTCAACTTTTTACCTGAAATCTTGGAAAGTATTAGTATACAGCTTTTGACAGTTGACAACCATTTCTATTACTGTTTTTTCAATTTTTATTGTAATGTAAATGAATGTACGTTAATTTTAGGGCGTCATAAGCGTCGGTGGTGGCGTTGGTCTCATAGACGAATACAGATCTGTAATATACTATCACGAAGACAAACCGCAATGGCACGAAACCTTCAAAGTAGCCATACCGATAGAAGAATTCAAAACTAGTCATTTAAAATTTCAATTCAAACACCGTTCGTCGAACGAAGTGAAAGACAAAAGCGAAAAACCGTTCGGCATGTGTTATGTCAAGTTAATGGAAGACGACGGTACGACGCTAAAAGACGCCAAACATAATCTCATAGTTTATAAAATGGATCATAAGAAATTCGATGAAAAAAGTCTGGAATATTTTTCGTTGCCTTCGAAAGTTGAAGACATCAAAGACGGCTGTTGTAAGGAGAGGCCGCAAGTACCCGGTTTAATTATGTCCAACAAAGATTCTTTTAGTATTTGTAATAATATTTGTTCGACAAAGTTGACTCAAAACGGTGAGTGTTTTTTATTTTCTGAATTTTTTAACGATTTTGGAATCATTTTGACTACATTATCCTAAGCCTGATTTTTCATCAATGAATATTGTATGTATACGAAATCGGGATTTTTGTTGCTTTAAATGTGTGCTCCGTCAAAATTTTAACTCTAAAACCCATCATTGCGGCTAAGTTGTAGATTTGACAATAGGCATGATGACTGATTTTGAAAAACGACTATTCGTCGTAGAGACTTGCGGTAAAAAAGGTTGTACCTAAAGTAGCCAATAGAAAATCCTGGAATTTATTTTCAGGTTTCCAAGACGACCGACAGGGAGCGAAACCACCTTCTGAAACTTTTAAATTGATTTTTCACTGAAATACACCTAGTAAATTCAGCAAATAATATATTTTTTAAAACTAAGCTTCATTTGAGTATTTTTTGCTTAACACTTTTGGCGCATTTATTAAAATGAATTGGGGTAGGTGATATCATTTTTTTTTTAAATAACCACTGTAACTCCTAAACGACATAACGGATTTTAACAAACTTGGTCTCGTTGGAAAAAGCATTCATTGCTCTATCAAACCAAGCTTACCTGTGATATGTCTGGTTTTTAGTTAGGCCGCAAGGGAGCGTTTATTGATATAATAACAGAAAATTGTAAAGTTATCTGAAAAATTGAATGCAATAATATTACTTTTTTCCATATAAATGCAGTTAAATGATACCTGAAAAGGCTAGTGAAAACCGTATCTCGATATCTTATTCCTAGCCTAAAATATCGGAGAAAAAAAATTTTGTTATCATACAGGGTGTCCCAGAAATGAGAGGCCAAACCTTGGGAATGAGTAGGTAGTGTTAAAATAATGTCAGTACTTCATATAACTTTTTTTCTACGGACCTCCTTTGTTGAGTTATAGGGCTTTAAAGTTAGAAATTAAAAATACATTTTTATTCATGACTCCAAAACTGTAATTTCGAACTTGATGAAAATTTAGTGGATTGTCAAGTACATCAATTCATTTATTTTGTCCATATCAGTAAGTATACTAATGTTGCAGAAAGTCTGGATCGAACATGGCTCACCGGTAAAAAGTCAGAACTTTTAAATTGATAAGGCAAGAAACTTTAAAACATTGTCAGTTTATTCTCCAACTATTTTTCTGAAAAAAGGTGCTCTTTGTCCGAATCGATAACATCAGTGATTTCCGAGAAATATAGAATTTCTTAAGACACCGCAGAGCACATTCAGATTCTATCATTATTTTGGAAATGGGTTATAACCAAGTAGGCTGCCGTCAATTATTTATCATATGCATTAGTTAACTATCCTTTAGTTTAGAAAATTTAGTTTTATCAAGTAAGAAGCTGTCAATTTATTTGCCATAGTCGGAATATTTTAATTATTTCTGTATTGTTTGAAATGGCAGAATATACGTTCAATGAATATGCAGATATGCATTTAATGTATGGAAAGGCACATTGAAATTCTCACGAAGCAAGGACACTTTATTCTGAACATTTTCCTAATAGAATTTTACCAGACAGAAAAACTTTTGATCGTGTTGACATAAATTTACGTGAAAAGGGTATTATTTTATGAAATATTGCAATTATGCATTTTAAAAGGTAATACATTTTATTGTTAGGTACATTTATACGGAAAGCAGGTGGTGTGGGTCCCGTAAGAAATATCCGTACTGTTATTTTAGAGCAGCATTTCCTAGATGAAGTAGATAACAACCCTACATCAAGTGTTAGAAAACTTGGGATCCAACATAATGTTCCCAAAACCACCGCGCATAGAATACTTCCAGAAAATCTTTTATGTCCGTACCATCTTCAAAAAGTACAGGGTTTGGATCCAGGAGATTATCCAGCACGCCTTCAATATGCGCGCTGATTTTTAGAAAAACAAAGACATAGTCGAGATTTTATTAAATCAGTATTGTTTACTGATGAACCGGGATTTACAAGAAATGGCGTTGACAATTCTCATAATTTACATTTGTGGGCCGATGATGAGAATCCACATAATTCAGACACGGCATCAACAAAGGTCTATGGTAAATGTTTGGGCTGGGATAATTGGAAACCACTTAGTTGGTCCATTTATAAATGATGGTCGTTTAGATGGACAGTTAAAATCATTTAAATTACTTATTGGAAGATGTACCTATACAAACCAGAATTAATATGTGGTACATGCACGATGGTGCTCCACCTCATTTTAGCATTGTGGTACGTGATCACTTAAACGTTGCATACCCCCAAAAATGGATTGGAAGGGGAGGTCCAATTTCATGGCCCCCGCGTAGTCCGGGTCTAAATTCAATGGATTCATTCCTCTGGGGCTACCTGAAAAGTTTGGTATATGCAACACCCATACAAACAAAGAATAAATTGTTGGATTGAATTCATTTCCATTGCGATGCTATAAGGAACAATCCAGGAATGTTGTTTCAAGTACAACGAAACATTATTCGTAGGCTCAATAAATGTAGGTAGGAGGTGCACATTTTAAACATTTATTAGATTAAAATTCTTGTTTTTATTTTTTTATTGTGTTACTCTGGATAATTCTTACTTTTTATATACGTTTTTATGAAAATTATGAGTTTATTTGTTCTGCTGAACATTACTTAAAGAATGGTTGAGGCATATGATGCATACATTGACATTATACATATACAAGGACATTATACAGTTCACTTAAGCTAGTCAAGGGCTCTCAAAACTATCTAAGGTTGAAACTTCCCATACGTGTAACACGTATTATTGCTCAACTGAGGATGTCAAATATATACAAGTTGAAATTTACCTTAAGTGGTTCAACTTGCGCGTTAGACCCTAAGCATGTATGTACCGTTTGCAATATGAAAGAACTAGAAACGCTTCACCATATCTTATTCGAGTGTCCTATATACACAGCTATAAAGCCTAAAATTGAATGTATGCAAAATGTTGATAATTTCCTGCTAGCTTTAGACAACCCAACGTTTACTGAAGCTAAATAAATTTTTGCATACATTGCTAATATCTTAAAGTTGCGTTCTTTTATATTGAATTGAGTCTTCCTAATTAAAACTCCTGATTATTACCCATCTCTCCCTCTAGCTCTACCATTGGTCTTACTGCTTCTACTCCAATCTGATTTTCTTGTCTTTGATTGCTATGGTTTATTCTTTCAGGAATTTGTTGGTTTTCGTTTCTATATCTAAAACTTGAAAAATAACGATTATTATCTCTATAATTATTATTAAATTGAAATCCTTCTTTATACAATTATTATTGTTATGTCTATATGAAAAATTTCCCATAAATGCGTTGTATTGTTGTCAATTGTTATACTACATATTATTTCTGTTTCTATTTCCAGAAATTTCCCTTAATATTCCATCCATAATACTTATAATTTTTGTTTCTCTCTTCTCTACTTCCAATAAACATAAAGGTACATTATTTTCAATGAACATTTTTTTCTAAACTTCCAATGTTTTCTTATAATTTTCAAATATTATTGTTGATTTATTTGCCTTATTTTCTGAAAACATATCTCCACATTTTGTTTTATTAATTTTCCTTTATCCTTATTAACTATTATTTTACTGTTCACATTTTCCATATTATTTTTCATTAATTGTGTATGCTCTACCAATTTTTCATTCATTTTCTTTGTTCCACTCTGTACATTGTTAATATTTTTCCCCCAATAATCATTCGACTTGCTAATTTCCTCCTTATTTTCTTTCCTTATTTATTTTATGATAATATTATTTTCTATTTGCTTCTGAATCTCTATATCCATATTTTTTATAACTTCCACTTTAACTTCTTGTTTCTTCGCCAACTCTTCTGTTATTTGCTCAAAGTTATTCATGATTTGTAGTTTTATTTTCCTCTCCAACTTTTTCTGTCCCTCTTAAAATTTCTTTTCTAATGTCATCTCCATTTCTTGTAATCTCTTTTCTGTCTTGGTTTGTTCTTGTTCCAGTTTGATTTGTCCTTGCTTCATATAATTTCTTTATTCTTCTTGTCCTTGTAACATTTTGTTTAGCATATCCATTATATTAACTTCTTTGCTAATCTGTCTGGATTCTACCACTTTTGTTACATCTACATCTCAATATCTTCTGTAAGTTCCTTGTGGCATTACTTATTCTTTTTTCTCTTAGTTTTTTGGGAATCAATTCTTATCATTTTTGTTTCTTCCATTGGTTGATTATCTTCTGTTTTGTCCATTATGCTTTCCCCTTTCTTTTTTCTGTTTAAAAAATATATTAAAATGTGAGAATATGAGAAACCTCCAGATAGATTACAATGTTCCTAGTTACAAAATTTCAAAATAAGCAAGCAAACTTTTCTGAGCTCCACGTTGGTTCGACAAATTGTATTGATCTATTATACTTTGTTCTTTTTGTTAATGATTAATGTATTTTGATTGTTAATTTATTAAAAGATCTCTTATTTCAGGGTTGGGTTCTAAACTAAATTAATTTTAAATCACATCACATTTTCGATTGGTTTATCAATTTCTTAATTTATGTTGCATGAATAATTCTTACTTTAAATTTAATCTTGATCTCAAATTAGTTTTAGTTTAGTTGATGTTGCATGAATCCACCTCTAAAGTGGCCTCATCCGTTCAAAGAATTTCGTATAAAAATTCTTTTCTCTAATCATACCAAACATCCAGTAACAATAATCTATCCTTCGATCGAAGTCTTCGTCATTTAAGGCTTGATGTAAAACCATATGATATGGGTGCAGTCGAAAATTGGAATAACGAACTCATTGTGAAACATGTAATGTGGTATTTGAAGTGACATAAAAGCTTACCTATAATCCTTTAAAATGTTGATGTACTCAACATTGCTCTCGTATCAACGTGGATATTCACGTATGCTAAGACGTTAATAATATTTGCTTCCGTTGTTCTAGCCCAGTGTCTCAGCAACTTGGGCCGAAAGCTGCCGATATAATATGCCGGTATTACGCAAATTTCGAACTAAATGAGGAAAAATTCCTGCATCGCGTAAACGTCGATTTGGATATTGACCTCTGTATACTCTTTGAGCCAATGCCGTATTTTGAAGACATTCAAAGTATACCGCAATCATATCAACATCTTCAACATTTGTAAAAGGCATATTTATAGTTTTGAGGCCTTACTTGTGTGTGCAACAAACACTAATTACTTCGCCTGTATAAGTATAATTTAAATATTTGTTGACAAGCTGGGTTTAGGCATTTGTTTTTTTCCTCCATAGCCTACTATTCATACTCTTCCTATTATACGCATTGATTAATAAGCCCCTAAACGTTTTTTTAAGATAAATAAGAATAATTACCGATGTTACAGCTGTTTATTTAAAAAAATTAATACGCCCCACTACTCATTTTAATATACGTCAAAAGGGTCAAACAAAAAATACTCAAATGAAGGTTTTAAAAAGCATATATTTTTTGTTAAATTTCCAGGATTTTCTTTTGGCCACTTTAGTTACAACATTTTTACTGCAAGTCTACACGACGAATAGTTTCCGAGATACAGCACTCTGCACTCTTATCTGACCACCCGGTAAAATATATTAGGCATATATGGGGAATCCTGGTAGGAGATTAAAAAAACCTTTTGCAAGTGAGAAAATATTATTAATTTAAGCATTTTTGCACATAACATAAGTAATAGGTACATTATTTTATGAAAACTTAACCTCAAAGGTATAAACTAAAAATCTCTTCTTTTTCAACTTACCTCTGATAAATGATAATAAATTCGGTGATCATAGTACAAATGATAAAAATAAGTAAGTACTTTACAAAAAGTCCAAAGAGTTAATCAAATAAAAATAAATAAATTTGAAAACGGTAACGATTAACCTCAAATTAAAATAATGTTAAAAATTACAAGTTGCTGTGAAACGCTATGCGCTACAGGTTGCGCACAAACGTTCAAACTCCTTCCATATGCTTTAAAACCTCTCTTATTATTTCTCTACAACTTAACCTAGCAATTTGCAGCTGCTCAAATATGAAATGATTGAAATATACAAAAGTTTTCTCAGTTAAAAGTACGAAATTACTGATATTATCGGAGAAAAAATAAACTTTGCAACCAAATCAAATTTTCAGCTACATTTTTAAAAATAAACACAATTATATTTTTATTTCATGATGATTGGTTTGTTTTAAATGGGATTTAAACAACAATGTTTTTAAATATTTTTATTTACAACGTTTCAATAGAGATCCATCTGCCGTTAACATGAATGTATTTTTTTCTTTCTCACTAACTAGACTTCACAAAAAATTTACTAATTCCATTATTTTTAGTGAAATTATTGGGTCTTCTGAACTGGGCCTCTCACAAAGAATCGTTAATAGAATCTCTGAGAGCCTTAGGAAAAGTTGACGGTGAAGAAGTAGTAAAATTTTTACAAGATATTCTCGATGCCTTATTCAACATTCTAATGGATAATCCGGAGACTGATACGTACGATACTCTAGTTTTCGAATGTCTATTGGAAATTATTAGTTTAGTTAGTAACGATTGGAAATATCAACATTTCGAACCCGTCCTGGATTTGTATATCAAAGAAAGTTTCAGTGCTACTTTAGCTTACAAGTAAGTACCATAAATATATTGAAATGGTATCGAATCATTGAAACAATATTAAGAACAACATTAGGGAAATTGGGATAGAATATAGTGGGAAAATACCAATCACTGATGATGAGACTTGAATCAACAACTGTTTGTTGTTAAAAAAGGCTTACAATAAAACAGAATGCAAGAATGAATTCTGTATATTAAATCATTTTTAATAGAAATTTATAAATGAGACAGAAAGATTTACCTTTAATTTGATAACAATCTAATAATTCTTTATACAATCATATGAAATAACAAATACATTGATTTTATAATTCTTCATGTAAATTATCTTGAATAGGAAAAACCTTGGGTTCTGGTCGACTTCGCGACCCTCGGAATTTTATGTTAATTTTGATTTTTTTGATAGCTTTCCTTAAATAAAGCAGATTAGAACAAAAATTTCGCTGGATCATTCAGAAATTACTTCAAAAATCACGAATTTAGTTCAAAAAATGGTACTTTTTCAACACTAATTAATGCTATTTTACGATAAATATTTGCACTTTAAACTGTAAAGGTTATTATCTTGAACTAAATGTAAGTCTGTTTCACAAAAAAAAACCGGAAGAAAATACTTAAATTATGCCAATTTTTAGAAATATTCTTGAGCATAATTATTTTATTTTCTTGCAGTTGACTTGATTATGCATTGTAATAGATTACATGAATATAACATAAAAATAAAAAATAATTTACATTTATAATGAAAATTGAAATATTAAACATCCTTAAAATGTAATGTTTATCTTAGAATTGTTTTACAAACTAACTACTGGACCACAGTGTTACAAGCTAAAATAGGTATACTATCAGGAATAAATACACAATTTGCAAATAGAAAATTGAATGAACCGCCATCAACAGATTATGAAAAATGCGCGCCGGGAAGACGTTTCGCAATTCGCGCGCGCTAAAATAGGTATACTATCAGGAATAAATACACAATTTGCAAATACAACATTGAATGAACCGCCATCAACAGCTTCGCTCGCGATATTAGTCTGATTTAGATCCCTGAATTAGAAAATTTATTCATAAACATACTGGCTTCCCTTCCCCTTTTTGGAAAACTTCATGTGGAATACAAATTATTTGATATTTATGTCTATCTTTATATATACATATTTATATATATAATTTTTTCGTTGTGTCAGATAGGGACCAAAAAATTATTTCTATATTAGTTCATCTTGACAACGGTAGCTGGAACGCTACCGAAACGTCGAAATAAAAAATAAAAAAACATTATTGTGGTTTGATTCCCAAAAAAATAAGAAAAAAGAATAAGTAATGCCACAAGGAACTTATAGAAGATATTTAAATACTTTATTTGACATCTCTGACAATTCACTTTCATATGACATCTCAATCTACTTGATTTATATAACGTCTATATACTACAATTATGAAAAACATAATAGAAATGCAAGACTTAAAATTATGAAAAACATAATAGAAATGGTAGAAGCTACAATCAAGAAAATCGAGAGAGAAATTATAATCGGGAAAAGGATACAGAAGGAGATAGGAGACAGGTTTAATATAATTCGAAATGAAGATATACGAGAAAATGATTAGGGCGAAAGCACTGAGCAAAAGTTTGCTTAGATCGTCCCTGCGTGCGAAATATTGTCTATTCCTCTCATTATCAGCATCCGAGAGAATTTATTATAGAAGAAGAAATACAGTTCAATGAAATAATTAAATCAATTTTTATAGAAGGAGCGGTAATAGAGGTAAAATTTAAAATTTTATTGGATACAGGGTCAGAAGTGTCTATAATAAATAAAAATCAAGATAATATTACGGTGATGAATACTAACAAGATATCGTTAGTAGGGACGAATGACAAACAAACAATATTTATAATGACAATTTGAAATTATAGTTTGCAGAATTATAACCTAAATTATGACAGTTATCACTGTCAAGATGACAACAACATGAATGAATATTTGTCATGCTTTGAAACGACAGAACAATTAAACAGAATCAAATAATTTTAATATTAGAAATGGTTGTTTGGGAAATAAATAATGCTATGTTGTGATTGGGGAATTCTATAGAGTTTTAAAAAGTTCATAAAAAAGGATTTATACTGAGTTTATGTAAAATAAGTAATAGTAAGGATTCATTGGACATTGCATTAACATTAACACTCAAAATAACCACACACAAACTAAATTAGATCAAAACAGATACATAGCAATGCCATAAATACAAACGGACTCTCAGTAAAACTGAAAATTGTCTAAACATAACATTAACGTGTGTCATAAAGCTCAAAATACTTTATCACCATTATTTACTAAAATATGTCACTACACTTGTCACTTTCAACTGTTGGTTGACCTTTCTCTTTTAGTTTCACTTATTTGAATATTGGGGATTTTCGTTTCTGAGTACTTTAACAACATTTCAAACGTGAAGGATTTGTCAATAAATTTAACTATCCCTTTAATGATATGTTTTTAAAAGGTATGAACCTTTTGCCAATTCCTCATTACTTAAAATGCTGTTCGCTTCCTTAAAACTTGCGAATTCCATCCCTATTCTATTTAAAAGTAATGGAATGACCTGTTTGATTGATGTCCAGAAATTCTATGTTGGACTCGACGATTTGTTTGACATATGTAATTTTGGGGAGAATTTCAACAGGAAACCTCATACACTCCCTGATTTTCGTAGGGGACTTTATCTTTTGCTGGCCTAACTAGGTCAGTGGGAAATCTTTTTGTCAGTGGCGAAGATGGTTTTTATGCCTGTGGGCTCTACTAATTTTGTCTGTGACTCGTTTGATATAAGAAAGAATTCCTGTAAAAAAGATATCACGTTTTAATGGAATACCTTTTTTGAACACCTTGTATATAAACAGATAATTTGCGCAATGCACGATGCCGATTTAATTTGTTTGTTTCAGTATCATTGACACATCCTGTATGTTGAAAATTTAAAATTTTCTAGTTTGTTCCTCAGATCTCGGAAAAAGTTTCCAACCTTGTTAAAGATGTAAACAAAATATCGATGAATGTACAGGGTGTTCCAAAACTATGTTATAACTTCATTATTCACTATTTAGAAAAAGCGTTTAAATTTTTATAAAACGATCGTGTTTTGTTTTCTAGAAAACTAATATCAGTATTAAAAACGGTGGTGAGTAGAGCCAGCGACGCAACGACCACATCCAAAGACCTTATATTCAAAACCATGAAGTGCCTACAATATTTCATGAAATTCATAGCCAGAAGTAGAATTCTTTATAAAGAACTCTACCCGGAATATGACGCTGAAGACGATTTCGACGAAAGTATGCGAGATCTTCTACAAAACATCGTCTACATGATGTCTTCCAGTATAGAAAGTTTAATTCGAGAGCAGGGAGCTTGTTTAAAATATTTACCGAGCAGTATACCCGATATGTTGCTAGTATTCGATTCTAAAGAATTAAGGTACGATTATTAACTACTATATTTTGTTTCCTATTGTGAGAGAGTGATAAAATTTAAATTACAGGAAGTATAAAACAGGGTGTTGTAAACTTCTGATACTAAATTAGGGTTATCCTACTCTGCATACAATAGAAAGACGAGTTTGATGAATAAAAGATGAATAATGTGATAATAATAATTATACGTGATTATAATTATAGTTATGCAGCTAATGAGATTAATTATTGTAATTTAAAGTTACATAACAATTTATGTAGAAGGAAGAATAATATGGAAATAGATACATTGGAATGTTAATAAAAAACCAACTACATATTTGGTATACAATTTAATTTTTAAATTTTAGTCATCATCTTTACATAGGGAAAGTTTGTTAACTGAGATTTCAGCTTACTTCAGTTAATGTGATCTGAGATATAGTGATGAGAGTATTCACCCAAAAGACCGACACACTTAATTGAAATGCGCGATCTACCGAAGCATCTTCAAGGGAAACATTTAAAATATATACTCGTATATAGATTCGTATCAGCATCTAATGAAGTTCATTCTTTCATTTGTTAAGGTTGTGCTCAACAGCCCAGGCACTTGAACTTAATCGTTTTCCCATGTTATATATTTCTATTCCAGAAGCTTCGTGTCTTCTATATACGCCACTAGTTTGACTGGTGGATATTGAGTAGTTGTAATGGTTGTATTATTTCCTCTCCAAAGTGCTTCCGTCTGAGTCCTTGTGTTCTCATAAAAGCAAAGTATGTAAGCAGATGTTTTATTATATAGTTCACATTTTCTGAATATAAGCTCACTAATTTTCTCCATTTTGTGCAGATGTTTACTCGGGGTAATGTCTCTTACCCAGTTTTAACGGACAGATTGAGAGTAGTTCAGAAAACTATTTGTATGATGTGACCTTGTGTCAACCTCCTTCTGAATTAGTGCTTCTTGTCTAGCCAGTTCCCGATTTCCCCTCTCATGTAATCCTTTGTGATTCATTACCTACATTCCCCTCATGTGCCAGTACCCATACTAGAGACCCTGTCTTGTCTCTTGACAGTTTTTACCAATATAGACCTAGTTGTTGGATTGATGATAGCTTTAAACAGATTTTCGCTATCCTCTTCTGATGTTTTCATCAAACAGGCAATACATTCTCTTTTTAGGGCCGGAATGTGCAGCCCCAGTGCCTTGGTTTGGTTTGGAACCATCGGTGAACCAGTTGATTTCTCCAGAACCACCTGGGTGCATCACCTGTTCCCTAGATGGGATGACGATGTTCACTTGCTCAGTGAATATGTTACATACAAAGTAAAAATGGCTTTAATGGAATGCAAGAATTCGGCAGGGAAAATTTGGGGTTGTAACCCAAGTGTCCTGAGCTGGATGTACATGTAAAATGCATTAGTGAGACCGATCCTCACTTATGAGGATATGTAGAGGTCCTTAAAGAAAAAGAAGACATACATCTAGAACTGTCATCGAAAAGTCTAGAAATGTTAGTTATAGTTTTTGAAGTATTAGAAGTTTGAGTTCTTTGCTTTGATAGTGAGACATTATACCTTGTTTTTAAACTAGGAGGAGCATTTTAGGAAACCTCAACCACACCACTAAAAGTTACTAGATTGGGAGTGTGTTCCGAAAGGGTCGTGTTCAGACTTTTTGAACTAAATGAAAATTACGTGAAATATGTATTGTACTGCTCGCTGTTGTCGTGGACAATGAGGGATCAAGGCATGTCTAAATATCGAATGATGCTTGGCCACAGGTCATTGTGAAAGTAGTAATCATATGTCACATTATTGTGAAAAGATGTAAGGTTATAATAAGTAGTTTATGGAAAATGTTTTAAGAATTTGAGGATAAATGAGAATATAGAAATGCAATTGTATGATTAAATTTGTTTTTAACATTTGAGGCTTTGGTATAGCAAAACTAAAAGTAAACAGAAGTTTTGTTATCCCATACCATAATATAGAACTGCAATGTATGTAAAACTTGAAACTTATATTATTAACAAGAAAAAAAGAAGCATGGATTTTTATCATGAAAGGGAATAAATAATAAAAATAGCAAATACCTTGGGTAAAATATAATACTTTGTTAAAAATAAACAACAAACGTGGTAGTAATGATTGAACTAATGACTATTTTCATATAAATAAACACAAAACTGACAAATGTCAGTGTCAGTGGTATAAAAAGAGCTGTGTGAAACTGGTGACAATCTGACCAATCACTAGGCAGCAGAAATGCCAACTTAAATTCAAATCGCTCCTCTTAGTTTAAAAACAAGGTATAGTTGTATTGAATCGTGAAAGTTTAGGTTGATAAAATAAAGGAGGTTTAAGAAAGTAAATGGAGTAACAATACATTACAGAACTAATGAAAACATGCACAACGGCGGCCATAGTGGTTCTTAACTTCACGGTACTACATACAGTTGGTTCGGTGAATCTTTTCCCATGCGTCATCATTCATATACAAACGCAATACATCAATACATTCAGTAACATGTAGGTCGTAGATTGATGGTTTAATTAGAATGTGGCTAAAGTGACGGTGAACGTTAGTTATTATTGTATTGAAGCTGGTGTAATAATATTTACTTACCACAATACTTCGAACACTCAGGTATAAGTTAGTCGTTATAACAACTGTTTTTGAAATAAATTTATATACAAGTGGCAAAAAAATGGACAAAAATGTAGAATAAAAATGTAAACAAAGTCTTTCGTCTGTCAATGTACAAATTCAAGTTTAAACCACAGAACTTCTGTTGTGTGGCTATCTCTGTTTGTTATATTATGTTGTAATGGAACAAACGGTTTCATTTCGAGGGTTAGATTCTGTGAGTAGAAACGAGACGTACTATAAAAAGTAGTATGTGAATAATTTCATACATGGGAAAAGATTCACCGAACCAACTGTATCGTCGGCGTTCTGGCAAAAGTCCAAATTTGAAGTTTTGAGAAAAAACGGTCAAAAGTTTTAACTTTGAAGCAAAATTCCATTATGCTTAACTGAATCATATTAAGGTCATAATAATATTTGACTGAGAAGTACTTTTGTAGGAGTATTAGAGAAAACTTTCGAAATGTGCATATCGCTTGAAAATCGACAAAAATGGACTTAATGACTTTTGCCAGAACGACGACGATATGTTGGTGGAAAGGGTTGCAGAAAACACAAGATACAGACTAAGTAGAGAGGGAATTTCACGCCACAGAAAAATGTGCCCAGTTCAATATTGTTAAATGATCTAGAAGGCAAAGCATCATATGCCATATGTTGGATAGTCAAACAATCATTAAAGCACTGAGTTCTTGTGTAATCAGTTCTAAAATGGCCTGAGAATGTCTGGGAAAACTCAATAAACTAGGCGAGATTTCAGTACACATTGGAATAAAAGGAAATTAAATAGCAGATAAACTAGCAATGACAGGGCATGAAACACCCTCTTGGGGGCCGGAACCCTTTTACGGTATCAGCACTAATGTAATATTGGAAGAAATAGGCAACACCAAAAAGACAAGAAGATCTGACTATTGGAATGATCTTAAGTCAATCGAAGATACTCATGGTAAACTACAACCAGGTGGGAAGAAATGAATGCCTAAGCCAGAGTAAAACTGCACTAATAGTTTTGACGGTCGCCAGGATGGGCACCTAAAAAATCTGGAATTAGTGGATCAAGAAGAATATAGATTCTGTGGAATGAAAGAAGAATCTTGCGGATTGCACACAAATTCAGAATCCTAGGGCACAACACCTAGGTGACTACTGGATAAAAGGTCTAAAGGAACTACAGTCTCTGAAACTTTCCTCAAGAACTAAATAAAAGGAAAGGCACAATAAATCTTTTAGATCTCAGTAAATGTCGCCCAATATACATACATAAACTCTCGTCACTAAAACAATGGTTAAACCCCTCACTTATTTGAGAGAACAAGTTGACATTCAAACTATATTTATTTTCATAGCTTCATTCGACGAGAGCATCCTCACAGCATCCTAATTAAGGAAAAATCTAGCATTGGGATATCTTTAGCGTTATCTGCAGTGAACCACATGTTCAAATTATCATTCTGAGAATGAACTCCCGATATTTAATTGTCTCGAGTGACCTACGGACCAACTTTTTGAAGTACTGTACCTCTCATTACAATATTTAGAATCTCCTACGTCTATGGTATACGGCAGAGACTATTGGGTTTTATAGTTCAATATTGATTTATTACTTTCCCACATTAGGAGATAATATATACGAATCTATTTTTTCATTTTTTAAACGTTTTTTCTTGATTTTTAGTACAATTTTATTCGATATGTTGAATAATATGCCATTGGGACGGCTTACTAAACAAAAAATGATGACAATCAACGAGATTATTCATAGTAAATTATTTTTATTTCCGCCCTGTCGTAATATATTGTTGCCCATAATAACTGAACAAGTGAAAACTTTGTTTACAACAAAAGAGGAGGTAAGTGTTGTCATATTTGTAAGTTTGCTTTTTTTGCTTCTTTTTTTTTAAACTCGCGTCACATTTTTTATAATTTGTTTAAAAAGTATCGGGAATTTTCGATTTTTATTCTCTTCTCCTTAGTTGTTGTGTTCTATTCCTTGATCCCCTTTTGTACGTGAGATCGGTATTTGGTAATATTTTTAAATCAAACTTTTATTCATTATTAAATATCTGCAAACTTTTCCATTAAATTTCAAACTTCCTTTCAAAAATTGTTGAGTTTACAATAGCAATGTTTAAAAATACTCATTATTTTTATTTCAAAATATTTTTGTAAAACTAATAGAATATTGTGAAATAAAAATAATGCGTATTTTTAAACATTGATATGTATGAATTTCACAGTGTGAGGGTTGAAACTATCAATGAGTTTACAATAATTTAAACTTACACAAAATAGATTTTTTTTTATTAGATTGAAATCAACTAGAAAACATAAACAACAACATAAGTCGGGGAAATAGGGCCAGTCCTGAAAATATAGTTACAAAACGAACGTGTTTTATTATTTCGGTTTTAAACTATCAACGGTTGTCAAATTTATGACTTGAAGAATCAAATACTCGGAGTCTATATTTTATAGACAGTCATTGGGTATGTTTACCATTAGGTTCAAAAATGCTCTATGGCTGGATGTGAACAATAGCTCGATAATCTCTAGCCTAGACAATGATAGTCTCCCAGCTGCAGTATTGGTGCACATACACTGCGTGTCACATAAAACTGGTACACTTTTTTTAACCCAATGTAAACCTGACTTAACTAACCAAAATGACAATCAATCGTATGTCTCGAATTTGTCAAACCGTATTATCCACGATGCCAGTCCATTCAAGTGAGTTTTATAAAATGGGAATAATTTCCAAAATACAGAATGGTCTAATAGACCAGACGACTGTCCCAAGAGTTTGATGGAAACAAAAATTAGGATTAAAAACATAAAATAAACCAACCATGTTCTATTTAAAAAAATATTCCTACTAGTAACATTGTTATATTCATGTATTTATTAAAATAACACACTATTTCTAAATTTAAGCATTTTGTATAAATGTTATGCTAATTTTTTTTCCACCTCGTTTCATTGCTTTACAAAAATTAATTTTATCATTATAATATATTATATCTACTAACATTTTTGTTGACCTGGGATCACTGGCCTAGAAACTATACCATAACAACTAATTCAGTATTGACATGTTTTGAAAGATCCATTCACACTGCTATTTTCGATTATAATAGTTGTACCATTTTTATATGACGCGCACTGTACAAAACATGCAAAAATAGTAACTGTGGGCTTAAAATATCTCGAGAGACCCAAGGATTAATCATGATTAAATTGTCGCGAAAAGCTACAATTCCAATTACTCAACGAAAATGATTATACAGAGTGGAAAGTCTAACTGGAACAAATTCTGTAACTTTATAAATAAAGGTTTATCGCAAAATTCCTGAAACACGTCAATTTTTATTTTCAATGGGGCATATTACAAAGAGATTTGTTCATCTTCTTAATTATCTGGGGGGTTGCAGACACCCCCAACTTTTTTTTTAAATGGAAGGGTAGGTTGATTAATTTTTTATTTGAAAGCTTTTTCAATTGCAAATGAAATTCCATTTTTTTTGTTACTTTTTATAAGAAATTTGTCGGAAAAAATGAAATAAGGAAATATTTACTGAAACTACTTTGATGTATACTGCCGCCAGTAGAAAGAAGGCCGTAAAGTCAAAAGTTATAGTTTTGAGATAATGAAGGAAACGGTTAGCGCTCTCTGCCACATGGAAAAAAAATAGTAAGAAAAAATTATTCATGTCATTAACAGAGCTTATAATCAATTTTATATTTACTATAATCAGTTACTTGTTTTTCCATTTTTCAATACTTAAATGGCTCTTACGGCTTTTTAGAATCGTCTGGTTGTCTCTGAACTTGACGGAATATGAAGTATAAAGGCCGTAACTGTGGAAATACATAAATATTTATGGAAAATAAAGTCAAACTATATATATATGTTTTATTATAAACTAATGATATATTTCTTCAAATAATAATATAACAATATTTGCAAGTGATTTGTTCGAGAATTATTATTTCTTCACATTTATTCAAAGCAAGAATATGAAAATAATATATAGTAAACATTTCAGAACTTTATTAATTGGAAATATATACATTTTATTCCAAAGAAGCATTCAAATCTGTAATGTTGGTATTCCCTTCCAGTTCTTTCCAGAATTTTATTCTATTAATTGGCATTAATGGACAAATTTTTTCCAAAATTATGGTTTTTTTGGATTGCAAAATTCCCCTAGGACGATTTCGAAAGGGCGGTTTTGTTATACCACGCTTTTCTATTTGGGCCTGGAGAAAACTTAGTTTATGATCAACACCATCAAAATCATTATAGTAAACGAAAGTATGCTCGCCTCGAGTGAAAGATGCCATTACCATATTGTTGAGATAGGCCCGTGGTTCTGTTTTTTTCAATTTGTACTGTGAACTGAAATCTTTCCTGTCCACGTGGAATCGATGAGTAAATAATTAGTTAAGAAGCCGTAAGGTTGACTTATTCTCAACTTTACGGTGTTTTAGCTTCGGATGTAATAGATGCGGCGTTCTTGCTTCCCGAAACGATGACGTCTTAACTTTACGGCCTATTTAATTTCACTTTTAAATATATTTAAAATGATTTTACGGTGTTTATACTTAGTAGGACGGTAGAAAACAAAGAAACCAACCTACCAAGCCAAAAAACTAAAAATCACCAAAGATTGACTTTACGGCCTTCTTTCTACTGGCGGCAGTATAGGTACATTTTTTCTTACTTGATAAGCCCAACAAAAAACCTGCTTGATAGTTTTTCGGTCAATTTGAACTGAATGTGATTGATTTATTAGTACTTGTTTGCATTTCAACGTGTAAATTAAAAACGAAAAATAAGAAAATGCCCTATTTAACCGATACGCATTGTATCGAAATTTTAATGATGATCGAATATGGGAACACAGGCTGAAGTCACTCGTTTGTTTACTGAAGTTCAGTCTACGGTAGTAGGTGTTTTATGGAGGGGAAGTATTTTGTTCTGTCTTGAACATATAGAATTTTATGTATAAATGCTCGTTACTCCTATATGAGATTTTACATAGGAAAGATAAATATTTGCCGAACCTGTATATCTTAAGCTATCGTCTATTTTTTTGAACTGAGTTCATACAGTACTATTCTGCCATGTTTTTCTTATCTGACATTTGCTAAAAATCTACACCCCATCCAAATCTCTTGGTTTATATAAGCTGGTATCTTTTTCTTCGGAATATTTACTAAGAAACTGTATTTTCTTGTATCGTACCGCAGGACGCTCCATTAAAAATTTTCTATTATTAGTTTGTTGAAGTTTGAAACTAATTTTATGTATCCAATTAATAATGGCTCTTTTGATACATTGTACATTAGGCATTTCTTCTCGGGGCCGCTCACGAATTATTTGTGCCGATACATGCTTTCTTTCGTCATACATTGTATGCAGCACTTGTAGACTACTTAGAATAAGAAGTGTACATCTATAGTATAGATTAGTATAGATAATAAATGAAGAAAAAAGGACTTGAGGTATTTTTCCCAGTTTACTTTATCTTCTTAATGAATTATAAAATCCATTCTGTAAGTTTTGATCTTAATTTACACTCGAAAAATTCTCCCTCTGTAAAAAGTCACTTTTTAAGTCTTAAGTATTGAAAGTAATTCACTACATTTTTTAAAAATCTTTACTAAAATTGGAGAGTGCGGTAAAGTACCAAAATTAACAAGTACGCATTTATTTATTGGAAATTCACTAAACTAGTTAATTTTTTATTTAAATAACAAATTGTTATCTTTTTTCGAAAATTTTCGTTACTTTTTGTTTTTTTCACACTGATTTGTACAAATAAATCTATTCACCAATCAATTGCACTTTGTACAGCTTTAAACATTTTTTTTACTTTTGTATATACATTTCATCGTAATGTTCATAGGATGTACATACATTTTCATGGATGTCTTGTGTAATTCCAAAATTTTCTGTTTTCAACGATTTTTTTTCGAACGCCTCTGTTCCTTAAAAAAAAATTTTAATATTTTCAATTTGTAAACTATTGAACTGATTATTGTCCTGTATATTATTCATCCTCATGTTCCCTATATATTCCAAATTATATTTAAATATTTTATTGATATTCCTTGAATCGGTTACAGGGTGAGTAAAAAAATACTAACTAATTTTTTTATTACTCGCTTTAAATTTTACAGCTTTTCCTTTCATTGTTTTCTAATATCATTCAAAAATGAGATTATATTGATATATTTTAAATGGGCTACAAAGTGAGTCAAATAATATTAACTCTGTTTTTCAAATGACTCATCTCGAATATTACTTTAAATATGACTGTTTTTGCCTTCACGAATTTCTGCTAGTTCTCAAAATTAGAAAAAAACAATAGATTTTATCGATATTCCTTAAATTGGTTACAGAGTGAGTTAACGATCATTAACTCAGTTTTTTTAATGATTCATCCTATATTTAACATTAAATTCAACAGCTTTTCCCTTTGTTGTTATCTGATAGTGGTCAAAATTTTGAAAATTGATATCCCTCAAATTGTCTACAAAATGGGTCAAAAATTATTAACTCAGTTTTTATACATGATTTACATGTATTTTACTTTCAATTTAACATATTTTGTAGACATGGCAAAATATGTTCTCACAATTAGAAAAAAAATTTATATATCTCATTGATATTGTTTGAATTTGGTTACAGAGTGAGTCAAAAAATATTAACTCGTTTTTTTATGATTCGCCCTATGTTTTACTGTAAATTTTATATTTGCCTCGATGCTTTCTAATAGTTATAAGTTCAAAAAAATGATAGGTTTTATCGATTTGCTTCCAATTGGTTATAGGGTAAGTTAAAAAAAACAAATCAATTTATTTTAACTTTTAATATGCTTTTATTTTTATTAAAATTGAATTCTATTTACAAACGAAGGTTTGTTTTGAAAACAGAAAATTGAGCGTTTACAAAAAAAATTCTGCACCAGAGACACCTTGGCCACCGAATGTTTCAGCAAATAAACAATTTTAGGTACCTTTTGTTTTCTTGTATTTCTATTTTTTTGCATCTCCTTTTTAGAAATCTTCGATTGAAATTTCTAAGAAGTTTCGATTTCTGTAGATGGAATGTGCTTAAAATTTTCAAAGAGCATGTGATAAGCACTACGGGATGTATACCTACCTATATTTTTTGATAATCATTTTACTATGTATCTATAAAACTTTATATCTAACATTTTGGGACTAGAACTATTTTTCTTCCTCGTCCGTTATAGGAGAAATATTTTTGTTTTATACAAATTTAGATATACCGTATATAATGTGAACTCGAAAAAAATTTTTTATAGGAGATAGAAGATATAGATATTTTTAAATACAGTGTTTCAAAATTTAATACCGATCAATTAAACTTATATGCTTTTAGATATAACTCTTCTGTTTTGCAGTTTCCTTTTTTATTCCCTTTCTACTAGTTTAAAGTTATACATTGTACAGGATGCTTCAAAAGATATGATTACAGAATTATGCAATAATCGTTTGACTTGAAATGGACAAGAAAAAAATTATCTTTTTATTCTGTTTAATGGATTATTTTACATTTTAGATAATATGTTGAATATAAAATGATTTATTGTGATACAAACTTCATATAGGGACACAGAAATTCAAAAATTCTAAGCCTTTTTTTTAATGTTTGGTTTACCCGTTTTTAAGAAAAATCAATAAATGAAACAATATATTTATAATGTTAACACAATATACTAAATGGAAATGGAGTTAAATCAGTTGATAGTGGTGGTCATTTAATAGATCCTGTATATGAATTCACTTTTATTTTTATGCGTTTCAGCTCGTTCTGTTCAGAAGCTGCAAATTCTTATAACTAACGTGTTTGCATTTCACTAAAAAAGGAAAAACAATTAAAATTCATCAATTCAATTTTTTTATTTGTCGTTGCGTCATTCTATGGACATAAAATTTATTTAAAAAGTAACTTGAAATCGTAGATAAATGATTGTAATCTCTAAAAAATATGAAAAATCTAATCAAATAAAACATTTAAATTGTTTATATAAAAAACGGTATACATCCCTTTCTATAGCACTTTCAGGTACACTGGTCGAAAGCCAAACAGATTCGTTAATTTTTTTACAAATTCACCTATCAACTGCGCCATTTATAGCACCAAAACTTTAAGTTACTTTTAAATATTTTATCGAGCAAAATACAGTTTTAAAGCGTTTACCAATATTTTATTATAAGCAAAGGAATAAATCTAGACAGTGTGTAGGTCACGTTTTATTCAGATCCGCCCCAGATGAAATCGTCTATCATCTTACGAACAACCATACTAAAATGGACTGATTATTTAGTTTTATCATTGTGCTAAAAAGCATCCAATATTCCCAGATTTATACACCGTCTATTGTTCATCTTTATACACTGTGTTATTTATAAAATGAGACATAGGGATTCCTGTACAAAACTATCAAACGCGAGCTAACTTTTTTACTAAATAGCGTTCATAAAAAAAAATAAAAGATTTGAAAAGGTCGTTAAAAAATAAGTTCAAATGCACTTTTAATTGTCTTAAATTTGTTTTTGTTTAATAAATAGTGCATAATTATATTTAAAAAAGACGTACGCCATTTTCATACCCCTTTCGAATATTAACTACCGGGGTGGTACTAGCCGAAAGATTAAAGCACTGGAAATTTGGAAGATAAACTTGAGGTAACGTGATTCGACTCCTCGCTGTGGTGAAGTTTTTCTTTTTAGTTGTTTTTTCACAATTTTTGTTCAAAAAGAAATTGTAAGTAGAAATATTTAAAATAAGACAATTTTTTGGGTTTTAAATTTATTCATTCAATTAAATGCTCTAATTGTTTTCCGTTTGCTGTTAAACAGTGTCCAAACGATCATAAAGGTTCCGCCGTACATTATTTGTAACAGTTGGTTCTACTAATTTTTTTGACATTCATTAATAATGATGTTTTTCAATTCTTCTTCTGTCTCCGGTTCATGTTCTGCCACCTTAACTTTTAGGAAACCCAAAATTTTGCGTTATTAAAATTGATATTAAATTGTCTGAACTTTTATTTAAATAAATAGATTTTTAAAGCAAGTAACTTTGCTTTCTTTTAAACGTTTTCTGGATAAAAATTGTGAAAAAAGAACCAGAAACAAAAAGAAAAAATTTCACCTCAGCGGGAAATCAAACCGCGAAACTTCCTTTACCTTTCAAATTTCCCGTGCTTCAACCATTCGGCCAGCTCCGTCCCAGTTGTTAATATTCGAAAGTGTTATGAAAATGGCGTACGTCTTTTTGAGCATATTTTTTAACGACCTTTTCAAATCTGTTATTATTTTTCTTGAACGCTATTTGGTAAAAAAGTTAGCTTGCGTTTGACAGTTTTGGGTACAAATCTGCTTTAACAAAGTTTTCGTAATGTCCTACAAATTATGTTAAATATCGTATTTTCCGTACCAAATTTTAAAATTCAAGGCGAGAGCTTTAGAACGACAAGTTACACGATGGTATTACATCCAATTCAGGAAAAACGTTATCCCGTTTTGGAGGTAAGTGGCGCAGTCAATCGTATTGTTTTGAAAGAAGTTGACTGGTACTAAATGTTCGCGTTTTCGTCTAGTTTACTTTGAATAAAATGTATATTGCATGAGTAGATAGTCAATGATTTTATTTTAAGTATAATTAATACAACATTGTTTTCTATATTATTTACATAGTTATTAACAAAACGATCTTTTAAGAGAATGGTTATGTACTTTTTTTAATATTAACTTGAATTTTTTGCAGGTATCGTTATTTATTTTTATTAAAAATAAACTCCACCAATACTAATTTTTCTCAATTGGTGTGGATATTTTGAGTAGAATACTCTTATTATTGATGTCGACAGCAAATATGTAATATGCAAGTAGCTATAAGCTGTCTGTTCATAAAAGGTCCACATTTTTTGATTTTCTTCTTCGTACTGTGGTTCGAACCTATGACAAAAATTAAAAAAGATCGGCCATTTTTGACTAAATTTTTGTTAATTTTCTTCTACACATTCGGAACTCCCTCCAACGTTATAGATCACAAAAAATAATTATCTATAATACCAGTAAAAATAACAATAACACATGATTTTAATCATTATCAAATATATACAATGATGTAAATGGATTTGTTGACCAGTTTGTAAACTTTGAACGGAGGCTTTTTTTAAATTTATCAATTTTTGGATATGGAAATACATAAAATAGGAGGTAGACTTCATATTCCTTACATTTTGATCAGTGTTAACAATTTACACAAAATATTCATTGGTTTGGGTTGTGCTCAACAGACCAGGCACTTGAATTGAATCTTTGTACCACTTCTAATATTTTCCTCGTCCGCTCCAGAGACTTCATGTCCTCTATAGGCCAGAAGTTTACTGTCAGTAGCTCTAATGGCTGTATTATTTCCTCCAAATTGCTTCTGTCTGAGCTCTTCCCACAGAACCAGAGTGTATGAGTAAGTGTATCATCCCTTTGTTAAGATTTTCTGCACATAAGTTCTTCAAATTACTCTTACTCTGTTTCAATAACCTGGGTGAAAGTTCCTTGTCTACCTTGTTCAATAAACTCTTTGTATGGAGGTGTTAAGGTGTATGGCGTTCTTTGTCTAGCCAGTTCTCAAATTTCCCTCTTATACAATCCTTTCATTTCATAGAACAGTTCTGGACCCATAAAGTCTCCTTTAGGGCCTTCTTTAACTAACTAGTCCGCTTATTCATTACCTGAAATACGCTCATGTCTCTACACCCCTCTTGTCAGCCTATTAAGGAATTCTTTACAGTTTTTTACCAGTCAAGACGTAGTGGTTGAGTTGCTGATAGCTTCAAGCTGAACCTGGTTGTCAGTAAATGGTTTAATTTTTTGTTCGGTATATCCTCTCCTGGTGTTTTCATCAAAATTGGCTATAGCGGCAACGATTCTGCTTGATGTATATCGGCCAATGCTAAGAACATTCTATTTTTAGGTCCGTTTATACCAGACTCAGTGCCATGGTTTGTTTTAGAATCTTCGGCGAATCAGATAATATCTCGAGCATTACCTGGAAACACATTTGAAATATGGGTACATCTAGTATTGTCCCAATTGTATCAGTGTGTCTTTCTCAAACATTGTTTGGGGTCCATATGCCTCTCGATTTCTGCCAGAGAATCACTATCGTCGCCTCCGCCCATACAAAAGGTCCCAATGGAGATGGGCCAATAAGGGTTTCTATTGGTGCCGTCCCCGTGCTGTTCATTTGGAGAGCTTGCCTTTGAGTATTCCCACCAAAACCATCTTTATAGCCTTCACTAAGAAAAGAAAACTCAACCTCAAAACTATTAAACTTGATGGGAACGAGGTTGAATGGAGACAAGATGTCAAGTATCTAGGTTTGACTCTAGACAGTAAACTCCTGTGGAACAAACAGGAGAAGGAGATTACATACAAAGCAAAAATGGCTCTAATGGTGTGCAGTAATCTGGCAGGGAGAAACTGGGGTTGTAACCCAAAAATCCTGAGCTGGATGTACACTGCCATAGTGAGACCAATTATCACTTATGGAGACATTGCGTGGAGTAGTAGAACTAGCCTCTTGACGACGAGAGAAAACCTCTCCAAAATTCAAAGACTAGCCTGTATATGCATAACAGGAGCAATGAGTACATGCCCAACGGCAGCAATGGAAGTGATTCTCAACCTCACACTATTACATATGGTGGTGGAGAGTGTTGCAGGAAGAACAAGATACAGACTAAGTAGAGAGGGAACCATTAAAAAAAACCACCTCTTCACTTCTTAGAAATCGGACAGCCTGAGACATGCCAAAAGATGGTATGATGAAAAAGTATAACATTTCACAGAAATTCGTTACGGAATTAAGCAACAAGAAGGAATGGGGTCCAAATACCATTACCAGACTTGGAAAGAATGCCATTCAATGGTACACAGACGGCTCAAAAGCAATAGAAGGAACTGGGATAGGAGTGTACGGGCCAGGAACCAAACACTCTGAAAGCTTTGGAAAAACTCCAAGTATCTTTCAAGCGGAAATTCACACAATAATAAAGAGTGCCCAGTTCAATATTGTTAAAGGATATAGAAGGCAAAGGATTATCATAATGGCTGATAGTCAAGCGGCCATTAAAGCGCTGAGTTCTTGTGTAATCAGTTCCAAAATGGTGTGGGAATGCCTAGGCAAACTTAATGAACTATGCGAGAACAATATAGTCACCGTACTGTGGATTCCAGGACACACTGGAATAGAAGGAAACGAAATAGCAGATGAACTAGCGAAGAGGGGGACTGAAATACCCTTTTGGGGGCCGGAACCCTTTTGCGGAATCAGCTCCAATGTGATATTGGAAGAAATAGGTAAAGCCGAAGAAAAGAGAAGATCTGACAATTGGGAAGATCTAGTAGGGCTTAGGCAATCTAAGATTCTTCTGGGTGACTACAACCTGTTGAGATCAAATGAATGCATAAGTCAAAGCAAAACTGCACTAAGAGTTTTAACAGGAATCCTAACGGGACATTGTCGCCTGAACGGGCACCTTAAAAAGCTTAAAATAGTGGAGGAAGAAGATTGTAGATTTTGTGGAATGGAAGAAGAAACCTCCATCCACATACTTGCGAACTGCACAGCAATTCAGAATCCTAGTGCATAGCACCTGGGAGACTACTGGATAGAAGAGGGACAGTTACCCAAATTGAAGCCTTCAGATATCCTAAAACTCCTCCGGGAAATAGGACTAAAGGAGCTACTAGTCTCTGAGAAACTCCTCAGAAACTAAGTAGAAGTAAGGGGGCGCAATAGATCTTTTAGGTCTCAGTGAATGGTACCCCAAAATACATACATACATATGTTTTGCTCATAACTCTTCTGCATTGCCAGAAAAGCCTAATTACCCTGGTACTCATTCTCCCCAAGTGTGTCCTCCATTACAATTTGTAATCAAGTGTTACTCCCAGATATTCAACTTTGAATATTTCTAATTTTTGTCCGGGTTGTACTCTGCCTAGCGGAAGAACTCTTCTATTCGTAAAAGCAACTAGTTTGGTTTTCTTTGGATTAACCAAAAGGTCCTTTTTGCACCAGTCTTCCACGATTCGTAGAGCTTCTAATAAGAAATTCATAACTGTCTCCGGAATTTCCCATTGGTGTCAATCACGTATGTCGTCCGCAAAGCCCTGCATCCATATGCTATGATTATTTAACCTGCAAATCAAGTCATCCATAATTAGATTCTACAAAAGTAGTGAAAGTATTAACATAATATATATTGATGGATTTTATACATATTCGTAGTGATCTTCAGAGAATTGCCATAGTTGTATGCCATAAGCTTGTAAAGAAAGTGTATATCTTCAATCTTTATTTTTCGGCGCTCAGTCGTTGTCGCCTAGCGTTATTATTTGAATGTTGATAGAATGACAACTCATGTCATTAATAAAAAAGTTACTAAACCGTAAAAGGGAATAATTAAGAAATAGACTTTAATTGTCGTTTCTCTATTTACAGGTGAGAGTATATGTAATGTAAATAAGCTTATGTATTAATTAAAATAAATATCTATTTACAGAGCAACATTTTTAAGTTTATTTATTCCCAATCATTGAGGATTAATCTTATAAGCTTTAGGGCAAAGTTACATACGAGTACACCTATTCTGAACAACACTATGAATTTGTATTGAATACATTAAAATATATTACCTGTAAGTTGTTTACACTAATCAAATTGTAAAAAATATAAAGTCCTTACTATTTGGTTCTTTCCTTTGCTATGATATTTATTATGCTACAAATTGATTCACAATACATCTTTTTTGTCGACCAATAAAACCTTTTTAGTGTATTTTGTGCTAACCTCCTTATCATAATAATTTCTGTTAGTTGTTGAAATTGTTTTTGTGCGTATTAGTTTAGTGGTGAAATGGGTATATTATAGGGTGTAACCAGACAAGATGGAAGAAGGCAAAACAGATCGGTGGCCAAGGTGGCTCAACTGCTTGGTACTACGGAACATTGCGTCAATCAGCATGTCGGATATCCAGAAGAGGTGAACTTATAATTTTAGAAATTAGTTATTTTCATTCTTCTTTTTGTGTGTGTTACTAGTTGCTATTATAACGATATCACATTGTGACTAATGATTATTAAAAACATCGACACGCTATGTATTCAAGGTTATTGGTAGAATTTCACTTGCTAATGTTCATTCTTTTCTGTTATTATCACTACAAAATCCGATCTATCTATCTTCGTTCAAAATCTGCACTTGAAATATTATTTTTTTATTTATGGGTTACGTATTCTAGCGTATATAGATCATTACCGAACACCTGACTTTGGCAGGTCGGCTATATTGTGCTGGGTCGCCCGATGAGTTGGAGTTGAAGTTTGTGTGTTTTGACATGTGGTGTAAGTCAGTTGGTTGTCAGACAGACTTTGTAGAACAATGTCAATGTAATATATCTATTTATTTAAATAATAAAAACTTTACAAATAACTCATAGCTCAGTCAGTAAACTGTCTCTGAATTGAATTAAATAATAATTAAAATATCAGACGACGAGAGAAGCAATCAACAGAGGAGTTATGTGATTCCATCGAAAGTCAAGAGCAACAGAGATCAATTAAATAGTCACCTCGCTTGGTTAAAATAGCCGGAAATCAAAAAAAAGATACCTTATCCCTTCCTCTCCGCACTGCTCACTTATCAACATTACAATTTGATGGCATTTTAGATAACTTTAAGAACTAATTGTAAATTAAAGTATATCATCCGTTGTTTACCAGTATACAACGAAACCTAAATATAATATGACATGATGGTACAACACAATATGGCCGACCTGTCAGTGACGTCATTCTGGAATGGTGTATTATTTATAGGTTACGTTTGCATTTTCGATCTTGTTATTTAAAAAAGTTCGCTTTTCACTAACAAACGAACCTGTATGTGAACTTAACCTAAAATTTAGATATTTCATCAATATGGTAACGCTATGTAACTGATTGTATTAAATATATCACATGACTTATAACTTCCATCGGATTTTGTAGTAAAATAATGTTGCATAGAAATATAGTTCTCTTTCCACTTATGCTAGCAAAGAAATATTCAGGGTGTCCTAGACGTTTGTATCACAAACTATTAATATGTTGGATCTGAAATTAATTATGGTATTTCTTATAAAATTTGTGACCTCTAAAGTTATTAATTTATTATGGCTTTTTATTTGTAATTATTTAACAAATAAAAATGTAACCGCTAAACACCATAAATGCACATTATGTTGGGGATATAAACAGATCTGCAATACCCTTGTGAACTAGGGTATCCAGTAAGTTGAATGGTTGATGCTGCAATTGTTTTTCATATTTAGTTTTTTTCACTTTTAAATGCCACATCTGAATTCTTCAAACATTTAAAAAAAAGTGTCCTCTTGTGAAAACACTTCATACCATCACACGCGCGTTTCTATAACCAAGTAATCTTCTTCAGAGGCTGAAGGTAAAGTAACCCTATGGTGTTTCAGAAACTTTATATACTAAATTTTATCGCTCCAAACTGCTAACGCGCGGGAACAAACCATCCCGGCGTATACAAATTTTACAATTGCTTTTTTCCTCGTAAACTGTACAACGGACTATAAGGTATAAGTCAGTCGCCTTTATTTATTCAAAATATTATTACATTTTAACTATTTCTTACTTTCAAATGCATCCAACATTCCATTGCTAGATACAATTATTAAACAATTTTACACTATCTAAACATTGAATTATTACAATCTAAAACATGTTCAACAACACCCTACTTCTCTGTACGCCAATATTTTAAATGAGCTACATCTGATGTTCTTCATCTTTCGCATAATGTATGCCGATTAATTTCTCCGAATTTTAGATAATATCTAAAATTCGGACAAACATATTATGTTGTATATGGGCACACTTTATTCCTATGAATAGTTTTTGAGAAGTTAAAGAACGGTAAAGTTAAAGGTAAACATTTTTATTATAAATATTTTGTAAGACTATTCGTATGGAGCATTCGTTTTAAATCGATTTTTATGACCCAAAATATTGATGGTTACAGGGTAAGTTAATAAATATTCAAAATGAAATTCTTACTATCTTTTTTTTACTGCATTCTAAAATAATTTGAAAAGTTATCAATATACTAAAGTGGAAACCATCTGTTTAATTTGATCGTTTGTACGTCTAAATAAATTAGTAATCAATACAGAGTTGTTGGAAACATGAATTTACTATTGGTATCCGAAAAATATTTCTCAGCCAAATCTTTTTTTCAATTTGACGAAGAACTACCAATGACAAAAAATATATAAACCGAAAAAGTATGTTTATGTTATCTAAATAATGAAATAAGGTTGGGATAGCGAACTGGAATATAAAATGCGAACGCACGATAAGGAAGGCACTATTACTGTTGAACTTATAAAAGTTCCAATAACTGTCTCTCAAAAACGTTTTAATTTTGTTGTTCTCAACGAAAGTGTTGCAGAAAGGACCAGATACATACTAGGTATAGAGGGAATCATTAAAAAAAATTATTTTCTCGTTTATTAAAAATCAGAAATCCGGTGACATGCCACAGGATGGTATGATGAAAAATTATAACTTTTTACAGACATTCGATAAGGAAGTCAGTAACAAAAAGGAATGGGATCCCAATTACCAGGCTTAGAAAGAATGCTATTCAATGATATACAGACGACTCAATAATACTACTAGAAGGGATTGAAGTATGAGTGTATGGGCCAGGAACCAAACACTCCTAGTAGAAGAACTAGCCTATTGATAACGAAAGAAAATCTCTCTAGAATTCAAAAAATAACCTGTATAATTATGCATTACAGGAGCAATGAAAACATGCCCAACGGCGGCCTAATACCTAAGAGACTGCTGAATAGGAGAGGGACAGTTACCTAAACTGAAGCCTGCAGATATCATTCATTCATTCGGGAAATAGGTCTAAAGGAACTACTTCTCTCTGAAATCGTCCTCAGCAACTAAGTAGAAGAAAGGAGCACAATAGATCTTTTGGGCCTCAGCGAATGTGACCCCAGTATACATACATGCACACAATTATTACTATACGTGTTAACATAGTACAAACCCGCCTAGGAAAGGAAAGACTTAATTCAAGAAATGGGAGATATATTTTGTTATGCGAAGGTTGTCTTTTGTATTTTGCATATATACAGCGTGTCCACGGATGGTGTATCCTATAGGTGAAAAATGTTATTCTTGATAAAAAGTTTTGCTTGTCTGAAACCCCATAAAATGAAATAAAATTCAAGTTTTTCAAAACCCGTCTCCTATTATAGCCAGTTTTATGAAAACCGTATGAATGTTTGCACTATGTTCGAAAATAATGTATTAATCTAGTGAGTGACATTTACGATGTACCAACTGTCAACTTTTATAAATAATTTTCAAATTGTCATTCATTAATAAATATATTCAAGAATTATAATCACTATCAAAAATAACAATACAGAATAATGTAAGAAACACTAAGTAAACAAAAAACATCTATTCAATATATCCTCCCCCAGCTTCAAAACATCTCCCAATTCTCTTTCTAAATTCGTATTCATATTTCGCAGCATTTCTGAGGTAATTAACGGCATCAATGATCGTTTCAAGTCCTTAAGTAGCCCCATAAAAAAAAATCTAAAGTAGTTAAATCGGGGGATCGGCGCAAAAAAAATATTGGTCCATAACGTCAGATCCATGGCCCAGGAAAATATTCATCCAGCCAGCCTCTAATTGGCAAAGTCGAATGTGACGAACATTGATCATGTTGAAAGTACATTTTACGCCTTTGCTCCAAGAGAATATTTTCTAATTCAGGTATTAAGAAGTTGTCCAGCAAATGCAAATATACCTCCTAATTTAATGTATCTTCCAGAAAATCCGGTCCGATTATTCGATCCGGCAAAACCGCACACCAAACATTAACTTTTTTAGCAAATTGACTATTACAGTTAATCCTGTAGCTCGGATTTTCACTAGCCCAATATCGACAATTTCGGGAAGAAACGACTCCGTTTGTTGTAAACGTTGCTTCATCAGAAGATATTATTGTGAAAGAATCGGTCATGCATAAGCTTTTCACCAATCATCGCACAAAAGTCTTACCTTGTGTCATAATCATAATCTTGTCAGGTATGAATAAATTTCGGCTTGAATGGATGAATTTTGTTTTGACAATGAAATAAAACAATTTAATTTGTTTAAATCTTCATTATAATTGAACTAAGTTCAACATATAATTCGTGACGCGTCACACATTGGGCTAAAAAGGACTTTTAATTATACAGTGCTTCTCAAAAGTCCCCTCCCCCCTCTTTTCTTTTAAACGGGGATACTGATGAAATTTGGATGTGAAAATGAAGTATTGTAAGCTTCTCTACTAGTGGTAAAAGGTGACGTCACCAGGCAACTGTAACCAATAATATTAAATGGGACCTTACGGCAAGTGACACCTCATTTGAAAGGTATTTAGAATACCTATTCAGTCATATTATTTTTTTTGGTTTACGATGTTTTTATAATAATTGTTCAAAATGTGCTCCCTGGCAGTAAAACATCCTATATTAAACTCTTGTCAGACTCGATTAAATGTGTAAGGGGGAATTGTCCTACTTTCTTCAACAGTTCGTTATTTTAAAACGCCAATGCTGTCGGGAGCTGTAGCGATAAAAATATCCAAAGGTGTTAGGTCCAGTGACCGAGCTGGCCATTCTATTGGACCACGTCGTCCAATCCATCTACACGCTTTTAAAGAATGTTGGACTAAAAAGTTAAAAATAATTTTAAAAATTAAATTATGACAATAGTACATAAACAATACTAGTTTAATTGAGGGAAAAGCGTGGGGCGCTTGATACACGATAAGCACAAAATGTTTTACCTGATTTAATAGATGAGGTTCCCCTGATGATTCGAAATAATTTATGGTTCGTGCACGACGGCTGCCCATCTCATTTTAGTAGAGAGGTTCGTCAATATCTCGACAATAACTATCACGATAAATGGATTGGAAGAGGTGGTCCAGTTAATTGGCCCCCAAGATCTCCAGATTTAAACCCTTGTGATTTTTGTATTTGGGGCTATTTAAAATCATTAGTCTATGCTGTTCCAATAGAAACCCGTAATCAGCTGTGGCAAAGAATTCAAAACGCTTGTAATGAAATTAGAAATAATTTAGGAATTTTTGCAAAAATTAGACGATTTTTAGAGAAAAGAATAAATTTGTGTATTGAGACAAATGGTCGTCATGTAGAGCATCTGTTGTAAAATTAATTATCTTAATTCTATGGGTAATTATCTCTAACTTGGTTTTTTTAATGTTGATTGTTGTTTTATACCCTCACGAATACCCTGTGACCCAAAAATCCTGAGCTGGATGTACACTGCCATAGTGAGACCAATCATCACTTATGGAGCCATTGCGTGGAGTAGTAGAACTAGCCTCTTGACGACGAGAGAAAACCTCTCCAAAATTCAAAGACTAGCCTGTATATGCATAACAGGAGCAATGAGTACATGCCCAACGGCAGCAATGGAAGTGATTCTCAACCTCACACCATTACATATGGTGGTGGAGAGTGTTGCAGAAAGAACAAGATACAGACTAAGTAGAGAGGGAATCATTAAAAAAAAAACCACCTCTTCACTTCTTATAAATCTGACAACTTGGGACATGCCACAAGATGGTATGATGAAAAAGTATAATTTTTCAAAGAAATTCGTTACGGAACTAAGCAACAAGAAGGAATGGGATCCAAATACCATTACCAGACTTGGAAAGAATGCCATTCAATGGTACACAGACGGCACAAAAGCAATAGAAGGAACTGGGATAGGAGTGTACGGGCCAGGAACCAAACACTCTGAAAGCTTGGGAAAAACCCCAAGTATCTTTCAAGCGGAAATTCACGCAATAAGAAAGTGTGCCCAGTTCAATATTGACAAAGGATATATAAGGCAAAGGATTATCATAATGTCTGATAGTCAAGCAGCCATTAAAGCGCTGAGTTCTTGTGTAGTCAGTTCCAAAATGGTGTGGGAATGCCTAGGCAAACTTAAAGAACTATGCGAGAACAATATAGTCACCGTACTGTGGATTCCAGGACACACTGGAATAGAAAGAAACGAAATAGCAGATGAACTAGCGAAGAGGAGGCCTGAAACCTCCTTTTGGGGGCCGGTACCCTTTTGCGGAATCAGCTCCAATGTAATATTGGAAGAAATAGGTAAAGCCGAAGAAAAGAGAAGATCTGACAATTGGAAAGATCTAGTAGGGCTTAGGCAATCAAAGAGTCTTCTAGGTGACTACAACCTGTTGAGATCAAATGAATGCATAAGTCAAAGCAAAACTGCACTAAGAGTTTTAACAGGAATCCTAACGGGACATTGTCGCCTGAATGGGCACCTTAAAAAGCTCAAAATAGTGGAGGAAGAAGATTGTAGATTTTGTGGAATGGAAGAAGAAACCTCCATCCACATACTTGCGAACTGCACAGTATTTCAGAATCCTAGGGCACAGTACCTGGGAGACTACTGGATAGAAGAGGGACAGTTACCTAAGTTGAGGCCTGCAGATATCCTAAAATTCCTCCGGGAAATAGGAGCTACTAGTATCTGAGACTCTTCTCAGAAACTAAGTATAAGTAAGGGGGCACAATAGATCTTTTAGGTCTCAGTGAATGTTACCCCAAAATACATACATACATACCCTCACGAAATAAAATTAATTTAAAATTTCCAAAACAATGTAAGCAACTTACGACTTTTGTTACCAGTATCTGTACAATTTGTTGATTTTTCAAAGCCAACTTGATATTACAGATACAATTTTATAATCCAACATGATTTTAAATAAGAAACACAACAAGTTTAAATTTATCTTTGTCGAAAATGTTTCACGACATCGATTTGAAAGAAGAGAACATTTTTTATGAAAATTATCTTGAATTTTCCAAATTCGGTGTCGGATACATAGAAAACTTGAAAATAAAAAATTTTCAATAAAAATACCTGTTGGTCACCCCGATGGAACTGAAAAAAATTTATTTACAGCGAACGACTGGTGTGTAACTGTTTATTGATTATACCAAGTTTGAATATTTTAAGTAACGGTATTTTTGAATAATTTGAAGAAAACTCATATGAGGACGTCTTCTTCAAAGGGCTATAGCTCCGTTCGGATTAAGGTAATTTGAGCTAAATCGACTTAAAATCACCTCTAGTAACTGTAGTTTCCGTTTGGCAGGAGAGTTTCTGGACACCCTGTATAAAAGACAACCACAAAAAGCAATATTTTAACACAACCTGTATAAAATATTGAAACGTTCAGTAAAAATTAAGAGCAAGTGGGAATTTCATTTTAAATATTTTTTTATCCATTCTGTCACCATCAATATTTTGGGTCAAAAATCAGTTTAAAACAAATGCCTCATGGGTAAGGATTGACAGTAATGCAAAATATGTACAATAAAAAGACTTTCCTGAACGAAATATTAATGTTGAAGAGCCTCGCTGCTTTTCAACGTCCGGTATCTCGAAAACATATATCCAAAATTCAGATTAGTTAACCCAAATCCATTTTGCACAAGATAAGTGCGGGGTTCTTTATTGATTTTATTTTATACTATTATTATCTCTATAATAAAAAGTCTAATAGCGTAAGATCAGATGATCGTGCTGGCCATTAAATCTGGGTATATTCAAGAAGTGCTAAAGATTGAGAATGAAGAGACTTTTGAAAAAATTTGGTAGTTACAACTGTCTCTCAAAGGGGTTAGATGTATGGATAAAATATTGTCGTTGTAAATTGTCATGTTACATTCAAAAATTGTTTTTAAATTTTTCATAAATGTGTCATCATTTGGTTTTCCAATCGACAGCTTTTTTCACGTTCATTATTTGTATTTCATTAATCTATTGCTTTTTCTTGCACCTTATCTGTAATTAAATTAATCGCTCTGCGTTTTGTTTTAAAATGCGATATTTTGCAATTTTGATTATGTAGGTTGAATGGTGTATAAAGAATATGAGCGATATTATGGAATTACTATTTAGAAAGGACGTCGGATCGACTTTCGGCGATGTATCTGAAATTATACACTCGGCTTTGAGAACTGTCATACAGAGCCACATAAAAATGGAAAGGGACAATCCACATGCAGTAAGTATTAGTACGAGAGCAGCTTGGTAAGTCAGTGACTCCTTAAATTTCCAGAGCGGTAACTTTAAATTGAACGCTGCAATATCACTAACTTATCAAACTAGCCTCCTATAAAATAGTAATTCACGTCATAAGTCCGGTTAGTCAAGTATTACAGTACGAATGAGATGTTTAAATGAATATCAAAATGAGTACTGTAAGAGACTTCCTGGATGTATCACATAACGTATTTTTTTTATGACTGTTGAAAAATGGACCCTTTTTATGTAACATTTTTGTTGAAGTTACTGGTTGCATTACACAAAACAAGCCACGCCCCGTTGTATAAAGAGCCATTACACAACGGCTATGGCCAATCAGCATTAAAGTAGATCCATTACCTACAAAACAATTATTAACAGCAGTTGTAGAAAATTGAAATGGAAAATGGGGCGTGCAGTGCAATGTTTGAATCACTCTCGCCATGAAATGTCATAATTTGAAAATATACCTACCTGAGGTGATTTAGAGCTGACTTTGTTAAAATGGATTCAGAAAGCGAAAACGAATTCAACATAAACATGTAAATTCGTTTTAGGAGAATTCGCTTTGTAAAAATTATATAGAGGTCTGGCCGAATAATGTATCAACCAATTCTTTCTTCCTCAACCTCCAAAATGGTGAATGTACTAGTCCAAAAATTGGAGTCAATAAATTCGGAGCAATGGGAAAGCAGATAGCACTTTTTCTGAAACTTCCGAATCCAGAATTATATACAGGACATACATTTCGAAAATCATCTGCCATCATTTTAGTTGACGCAGTAGGTGATTTAGCATCATTAAAACGGCACGGAGGATAGAAATTATCATCGGTTGCAGAAGGATACATTGACGATTCCTTGAAAAACAGGATGGATACGGCACAAAAGGTTGTGAACTCAATTGGACCTTCATCTTCAAACCCGAGGTCTGAAAACATCGCAAATAATACCTCCACTACTTCAAAAAATAATAACTTGAATCTGGAAATTGATTCCTCTTCCTCTACTCCCTCTATAAATATTTCCTACTGCACCAATTTCACAATAAATATTGTAACCAATAAATGAGTTTTCATTAGCTCTCAAAATGAAATTGTTTGACAAAAACCATTAAAATTTGTTTATTCAATAAATTATTCTCTAAATATCTCGTCCATTTGAATTGAATGGTGAACACTCAGTCATAGAAAAAGTATAGTATTCTTCATTCGTGTAATGGCTATTACTCATTCTAATAAGTAATAGCCAACATTACACGCTCGTTGAATAATATACTATTATTTCATACTGTCTTCTGTCTAGGTAGATTTAGTTTATTTCATACTGTAATAAACTGAATTTTTCATTCTTACGTCTCATTATTTCAATAACGTCAATATTTCACATTATTAGGCGCATTTTTGAATTAACTACCACTTCTACATAGCAACGGTGTAAATATGCATGTCAATAAATTAACAATCCGGTAAGGGTTTCTTGATTACATTTACCAGCTCTGATACAGTAATAGCCCACTTACCGGACTCAAAATGTAGTCAGTAAACTAAATCTACTAGACAGTATGAAATAAATAATAAAAACACCATTTTATTTGTATATTTTTAGAGTAATTTGGTAGCCGTAATGATCGACATATTTAGACAAATGACTAACGAACACTACAACAATTATATAAACAGCTTTTCCACCAATTTCGACGTATTGGACTTTCTTATGGAGATCCTGGTGGTGTTCAAAGAACTCGTCAGCAATTCGGTGTTTCCTAAAGATTGGTGCGACATGTTGATGTTGCAAAACGGTATCATACTCAAATCTCTGCGATATTTTTCGCACACCATTAGAGATTGTTTTTTTCAAAAATTTGAACACGACGCTTGGAATAATTTTTTTCATTGCGCCATAGCTTTTATGACTCAACAGACGCTGCAACTAGAAACGTTTTCTTTTAATAAAAAAATGAGGATATTGGATCTGTTTAAGGATATGAGGACAGAAATGGGATTCGAAATCAAATCGATGTGGTTTAATCTTGGTAAGTTGAGATATGTTTTATTTTAGAAAATAACAGAAAATTTGGTTATTTCATCTTGAACTGTTATTTTTAAATCTGCATTTAAAATTTTCAACAAAAATCACTATATGCAAAGTCCGGAAAATATAGTAGACGCGACGCATAGTTAGATCCAGACAACTATTTGTATCTGTACTTAACTTCGCACCGTTTGGAAGACCTTTTTATTATTAATTTTGCGAAAAAAAACGAATTCTTCATAAAAAGCTCTGCATAGTTTAGAACGTAAAATTCAATGTTCAGGTATGGAAATTTCCAAATAACATACGAGGTATATCAGAAAATATGAATATTACACAATATTAAAATAATCTCTTGCTCCCGCATTCCACACTAAACTTAATAACACTACAAAACATGAGTTAAATAAAACGAAAATAAAAAATTCAAAATTTCATAATACGATACGATATAAATAATATCACTTACCATCACTAATTCAAAACATTACAATACAAAAATTTAAAATATTATGTGTGTAGTTTCAATAGATTTTGTGGCATAGAGAGAGACATGTTTTATTATTTTGATGTAAATTATTCCAAATAACACACATAAAATAATTGGTGATTAGATAAAAATGCCTATATTAATTTTATAATGCAGTTTAAAAAATCCAGGTCCTTAAAAAACCACAAAAATTCCTGGAATAGTAATCACTGTTGTGGCCGACGATTAATAATACAAGATACACAACTGGGCATCATACTCATAGACATCAGCTTTGGAGCGCCATAGAGTGTGTTTGGAACTGTTTTAAAAAATACAGAACTCTAAAATATGTTTTCCAATATTGATTTAAAAAAAGCATTGAGGATTCGCCTTTTTAGGTGTCCCTTAATGATATTTATTAAAAAAAAATAGGAAAGTTCCCTATTGGCAGGCCTGCGCCAGGTGTTTCGGCCACCGCGTGTTAACGATAAATGGCCGCCCTCTATTACCCCTACATAAAATGAAAGACGGTGATAGAAGTTCAAAGAAAAAGACGTTTAAACGTTTACATTTTTCTAACACAAATAAAATAACGGATAAATAATAAAAAACCTTAAACAAAACATTAAACTTAAACAACTGAAAAATAATAAGTTTTATAGCAAAATGTGTAATTTTCATAAAAATACCCCCTCTCTTTCTTATTTGGGAAGGCATAACCATAAGTCATTGTAAATAATAATGCATAAATAATAAAAAACCTTAAACTTAAACAACTGAAAAATAACAATTTAATAGCAAAATGCGTAATTTTCATAAAAATACCCCCTTTTTTCCTCATTTGGGGGGGCATAACCATAAGTCATTGTAAATAATAATACTTTGTCCACGACTACTTAATAATAAGTCAATATTTTACCTCCTAACAAAATAGGACGAGAGACCACGACCAAAATTTTTGTGTCATAGCAATACGGCTAAAACCGTATCAAATCGATAGATATGATTATCCTGAACTCGAAAACACCAATATCAGACATTTTCCGGGTAGCGTTTGACCTGGCCGAATTTTCAAAATTGTTAAAGAATTTTACCGAACTGCATCATAGCAATATGTCTGATTTTCAGACTGTAGTTGAATGATAGTTCTGAGATACCGGAAACATATTTTTCAGACGTTAGTAGTGTAGCACAAACCCGGAAGTTCACTTAAGAAATTTAAAATGACACCAAAAAAATGTATCGTAGCAATACTTCTGAAAATCATTTTTACTAGTAAATTTTGGTTATTTATTGCGAACAAAACAATTTTCAGACGAAAATGTGAACGCATTAAATTTCGAGACCGTTTTGAAAATGTCAACAAATTTTACCGATCGGTATCATAGCAATCTGTCTGAAAATTGTTGGACGTGATAAAATAAGTTGTCCAGATGTGCAAAAAATGTGTATCAGACAAACGTAGTATAGCACCTTCTCTATCAGACAACTTTTCGATACTCCGATATCATTTAAAAATCGTATTGAGGTTACTGAACGTGTTGCAGCTGATTTAGGTATAAGCCGATGCACCGTACTTCGTATATCTAAAGAAAGCAAAATGGTGGATGATGGAAAAGTCAATTCATTTTCAACCCCACAAAAGAAGAGACCTGGCAGAAAAACCAAAATATCTCTGGACCGCTTGGAAAAAACTCAGTTAAGAAAAACGATTCTCAATTATCACATAACTGAGAAAACCGTACCAATCAAATTAAATAAAGATTTAAACAAATTATTATTAAAAATCCTTAGTGACTTTTATTTAGGATTTTTTTAACCTGCTGGCTATTCAGCTTTTAAGACAATTACAAAATGTAACCTGATATATAAAATTGAAAAAATATGCACATTTATATTCCTTGCTGACTCCATCCCCAAAAAGCAATTTGTTTCGCACCGAACCAGACATATTTAGCTTTCGTCGATATTTTGATTTTTAATAATGTTTGATATAAATTCACAGAGTGTTTGTCTTCAAACCAGTCCTCCTTATTACAAAAGTACCAATGTGACGACGCAGCAGGTCTCCCCGCTCTCCGTATCGGCTAGCTCGCACGCATAATATTGTTATCATTATTTTTCGTTTGCTGTCTCTCTTCTCTGTCTGCGCATTTGAAGTCTCAAGCTACATTGGTCGATCTGTAAGTGAGCGTCGTTCCAACCATAGATAGGCATCTGACCGTGGCGCTCCCCACGACGAATTAATTTTGACGGGTGGCGTCACCTTACGAGTCGGAAAAGTAAGCTCTAACACCTTTTACATGGTTGGGGTCCTCGCTAACTGCCGAAAAAGTAGATTCCTGTATTTTAACAGTTTTTGGCTGCATATTCAAAATTACTGTAATTTTACATTTATTGCAAAATGGCATTTATGGTCCATTCTTTGATATTTCATTTAAAGTAACTCAACATTTGATTGATTATATTAATAACCATCAAATAGTCAAGTTAAATTAAATGAAATGTCAAAAAATGGACCATACAATGCCTGAAGTGGGAAAAATTAAACAAAGATCAACAAGTTTATATATTTTATTTAATATAAAAAATATACAATAAATAAAACATTTTTTAACATAATTTAATGACAAGCAGGAAGAAACTGAGTAAATAATTTTGAAAAATCTCAACATGCGATGTAAGGTAAAACGATTTTTTAAAGTAAAAAGCATTTATAAGATAATTCTTATTAACAGTGATCAGGGAACGACACAAACTACAACAAATAGTGAAACAGTGACCCTCTCACCCTTAATATTGAAATACAGAAAAAGATGCATATTGTGGAAAGCAAAAATAATTAAATGTAATATAATGAAGTTAAACAGACACAGACGTTTAATAAAAATCAATAATCATTCAAATAAAAACTAAAATAAAAAGCAAGAAGGAGAAGGTGGTATTGTTTTCATACAAATAACCTTTAGTAATTACATAATACACAAATATGAGAAGATAATTACAAAATGGGCTAAAAAGGAAAACTAAACTAAAAATACCCACAAAATAATGAATATACAAGGAACATAAAAAAGAAAACCTATACTGACAGTGTTTTGAATGACAAAAGACCGATCTTCAAGCTGATCTATTTCAAAATATCTCATAATGTTCTCCTTTCCGGTCTCTTACGGCGTTTAAGGTATTTATTATGGGCTATTTGAAATAGATCATCTCTGTTAACCACCCTCATGTCAATACCTCAAAACGCGGTTCACTTCCTTAATATAATTTAAAAAAACAATGTTTAGAATTATATTAAGTAGAGATATGTGCAACCAACATGCCACTTTATTGCTGCCGTTCATCTCATATTGAAGATCCTTACTTAAAAGACCATTCCCCCCTTTAAATAAGTGAGGGGGATCATAAAGGTGAACAATCTCTTGAGCAGGATCTCCAATAGTGTAGGTTAGGGGCCCAGTGGGACTGGGTCCTACAAATTGATTCACGGCAGCTTGATTAGTGGCACCTTGGTCACATACAGTAGCGATTACAGTGATACCGATCGCCTGCAACTCTCCAATTATCGTTTTGATGCAATTCACCAAGTCGACTGTCTGTGTGGTACCTACACAAAAACCAAAAAATAAGGGTTGAATACCTTTTCCCATGAAAACTAGGGCGTTGTCAGCAAACTGCAACCTTCGCTTCCCAACACCCAAGTCCACAAACCCATCTATAGAATGTGTTTTCAGATTATATTCCAAATGAGGATGGAGAGAAATTTCATCAAACATTAAAACACAATACCTGTCCTCCTCCAGCTTACTGACCTGGATCTTTAAATGTGTAAAAATGTTTTTGTTAACTCCTGGTAAAAAGGATACACTATTGATGATTTAGTTTAAAGATTTCCGGGACGGTAAGCTGAAAAATTTGGACAGGAAGCGATATGCTCGGGCGCTTTTCTTGTACAATGACAGTGCAAACAATTTGTCTTCTTGACAGAACCTACACTCCTTGGGCTTCAACCACAAATTTTTCAAATTTGATTCGAAGAAATTGAGGGCTACCTTCCAGTACTTACCCAAGATGTTCACTAACCCTCCCTCCTTGGCTACTAATTCAATAAAATGTTTGGTGCCCCTTTGTTCATCATTTTTAGCTTTAAGTCTTTTTATGAGGGTCACTGTCTTGTGAAAATATTTTTTTGTTGCTGCTCCGCCTTGTGCAAATAAAGAAAGTAATTTGAGTAAACTGTCAAATGTATAGTTTAACTAAAGTTAATGTGAAGACCCATATTTTTAATCCCCTTGAAGGAAAAAGCCGCCCAATGGCGTGCACAAAATTTTTTTTATAAATTCGAGTATTCTGAAATAATGTTTTTCAAATGTAATTCAAATAAATATAATGGATTAAAATTGACCTGCATCAAATTTGTAATACAATTTTTTGTAAATAATGCTCATTTAGCCAGACAATCTGAAAAGATTGTCTGCCCAGCAAGAACCACGGGGAGGTATGAGCTATTCTTACCAGGAAAAAAGGATTGGGTCAGGTACGTATGTTAGTAGGAACATGAAGTTAGTTTTTTTTTTTTAATTTTTGTTTTTTTTATTTTTTTTTGCTTTTTTTATTGGATTTGGAAAATATATAAGTACTACTATTATAAATACGTTAAGAAAAAAACCGCGTTTTAAATATACCGACAAGGAAAATTTATTTAAAATAATCTAATAACCGGAATTGTCAGAATCTTCTGAAGTCGAATCGTTTTCAAGTTGGATAACTATCGGTGCTATGTTCGCAATAGGCGGTAAATCCGTATATTCTTTTTCGGTTTTTATTACATGGGCCACGCAATTTTCCCATATATCGATATAATTTTCATTAAATACTTGCCGAATATTGTCAAGGACACTCAAGGACGACTGCGCTCAAAGTTGGCGACTGATTAAATTTCCGTAAACGGCTTTTTACTGTACCCCAAACCATTTCTATTGGATTGAAGGTACAATAGTATGGAGGTAAGCGCAAAAGGGTATGACCGGACCTACTGCAAATATTATCAATGACATATTCTTTTTGGAAATTCCTACTTTTTATCATTTCAATCAATTCTTTTTTCACCGGAATCTTTTCAGGAATATTAATGTTTTTAGTTCTCATGAATTTTAAAATTTCGTCTTTTTTCGTGGTGATATTGGGAATTTAATTTAATATTCGCGAATGATACTACGCGTTGTCCATTACAATTACCGAGCTCGGCGGAATATTAGGCAAAAGCTGTTCTACAAACCATTTTTCAAATAAATCGGCTGTCATATCTTCGTGATAATCAGCGGAAGACTTTGCTATATTTTTAGCCGACAATAGCAACACATTAGGTACAAAACCATCTTTACTACCGGCATAAAGAATAATAACGCGTTTTCCTCTCGAACACGGAGTATCTAAAGAATAATTTTTTTGTATCGTCAACCCAACCATACTTGACAACATCATGAGTATCAAACCAAGTTTCATCTAAATAAATTATAGTTCTATTTGAATCACGGTACCCTTTTATTTTGCGCAAATACTCCTGTCTAAGTTCAACGATACGCCGAGATTCCATTATAACCATTCGATTATCTAACTTTTTATATTCAAATCCAAAGAAAGTGTGCCCAGTTCAATATTGACAAAGGATATAGAAGGCAAAGGATTATCATAATGTCTGATAGTCAAGCAGCCATTAAAGCACTGAGTTCTTGTGTAATTAGTTCCAAAATGGTGTGGGAATGCCTAGGCAAACTTAATGAACTAGGCGAGAACAATATAGTCACCTTACTGTGGATTCCAGGACACACTGGAATAGAAGGAAACGAAATAGCAGATGAACTAGCGAAGAGGGGAACTGAAATACCCTTTTGGGGGCCGGAACCTTTTTGCGGAATCAGCTCCAATGTAATATTGGAAGAAATAGGTAAATCCGAAGAAAAGAGAAGATCTGACAATTGGAAAGATCTAGTAGGGCTTAGGCAATCAAAGATTCTTCTGGGTGACTACAACCTGTTGAGATCAAATGAATGCATAAGTCAAAGCAAAACTGCACTAAGAGTTTTAACAGGAATCCTAACGGGACACTGTCGCCTGAATGGGCACCTTAAAAAGCTCAAAATAGTGGAGGAAGAAGATTGTAGGTTTTGTGGAATGGAAGAAGAATCCTCCATCCACATACTTGCGAACTGCACAGCAATTCAGAATCCTAGGGCACAGCACCTGGGAGACTACTGGATAGAAGAGGGACAGTTACCTAAGTTGAAGCCTGCAGATATCCTAAAATTCCTCGGGGAAATAGGACTAAAGGAGCTACTAGTATCTGAGACTTTCCTCAGGAACTAAGTAGAAGTAAGGGGGCACAATAGATCTTTTAGGTCTCAGTGAATGTTACCCCAAAAGACATACATACATATTCAAATCCACAATTTAATAAAACCGCGCGCAGTGTTTCTAAACATTGATAATTATTTTCAGGAATAACTTGGTACTATATTGTCCTTATAAAACCCGTAAACAATCCGTTTAATAACATGTTTCGTAGCATTGTCAACCTTACTCAATTTTTGATTTGTTCGTTTCCGCTTTAAAGAATGATCCGTAACAGTGCCTAGTTTAATTACTTTATAAATCGTTGTAAGCCCGATTTTCGTCAATTCGTGAATTCTCGCGATAACCGCATTAACAGAAATTACAGAATTTTCTTTTTTCAAACACGCGTACATATTTAAAACAACGCGTTGACACTGAACATGTAAATCTTTGTTTTTAAATTCGGCCCTATCATCATTATCATTTATTGCTAAGTCATTTGCATTTGTTTGTGGCGCCAAATTATTAGATTCCCGCGCATCAGCGCATCATCTTGGACTGTCGTTTCAAATGGTCTTCAAAATGCCATTCTAATTAATTACAAATAAATTATAATCTTAAAACTCACCCGTCTACGAACAAATAAATATTATCAATTCACTCAACTCCACGAACAAATAATAAATATTATATTGATATCAATTCACTCAACTCCACGAACAAATAATAAATATTATATCTTCTACAAGTTCCTTGTGGCATTACTTTTTCTTTTTTCTTATTTTTTTTGGGAATCAAACCACAATAATGTTTTTTTATTTTTTATTTCGACGTTTCGGTTTGATTCCCAAAAAAAATAAGAAAAAAGGAATAAATATTATATTGATATCAATTCACTAAACTCACTCGACCAAGAAATAGGTACTAGATATTTACTACTATTATTTTAAGTAAATATTTCTTTAAAACAAAATTCACACACGCCCCTGAATCGGCACACGATACTAATATGTCTCTAATATCGCAGGCCACCTGCGGAGCGCATATCTTCTAGGTATAGTAGCCCGCCTAGTAAGCGATCCGGTACTCCGTTATAATATAAACAATAATGTACTTGATGATTGTATTATCTCGGAACTTCGTGAACACGTGCGATGAGTTGCCAGAGCGTTGCCAGATATACGAAATTTTCTTAAATATAGTAGGCATACAAAAAGTTGTTTTAGTTAATTTCTCTTTTTACAGCAATTTCGAGCGACTTTTTTAATGCTTACTAATAAATTTATATTATGTATTTTTTTAAAATATTTCCAAACTAGCTTTCTGAGAACATCACGAGCTAACAGTTTACTGAAGTAATGGAAATCATTTGTATAGTGAGCCCAACAATTTTAGAAAATATATCTGACAACATTGCTTTATTTTATGGTCTTCACATTAACTTTAGTTAAACTATACATATTTCAAAAATATTTATAAAGAATAACAGTTTTTCATACAAATCAAAAAATAGTTTTATCTATCAGCAACTGTTTCTGTGGGCATATTTATGTTAAAAAAAACAAGAAACACATCCATTTCTACAGCTAACTAAAATGTGCACACTATTTAAAAAACTTAGTTTACAAGATTATGACTATCATTACCAATAAATTATACTATTTAGTTGCATTTGGATATTTTTAATTATATAGCTCAAACACACATATTATATGATTATAAACCTTTGAAAAATGCTTGCACCTTTCTTCGGGAAATATTTCTTTTGTCCCTTCTTGTAAAATCCCCCTCTAACCCCTTACTCATGGATGTAATAGCTATAACATAAAAACTGGGAGTTAAATAATATAACAAAGGGAAGAGACAGCAGATATTTTATTTTATACATACCACTATCTGATAATGGCATAATGCTCATTAAACCTTCCTCTTCGAGACCCTGGCTATAACATAAAAAGTATGTGTTTATTTTTTCTTAGGTACATTGTACGACTGCCAAAATAAAATTATAACATAACGAGTTGCATAAAACTCACCATTAATCAATTTCCTTCCATAAGTTTTTGTTGGTGTTTTCACATTCCCTACTGGAGATAAATATTGATGGATGATGTTTCCAAAACCACACCTACAGAAACTTTGTATAAATAAAATATTTTTAAACTCTATGCAATAAATAACTTTATTTTTCTTGTGAGTTGTTTCCTGTGAGGGCACCATAGTGGGTAACAAAAAATTTGGATCATTCTTTGGATTGTAATCTAAAAAAACATAATCCCATTTAATTGATTCAATAAAATATATGTACAAAAAGATTTACTGACCAGGCAAAAACAGGGATGGCAAAGAAAACCTTTTCAATACTATGCCCTCGCCTTTTTCTACTTTTAGAAAGCAGTCATGGCCAAAGTGAGGGGGGCATATTCTCCAATTTTTTTGCCCTGTTAAATCCAAAGACTGGTTTCCGCTTCTTTCCAGCCAAACTGAACGTTGTTCTTTCTGACTGGGAAGTTTAAAGCTGTATAAAAGAATAGCTACTTTAATATTTTGTCACTTTTTAGTAAATGAAACATGTTTTACTGGGTGCACCTCGCATTACAGTCCTTCACTATGCATTTTGTTGCCATTGTCTATTAAAATAAAAAGTCTACACTAAATAAAAAACTAAACACACCCTGTTGACTAGAACAAAATATAATAAATAAAATATGAAGAAACAATAACCCACAAAATGGTCGTAAAACACGTGATTGTTAGGTTAACAGTGGAAGTGGGTGGCAAGTATCTGTATTCTGTACTAGAATTGACTACTGACGGCGTTACAGTTTTCATTAAATCAGCAATTTTCCGACCCAGTAGGTGGCCGTACCATCGCGCGTTCAGAGTTACCATACCCTGGTTCCAACGTTTGGAGCAGCTGCCGAGTGAGCGATAATAGTAAGAGAGGGGTAAGAGCGTAACACGCGAAAAGCCGTACCCGCCGCAGGAGCGTAACAAACGTTGAGGCGTCTGCCAGGCAAATCCGAAACGTTTTTTTCGGTTTTGGGAGTATATGCTACACTAAAAATGTCTGAAAACAGGTTTTTGGTAATCCTGGCAGCAATACGAAAAGTTTAAAAAAAATGTATCCGGGTTGCTATGATACAGGTCGGCTAAATTTGTTAACATTTTCAAAAATGTGCTCAGGCTATATGCTACGCGCAAAATGTCTGAAAACAAACTTTTTCGTCATAAAATTATTAATTCTATGTACACTTTCGACTGTTACTACACACCTAGTCGGGTTCAGAATCATATAATCTAACGATTTAATAGGGTTTTGGCCGTATTGCTATGATACATGGTGTTGGTCGTGGGCTCTCGTACTAAAGGTATATGGTACCCACCTACTAGAGTGAATTATGAACTCATACTTCACGCTTTTGCATTTAAGCAGCATGCCAACACTCACAACATTTCGGTACATAGGTGACTAGAGATGGGGGTACTATATGAAATAAACTATTAAATCTGCGTATTTTGTTTAGGAAATTTGTTTCTGAAATTATACATAAAATATCGAAATTTTTAGGATTGATACTTTTCATAACGGTATTTTTTAATATTGATATTTTTAAAACAATATTTATAACGGTACGGTAGATCGATACTTTACACAGTATCGCATATCTCCATATGTCACATTTGACGTACTCCTGATATTTATTAATTTTGACGTTAGAATTTTCAATAATACCAAATTATTTCTTTCCGTTCTACACTCGCCTTATTTAATAAAGAAATCAAGGGTCGTGGACAAAGTATAGTATTCTACTCGCAATTTATGGCCATTATTCAGTCGGGTGACTTGGTTACTTGGTGCCAAACCGGGTGAATTTAGTTGTAAGACTTTTTTGCTATATGTCTTGTGAATATCTGACTTCGTTTCAGGTCAAAATAAGGTTCAATTCGTACCATCGTTGGTAGGTCTCATCCTAGAAATGACCCTGATACCGGAACCGGATCTCCGCAAGGCCACCATTCAAATATTCTTCGATATGATGCAATGCGAATTTTATTCATCGAAATACGAAACTGAAAGTTACGGCGATACCAAGCGAGATTCGTCGCACATCAAAGGGAATTTTTCTGATTTTGAAAATGAGATGATCGTCAAATTGGACGCCTTGTTCGAAGGCGGTAAAGGCGATCACGATTATAAAAATATGTTTCACGACATAATGGTGGATTTGTGTTCGAAACACACATCGATGAAGGACGAAGGCGTTAAGTTTGTCAAAATCGTTTCGAGGTTAATGGAAAGTTTGTTGGAATACCGGACCATTATTACAGACGATAATAAGGAGAATACCATGAGTTGTACAGTGAATTTATTAGTAAGTATTTAACGTAGAAATGTATTTTCTGTGGTATTGAGGAAGAAACCTCCATCCACATACTTGAAGACTGCATAAAAATTCAAAATCCTAATAGTCCAATTTAAAATAGCGAAAGTGAACTGATTTTTGCAGAATCGATGTGATATATGGATATATAATATACAATATATATATAATATTTGATATGTTATTTGAGATTAATTATTTGCCAACGTTATAATTATGATTATTTTTATTGGGTATGTGGCAATAAATACCAAAGTGTACTCTTTTAAATATTGATTTTCCAAGCTTTCGAATACAATGTATTCATTTTTAAGGACTAAAATGAAAATTCAATGTTATAGTTACATTAAAAATAAATATCATATATAAAATACTTACATTATTAAATGAGATTAGTGGTAAAATAAAAAATATATATATAATAAATCATTCAAAATATCTTCCAAAAAATTAAATCAATAAACTTCAAAAAAACAATGTAGACATTAAATAACGTTGTTAAGTTAAACCGAATTTTGTTCGTTTATCATACTATGATGGTATGATCAATAATTCAATTATATAATTTTATCTTTTCCTTGTGAGGAAATCAATAATATACCTACTTTTTTACTTCAATAGCTTTGATCCTCATATACAATTTACAATAGAAAAAGAAAATAAAGAACAATCCTTACCTTTTCTTGATACCAAATGTATTAGAAACAATGAAAATAAAATTCTAATTAACTGGTATAAAAAGCCTATAAGTTCTGGTAAATATATCAATTATCATTCTTATCATCCACGTAATACAAAAGATGAACCTGATCCATCAAATGAAAAATAGAGTCTTACAAATTTCAAATCCAATATTCCATCAAAAAAAATTTAATATTATTATACAACCTTTTTTATGAAAACTCTTATCATCAATATGTCTTAAAACGAATGTTATATAATACTTCAGAAAAAATGACTGACATTTCTAATAACATAACATCAAACTTAGATTCCAGTGACACTAGAACTGACAATAATCATATGCTATTAATTTTTATATATGAATCTGTTTGAATATCATTAAATGTCTGTAGAAAAATATGTAGGATTGGATGAGGAGAAGAACAATTAGCTTTAACTTTTGAATGGAATGCCTCACATGCGTTTGTGGTCCTATTATATGCTTCCGTTTTCTGCTGCCCAGACTTGCGGCGGAAATGTCGAATTTTCTCCAATATATTTTTCCACCAGGCAATCGACAAAAACATCGATTCTGTTGTCGATAGGTTTGTAGCTCATGAAATCTTCCACAAATGAGTCGTCAACTTCTTCGGGGTAAAGAAAGGTTAACACAAATACATGTCTTAACCATGTTCCTATTTCGCTGTCAATTCTTTTGTAATAACGTAATTTAATTTAAAAATCTACAAACATACCATGCCTGTGCCAGATGAAAACGACAAACAATGATGATAGCGTCTGGAAAAACGTCGTCTACACTAAGGTGGATTCCCATTTCGAAATCAATAACAATATTTGCAGGATTTAAGTTAAGATCCAAATAATTGCATTTGGTTGGTAATAATTCTTTATGCAATAGTCAAAAGTTTCGTCCATAAATAATGTACTTTGCTAACACATAAATTGCATGTTCGATTCGCAGGAGAATACAAGAATATTCGATTGATTGTCATTAATAAATAAAAATGTTTCGTTTTTTATAGTTGTCAACTCAGTGTTTTCTAGGAATTCCTGTCCATCGTTGATTGACTTATGCAATTTTGGTACAGTTTTCAATCTTACACAATTTATTTTTTTTATATGGTTATTTAATGTCGGTCTATTTCTGCAACTAAGGCTAATCACCGACGCCGGGAGCACTCTACCCCTAACCGGAAATTTTTCCGACCCACAACATTCGTTTCTTCATATGTCAAGGAACAACCAGCCTGAACTTTTAATGTCTTTTTAGCCCCTTTCTTCAGCGGTTCGTCAGGCTTACGTTGATTTTTGAGATATTCCAAAAACGATTCATCAATTTTACCTCTCACTCTTTTTTCAAATCGTTGGTTTGGCATTTTTTTATAAACTTCATCGGGGTCAAACGGATAAATTCCGCAAGCTCTGAATCCACTTTGAATATTTTTTTCAGAATTACATTTCATTTTGTCCATCAACTTGCTCAATAGTTGGGGAAATATACATTTGTCAACACAATTGAGTTTTGGCTGTTTCAATTTTATGTCATTCAATATAGTGCGCCAAGCAGCTTTCAGTGGCCGGAAAAAGCTTACGTCCAACGGCTGCGTCAGATGCGTCGTGTTAGGTGGTAATAATACAAAACGTATATTATTTCTTTGGCATTGTTGTAGCACATCAATATTTATGTGTGACGAGAGGTTGTCGCCAATTATAACTTTCGGTCCTTTTGTCTTTTTTGCCCAAGGAAGCACGATTTTTGTAAATCAATCCTGAAATGTAGGGGCATTAAACCACCCAGATTTTGTTGTGTTATAAATAGGCATGGGAGGCCCTCCTGATATCCATCGATCGTACAAACGTTCTGCCTTGTACATAACGTATAATGGTAGCATTTCGCCTGTTGCAGAAGCTGAAAATATCAAAGATATTGCAGATTTTGAGAAATTTTTATACCTCTGGGTATTTCGTTCCTTTGAAAAATATACATTTTTTCGATCCCAGGTTGTCACTCAAGTTGGTCTCGTCATAATTCAAAATGGAAGCGGGATTGACACCTTCCAGTGTGCGCTGGAGATTCTGGAAGTAAAGTTCCATGTCTTCTTCGGTGACCTCTGCCCTATTCCTTTTTAAATTTTGGCAATGTCGTTTGGTTAGCATAGTTTTATGCCGGGTGATAAATTGTTCTACCCATGCAGGTCCTGGTAAATTATCAGTAAAATATGAAGCAATTGTTCCTCTTTTGTCTAAATACCCTTTGACAATCATGCAAAGTTCTAATTGACAAAGAGGTGCTCCAAACTCCGCACGTCTTCCTCGGAATGTGAAATGTCTCTTCTGCCTTTCTTGAACTCATTCCCCTTTTGATAGCTTCTACAGCAGCATTCAGTGTCTCGTCTGTATAATTACGATACTTTCTGGCGCCAATTTTTTTTCTGTTCCTTTCACGTTCCATTTCTGAAAAATTAATATAATTTTTCCACAGTAATTCCATTTGCCAGCAAAAACTATCACGAAATACAGTTATTCGATAAATACAACAGAAGAAATCACCCAAAAATATTTCATTGGCAACTTTGCCCTTATATGCGGACAACATTGCCCGTCTAATCATTTATTAATTTACCAAAATATTATAAGTGAAGGGATAAATATCATACAGAAATCTCTTTAACATGTATCAAAGAATATACTAATCAGTACACCATACCATAGCTTTTATGCTTCAAAACATCCAAAAATACGTGAAAATTTACTTACCGGTTTTCAAGATCCAAACTGCCCACGATACGTTCGTACTGGCGTACTGGCGATAACTACAGGTTCGAGGAACACGCCGGAGCGGTTCAGTGGTTTTGCTATGTTGCCAGACTTATGAAATATGATTTCAAACTCCACTATAATAACCTTTGGGCTGAGATTTAAACCTAAAGTTAGACGTTTGTTTCGTAACATTCCAAAAATATTTTTGTAAGAACACCCCCTTCTTATTCGGCAGTAAACAAAATGCTAGTGGAATGTAATGGCCATTTTATAATATATGCAATGTGAACAATAGCAAAAATTATCGAGACAGGAGCTGAATGTACCGTCGACATATAATTTGTCACTTTTGCACAGAGCAGTAACGTTTGTTGGGCATGTAAACACGACAATTTCTTCAACATTGTCAGTAATGAACACAAAGTTTTCTTCTTTTAATGTCGTAATAGTAATAGTTTGTATACATTCAATAACATCTGCTCTATTATTTGGTAAAGATGGTAAAGTTTTTTCTTTTAAAGCTGAATGTATTATTTTAGAAGGATTCTCACATATGTCATTGGTCGCTTTCCGTTCAACACTAGCACTAATTATCTGCCCGTTTATATTTTTAATATTATTTTCATGGGTGTGGTCAATTTCACTACACATAATTAAATTTTCTGAGCCCACTTTTTAAATTTTAGACACAAAGGAGCGATCCGAACATCGCCAACACATTTCACCACTTTTTAGTTCTTTATGTTTGGTAAATTTCACTATTAACACTTGTTTTCCAAGTACACTAAAACTTTAGTAAATATATAATCCCTTCCTCGGTAACGAATATAGTTGTGTCATTATAGAGCACTGTAATTTGCGTTCTATCTAGTTATCAGGAGCTGGTCGAATTAATATTACAATTTTCGACATTTATTATATTATTGTTACGAACTCAGTAAATCAGAAGCCGGTCCTGTCGTGAACTATGAATTTTGGTGAATGCGATGGTTTATACCCGACTATTCTGGAAGCTCCGCATACGAAGAGGTGGTAAATTCAAGAAGGTTCTGGGGTTGCGAAGAACTATATATACGCGAGTTTTTGAATGAGTCGGATAGTTTTTTAGTAAACAGTGAATAGGTGATCTACAGTGAATCGAATAGTGCAATATTTAAGTGTTAAAGATAAATTAGGACAATAATTATACCGAGTGTAGATAAATTAGTAGACATTAAGTAGTGTGTATATAAATTAAGTGTATTATAGTGTGTAAGTGTTTCTTCAATAAATCAGTAGTGATTAACCATAGTGTGTGTATAATTTTATCTCACCGTAAAAAACTGTTTAAATAAATAAGAAAAATATTACATTGGTGTCAGGTGTGGGGTAATATAAACAAATAGTTACGTAAAAATGGCTAAGACACTAAGTGACCTGAAAGTGACGGAACTAAAAGTCAGACCAGTACCTTTCCCTATTTGCATTGGCTTATCGATCTGCCATCAATGAGTCCACAGGTGAAACACCTGCGAAAATTCTTTTTGAACGCGAAATGAGGCTTCCTTGTAACCTGGAATTTGGTTGTCGACCTGGAGAAGATCTAGCGGGAGAAGACTATGTGATACAGTTGAAAAAAAGGATGGACGATGTACACCAATTTGTTCGAATGAATCTTCAAGTTACCAGCGACAGAATGAAAAAACTGTACGACACGCAGGCAACTGAAAGCAGGTTCAAAGAAGGGGACAAAGTATGGTTACACGACCCAACGAGGAGAAAAGGCTTTTCTACAAAATTACAAAAATCTTGGGAGGGTCCATACTTAATCAAAAAGAAGATCAATGACGTCATCTATCGTATAAGTAAGATCCCCAATGGTAAGCCGAAAGTAGTCCACCAAAACCGACTAGCGCCGTTCGAAGGAGACCATAACAAAGAGGAAGGAGTGAACCATATCCGGGAAGATCCTGACCCTGCCTTCGAAGAATTTATGGGCGCATATGGAGGTACCGGTAAAGCTAGATTTGGAGTCATCACAGAGCAACGACAAGATTTGTTCACGTTTCCAGAACATTATTCACTGGCACACAACATTCCTGCTAATACCAAAAATGCACGAGGTTTGGCATTCGTCTTTGTAAAGAAGTTTGGCCAATTAGAAAAACTTTCAGAACAGATTCCAACTCCTGGCAAGACACTGAGACACATCTTCTATCTGGTAACAAAGAACGAATTTCAAGATCGATCCACCTACCGGAATGTGTGGGAAGCGCTACAAGTCTTCGAGACCACGTGCTGGAATCCAACGTGAAGAAACTAGCGATGCCCAAGATAGAGAGCCACCAGTTGGATTGGCGAGTCATCAGGAATATGGTAGAAGCGATCTTCGAAGATACGGGTGTCCACATTTTAATCTGCAGCTATACCCCACGTTATTAGTATCCGATAAAGACAGTGCCCTGTTATTTCCATACGACCGGAAAGTATAGGAATGGATCCAGTTGCCGATTTACCGAAGTTGACGGTTCCTTAGGTATATCTTTAACGTCACTCACTAGATTATTATTATATTTTCGGACTCAGTGCAAAAATCCATCGTATTTTCCATAAAATGTACTATAAAATAAAGCAGGTTTTTTCTTTTGATTATTTTTAAATACAAGCATAAAATTGAAAAATGTGTGTCGTCACATCAAGCGTGAAATGGTTCTAAAAAAGTTACAACCTGGGACAAGGACTGGGGGGGGGGTTAAAAAGTCCTAAAATCAGTGTGACGTAACTTATGGTTGGCCTCTTTTCGAAACCGCTCACGAATTGTTTTTGTCTACACGCTTTCTTTGGCCGTACATTTTATGCACCATCTATTTAGAATAAGAAGTGTTCATCTAGTTTTTATTTTAGTAGCTTTCTCCGAGAGTTCTTCTGAATCATTAAGAGTATATTTTTGGCTCCTTACAGTTTTCAATCATATCCCCAACGCTTCTGCAGTAGTTCGGTCGCTTACTTATTTAAACTTTCCAAAAGATCGATGCATTTTTCGGAAAAAGGGTTGTCTTGTCATATGTACAATATGAACATCCTTCCTTCGTCGGTAATTCTTTTGACCATATTTGTTTTGTGACCGGCTTTCAACTGCAATCTAGAGACAATTTTTTTTTGGTAATATGTTTTGTCTTTTTTGATTGCTGCAAACGATACAAATTTGCAAACTATATCAACATATATATTCGGGTAGAATTTTTGAGACAGTTTAAAATTATTCTGACAATTCAAGTTTTAATGTCAATTAATATTAATTTACGACGTCCTCAAATCTAGTAACTGTTTTTTTAATATATTTTATATGTAAATAATTGACTTATTAATATTCAAACCTGTGACAATAATTTCAAAACTTTGACAGTGTTGCTTTAAACCACCGTCTAGTTAGTCGTGATGAACCCTTTATATATGGGAGAAAATCCCATAGACACAAGGTCCGATCGGGTAGCTTTCGAGATAAAACTTCATAAAATACTTTACCTTCCAGTTTAAAAAAATTAATTCGATTTGTTTTAGGATTTTTATTCGGAAATAAACAAAAAAGAAATGTACATAAGGTATTTGAACAAATTGTTCGATCTTCATTTGGAATGTGAAAATTTCACGGAAGCTGCTTATACTTTGGAATTACACGCGAAATTATTGAGCTGGTCGGACGAGCAACTAAGTTCGTTGTTGAAAGGAGATAAGTTTAAAGCGAACAAGCATAGACAACTCAAGGAAGAACTTTACTATACGATTATTGAAAATTATAGTAAAGGAAAGGTATGTATCGCCTTTAAAATTTAGATTTTTTATCAGTTTTTCATGTTTTGTTTAGAATTTATTAACTCGATATATTTTGCATTAGTGCAGATTAATTGTATATTATCTAAACTTAATATACTTTGAATAAATACAATATATTTATTGTTTTTTGGATAATATTTTCGTTAAACTTTTTTATAGTATTCACCTATTTTTTTCAGTATTTATCCACTTAATATAAGTACTAGGTAAAATTTACTATTATTTTCTTCAATTTTCCATTTGTCGAACGTCTGAATTTTGTAACGTTTTTACCTTCTTTTCAGTAGTCTTCCATATTTTCCTTCAGATTTCTCAATTTATATACTTTATGGGTAAAATTTACCATTTTCTCCATGAACTTTCCAAACTACTGTAGGTACTTTAGAATATACACGACCATCAAAAAAATCCACCCACCAAAAAGTGGATGAATTTTCAAAAGTAGTTATCTCTTGAACCACTAATTTGATTTTGACACTCCTTGTAGTTGCTATATCCTACAGGGTATTTCTAATATCGGTATCATACATTTTCACGTTTATGTATCCCCTGTATTTTCAAATTTAACTCTACATCAAAATTTCAACTACAAATGAGTGGTTCAAGAAATAACCTCTTCTGAATATGTATCGGATTTTTTTTGTCGGTCAGTGTACTTAGGATAAATATTTTATTGGTTATTCCAGTAAGTTACTTGTAGTATATTCATTATTTTTTCGTTATTTTCTTGGGAGATAAAACCACAATATTTTTTCATATGTTTATTTTCGTTAGTGTTCCAGCAACTATTATAAAGAACAATTAAGTTTTTTAAAACGTTGAAAGTGAAAATATACATGAATATTGTGGTTTTGTTTCCCAAGAAAATAACAATTTTCGTACTTTTCAATATACTGACAAATAAGGTGTTGAATTTAACAAAAATATTGTTACTCCTTTAACTTTCTTAAACTTCCTTTATTTTAACAACTTTCACAATTCAATACAAATAATGCCTCACTATCAGAACACAGAACTAAAACTTTTAATACTTCAAAAACTAACTAATGTCAATTGTCCCGCTTTTTATACTTTTCACCCGTTCCAGGCAGTTCTCGACTTTTCTATGACGTCTAGATTTTACGATGACAGTTCTAGATGATTCCACCGAGAAGATCAATTGCAAGTATTTCAAAAAGCTCTCCGCAAAGATACTATGCCATTTTTCTACTATTGCACAGATCACATTTCTTGAACCAGTCTTCTACGTCCCGTCGACAGATGGCCCAATAATATCTTTCCCGAACTCGTGCCAGTATTTTCTTAGTACCAAAATGTATTGAATGGCAGCTATGAAGTTCTTCTAACACACTTCTGATGTGTGATCTTGGCAGTACCAATTGGTGAATTCTGATTATCATCACTTTCTGGTTTGATTGTGGTTATCTGTAGACTAACTTTTCCACTGGGCTCTCCTTTTCTTCAAGCCTTTTACAGTACCGGCATTGTCGTTATAAGCAGGGTCGTCTGGAAGGTATATCGAGACGTCCTTTTCGGTGAACTATTATAAAGTTGTATTGCTGTAGTCTCTCTATTCACCTAGCAACTTGTCCTTCGGGATTTTTAAAATTAAGCACTGCACTTTAAATGTACAAAGAGCAGACGCCAGGCGACGGTAATTTTTATCGCAATTGCAATTGTAATTTTTTTATGCGATTATTTTCAGCGAGTCTGGATGCTTTACCGATTGTCCGATTTTGAATTTTAAAACGGTTTTGAAAAGTATTCGATGACAGTTCTAGATGATTCCAGATGTACGTTTACATATCCTTAGTCCGACGTAACAATATGATATTTCCTAAAAGTTAATAGTTGGTGGTGGACAAAATCATAATAGGAATCAAATATTTGTAATACTTTATTCTAACAAGGTTTTTACGTTACCTAAAAGAGAAGTTAGCTACATAAGGGTTGATAGGATCACAATTCTGTTCTTCTTTTTTAATATCGTGATGAAGTATAGGTTATAATTATGTTTTTGCTTTTATTTTGAATGACTTAGGAGTTACAAACTTTTTACCAGACGTTGTAACTAGATTTATTTGATATTGATTATTCTAGCTTGAAAAATTGTGGGGTGTAACAAAAAATAAAACTAGTAAGTATTAAAATTACAAGTTTCATTCGTCTGTATTTCCACAGAGTATAACTCTTACTACTAATTACTAACTAAAAAAGTATAAACACAAAGCTTTTATTTTATTATAATATTGCATCGTCAAGCTCGTATAAACTGTAAACAAAAACAAAACAGTCATATATATTACAGAACAATTCTTCAAAGTCGAATGTCCTTTTTGTAACTGGCTATTAGTTCATAAAACATCTAAATCAGAAAGTGGATAACTTCATCTCTAGTGATTGATGTATCTGTAGTGAAAGTTGCAAACATTTAGGAATCCCTAATTTCCAGTTTTCTCCTAAAATATTCGGTTTAAGAAATTTTTGAAAATTAGTAGTACCAAATTACTTTAATAAAATACCAAAAGCCGGATATCGGTTTAACACCTCTTTGTCAATGAAGAAAAAACTACAAAATTGATTCAACACTTTTGATCAGTTATAAATAGTTAATCACCTCAGAGGCGACTAATTTGAATTCCTAATATTTATAACAGAACTTGATTAGTATGAATAACTAAATTGTATCACCGTTATTTTCAATTAAATGTAGTGTATTTTACTTTTCTGTAGATGTGGGAGTGTGCAATTAAGAAATGTCAAGAATTAGCTGAGCAATATGAGCAAGAAACTTTCGATTACGATCGATTAAGCGATCTACATCAAAGAATGGCAGTTTTTTACGACGATATAATGAAAAAGGCTCGTGCCGAACCGGAATATTTTCGCGTTGGATATTATGGTAGGGGATTTCCCCAATTTCTCCGAAACAAAGTATTCATATACAGGGGAAAAGAGTACGAAAGATTGGCGGACTTTAACGCTAGGATTTTGAATGAGTTTCCCAAAGCGGAATTATTGAACAAACTAACTCAGCCCGGAGAAGAAATCGTGGGATCAGATAAACAGTGTATCCTTTTTGTATTAATTTTTTTTTTGCTAAAACTAAAAACTCATTTTTCTTAACAAACCTTTAGATATTCAAATAAACAAAGTGGATCCTGTAATGGACGAGAAAAAACAAAGATTTTCAGGGAAGCCGGTTTCCGATCAAATCGTTAAATTTTACAGGGTGAATAACATTCAAAAATTCACCTTCTCCAGACCGTTCACAAGAAAAGATCCTCTTATTGAAAGTACAAATGATTTCGCACATCTTTGGTTGGGTGAGTATTTTTGACAATCTTTTTTTTATTTCTGTAATTTTTATCACAATTTTAATTTTGGAAATAATTTAAAGTGGAATAGTGTTAAATCCGGAGAGTAACAGTCATATAAACTGCTGTTTTTCTGTTTCATCGGCAATGAAATGGTCTGCTTAAGATCGTCCATTTTCCACGAGTAATTGAATCAGCTCCAAACATCTGAAGCTGTGAACTTACACTTTTGGGAAGGCTTATTATTCTTATGCGTATGTCACACGAAGTAATTGAAGTTAACGTTACTTTGTATTCTTATTTTGTATGGAAAACGGTCACGACGTCTTGGCAGTCACTGTTCACATAAGGTATATGAAATTTGGCAGCTTCAAACAGTTGACACTGATGATTATATTTATTATGAAATGACTTGTCCGTTTTTCCCCCAAGATTCCGGTCACGTGATCCCAACATATATTTAATAAACTGGATAACCGGTGTATTACAACATTTTTATATTCATCTTTCAAAAACAAATTCAATCATACCAAATTTGTCATGAATCTATTGTGCCAGGTGTCTGATTAAGAGAGGTAACTCACTGTATTTCTATCTGTATTCTGTATTACAAACTCCCATACAAGAAATTTTGGAAATTTTCTACTCCCCCGCTAGAGGGCATAGTTCACAATAGCTTTGTTCCAACTGGCGATAAAACCGTTCTTGTATAGTTCGCGTAAGTATACAAACTGTACCTTCTGGAAGGGGTGATAAAATTGATGTGTCCATTCCAAATTCGAGTTTGCGCACTATACTGTACTTGAAACGATTCCAGAACGGTTCATAAATGCAACAAACATAATAATAACATGAAAACATTATTTTTCTATAATACATTTACTGTTAAGGTTCCAGAAAATTTAAAAATTCGTAATCATTAGATCATTTTACATAAGTTTGTTACTGTACTTTTTCCTCTATCTTGTAAAATAACTGGTAGCGGTGAGTGGGAAGATACTGGAAAAAAGAGGTATACAGAGATAGTATAAAGTATGAAACCCCCTAAGTATCTCCTCAACGGTTTAATATTTTTAAATGAAAATGCTCATCCCCTTCTAAGGAGATCCAAGGAATTCAAAAATGCTATCAAATTTAATGTACCATTTCCCGTTAGACCGGAAATGCATATCAACTTTGTTATTTTAAATAGAACACTCTGTATATTTTTACATTTTTGAATTCCTTGTGAAATTCTGCATACAGTAAAACTTTCCATTTATATTTTTATTGAATAATTGAGGCTTTAATCAATAATTTATCGTTTTTGACTTAGTTAGCCATGGATGGAATGTCAAACCTTTAATTGTCAAATAAATTAACTATTGAGTAATCTACCTATTAGTGTAGTACAAGGTGTGTTATTTGTTGCTATTGTTTTTTCTATTATGGTGTATCTAAGTGAAGGAAAACGTATCAAAATTTTAATTTTGCGAGGATATGGAGACAAACAGCGTTCTTATAAGTAAGTTTTTATTAGATTTGCCAATAGGAAAAAGGGCATTCACACAAATAAAACAAATTAATTATTTGTAATATAAGCAGAGTTTTATTTATCCTTCACTTTACCGCAAAGCAAGTGTCTCAAGACTAGCAAGTTTGGATATATAATATACGATTATCATTTATGCTTATATCAGCAGTTTGGAGTTGTATACACAAACGTGACTTTCTTATTTTCTCATTTTGTATTTATGAGAATATTCATATGTATATACAGGGTATATCCAATAGTTTTAAACCTATTCAATGAAGTTAATCCAGGTCGTCATCAAATCACAAAATCAGCAGTTGTGAAAATTGTAAGGCGTTATTTACGAAAACATCACGTAGTAAATGAACCCAAGTTTTTAGGATGTTTCCATAAATTAAGTTTGCCTTACTCACCGTTTGACATTTCATCCATGGTTAACTAAGTCAAAAACGATAAATTATTGATTGAAGCCTCAATTATTCAATAAAAATATGAATGGAAAATTTACTGTATGCAGAATTTCACAAGGAATTCAAAAATATAAAAATATACAGGGTGTTCTACTTAAAATAACAAAGTTGATATGCATTTCCGGTTTAACCGGAAATGGTACATTAAATTTGATAGCCTTTTTGAATTCCATGGATCTTCTTAGAAGGGGATGAGCAATTTCATTTAAAAATATTAAACCGTTGAGGAGATACTTAGGGGGTTCCATACTTTATACTAACTCTGTATATATAAAAATAGGATGTTCACAAAGTCAGGATCATTGTAATAATAACCAACAATTGATTACATCAAAAATAAACCACATTGACCTACCATCCGGTAATTGTAATCAAATTGTATCTTGTCCTATTTGTAGAGAACCCCATGATTTAAAGCAGTGTACTGCAACATCCAAAAAATGTACGAATTGTTTTAAATTGCCAGATAAAAATATTGATTGATTCATGATTTTTGGGAAAAAGACAAATACGTTTACTATACTGAGATAAGCAAGAAATTTAGGAATAATATGCTTGTTCAAAAATAGCAATTATGTCAATTATCCCTGAAAATTTGAATACTTCCAGATATAAATCAAGCTCTATTAAATAAGTCTCATTCACTATCAATGTATTATCAAAATACCCGAAGTTTAAAAACTAAAACTGTACAGGTTTTGTTTGTTGTAGCCCAAAATAATTGCCTATCGTATTTTTGTATTTACTGAAGCATGGCTTCATTCATCAGTTAATGACACCAAATTGTTTCCACATTATTTTAATATGTACAGAATGGAACGTAACTTTGTGCATAGTAGTACTTCAAGAGGTGGTGGAGTCCTTATTGGGGTACATAACGGCTTTTTTTCAGTAAAGATTGATTTAAATAATCATAACTTTTCCATATTCAGTTTTATTGATATCGTCGTAACTAATGTAAAAATTGCATCTAAAGATTTTTATTTAATCACACCTCCGAGAACTCCATTTACTGAATTTGAACCATGTTTTGAAGCACTAGACTCCCTTTTTATATTGTGATGGTATACATATTTTTGTTGGTGATTTTAGCATTTCGAGTTTTGCAAAGTATATAAATGGTAGCATACAGCCAATAGGAACATTTCCATTGTAAGTGATTTATTTGAATCTTTGGAACTTACTCAATGTAACCGAGTCTAACTACTACAACAAACTTTTCGATTTAATTTTTTTTGACACTTGTAAGGTGGAAAAGTCGTTGGATCCTGTTGTTCCGGAAGACAGATATCATCCAGCACTTGACATTTCATGTGTGTTGGACGTTAAAATCAATCGTAAAAATAAACTTGAGAATTTATTCCTAAATTTTTATTATTTTAGAAATGCCATTTATCCATTAATGTATAGTTTAATATCGACAATTGGTTGGTCGTTTTTTTGGAAGTATTCTGTCACTCGGATAATGGTTGTAAGAATACATACTATTATGGTAAGCAGTATAATATTTTATATCGTTGCTGTCCTTAGTATTCGACAAAGTCAAAAAAACATTTGTTCTCCGTGGTTTATAACAATAGCATTATGAAAAGAATGAAAATCAAAGAATCTATTTGGAAAAAATATAAACGGGAAAACGATCTGCAGGCCCATTTTAAATTTAAACGTATTAGAGCTGAAATAAAACGAGATATTAATTTGTCATACATAAAATTTGTTAACAAATCCGAAGATGAAATGTCTGCTAACCCATCAACATTTTGGTTATATTTCTCATCAAGGTCAAGTTTTGAATAATCCTTTTACTATTCTTAATGCTTTTGCAAACTTGTTCTGTCGATCGTATACTATCTCAACCCCGTTTCTGGAAAACTTAGGCAATGTATGTACTCCTCATTTGCATATACAATGTTTTAGTGAAAAGGGCGTATATTAGGCATTAAAAACTTCAAGACCAAAGATGACCACTGGGCAGTTTCTCAGCATTTATACGGAAATTTTGTGCTGCTGTCTATGGTGTTCAATATTTGTCTAAAACCATCAATGATTCCAACTATCTGGAAGACATCGAAAGTTTGTCCAGTGTTCAAGAAAGGAGATAAGGCTGATGTATCAAACTATAGACTAATTTCCATAACCTGCAACTTCTCAAAAGTATTTGAAATTTTATTAGAGCAACCTATAGCCTATAATCTCACCATCTAGAATCCCACACCATATGATCCAGTCTTTTATCGTAATATGTAGCTTTTAATCCTTGATGAAGAGATACATAATACGGATGAAAACGATTTCTTTTTAAAATAGAGTGCACAATACATAGAAATTCCTAAGTCACAAGCTAGTTTGCTTACACTAACTTGTGGATCTGCAGCAATGTATCCTAAAACATTTATTTCATCTATTTCTATATTGTTTCTTCGCCGTCATGTGGAATTTCTGTTTGATTGAACATATCCGGTTTGTTTTAAACGTTTAGCCAAATTTTTAAATGCTCTTTTGCGAAAATGTTGTCGCAAGGGATATCTTAATGAATATTCTCTAGCTGCAAGCAGAAAATTCTCAAAACATTCAAAATACACTTTTAACACATAAGCTTCGCTACTTGTGTAAGGCATTACGTATTTTAAAGTTACTAGCCGTTACAGGTTCATAAATTCATTCTACATTAATTTTATATTTAGGTTGTCAACAATTTATGACAACTGGTCGCCTACTACATAGTGTAAAATTTACTTAGTTTAAAACTCGATCACCTAGTATACCTATTTTTTCTCGTATCTTTGCTTAGAAAATAGATATTGAGATGCGGTATTTACCATTTTTTTGAGTTCCATCATCTTTGAAGTAACTGATTGAAATATATAGCATCACATTTGAAGGTTCCAAAAAAAGTTGAAAACAAAACAATTGTTCCATCACCGCCACTTGTAATATAATATTTTATTAGGCATTGAATTCACTTTCAAATGATACTGTTTGTTAAAATCCATGAAGCGGAACAAAAGTTATAACAGCTTTATTAAGTCAACTTTCCCACTCACCCCTACCAGTTATGTTACAAGATAGAGGAAAAAGTTCTGGTTCAAACTTACGTAAAATAATCTGATTACGAATATTTAAATTTTGTGGTGCTATAACGGTACATTTATTATAGAAAAATGATGTTTTTATGTTATTATTGTGAACTATGCCCTCTAGCGGCAGAATTGAAAACATGAAAATTTCCAGCAGTTTCTCGTATGCGAGTTTGTAATATAGATTTTTTTCTCTAAGCTGTACGATAAATAGTTTCTGAGATACAGCGGGTTACCTCTATTAATCAGACGGTACAGTAATGAAAATATGAGCTATTTACAATGGGCTGTAGGCTTACAAATAATAGTCAATTATTTCATTAGAGAACGGTACATAGGCAATTAAAAAGTACAAGTAATTGAAAAAAACTGTAAATGCTCAATGGATTGGTACATTTTTTTACATAGGTAGAAAGCTGATTATTAAGCTTTGGTCTAGTTAACATATGGATACCCTCGACGACCTAACCTTGGAAGAACCTTATCCTACATTAGAAAGTGGTTAGGCTAGGAACTATTGGATTATACCATTTATATTGATATAATTCAAACCTTGTTAAAAAATTGTTTGTGCATGCTGCAATAATCGTTTCTGGTGTTTACGGTACAACAAGCTTGTCTGATTTTATCCTTAAAATTATTAAAATCCGTCGGCGGTGTGATATAAACTAGACCTTAATTATGACAAATGTGGTTGAATTTTTTTTTAAATATAAATCCAAGAATGTAATCATATACCGGTTGTCCCATAAAAAAATTCCGGGTTACGTGTGAAAAAACGGAAGACTTTTTATAATGAATAATCCACTTTTTTATAGCTGCCAAATTTCATATTTGTTATGTTAACAGTTTTCGAGATATTGGGCCGCTAAACGTCATTGGACATCCTGTATATTGTACAACTATCCATAAAAACGTGCACATCGTGAAGAGACACAGGATACAGGATGTAACAAAACAGATTGGTCACTCTATTCTACACCGGCTGTAAACACTTTTTTTTCGTGCTGTGAGGTTTTTACTGTAATTTTCCGGTACCTACAAGATTCAACAATTATTCAACGAAACTTTTTTTCAATAGAGGGTGTAATCAACATATTTAGTGAATTTAATAAAATAATACATGCATATTATTGATAAAACTGTTGTCTTTCACAATTTATACGCCATTACTAATTTATTTTTGATATAAAAAGGAGAGTTAGGTTGGTAAGTGGGAACAAAAATTGGTCGATTGAACCTACTTACTACAAAAGTGCAAGTTGTAATGCGTTAAAAAATGTAACTAATTTTTTCTTAACGTTGCTTTTAAACCGCTGAATATTTGCAATAAAAATGTATTATGGCGTGTCAGGTTATATGTAATAAAACCTGGGTAGAAGCAATATCTCGCTTTTTGTAGGTTTTTGAATGGGTTCACCAACATTTTGACCCCAAGTTTTTTGTAGTGAAAAAATAAATCTATGACCATACTTTTTGTTACACCCAGCATAAATAAATTGCACGTATTGCACAATTGGTTAAAGTTTGTCTAAAATCAATTGCAGAAGCTAAAACACGTGTTTATTGCACTTTTTCCTTTGATCTGCATATGCTGCTTTTGTGATTTTGTATATTTTATATTTTTGTGCCACTGTGTATCAAGCCTCCCGGTGCCATGCCAACTCGCCTACTTGGCGATGGAGGGGACGCGGAGAGTTGCACTTCGGCTCTGAACTCGAAAGCGGGGAACGTAGTTTACTTTAACAACGTTAAAGGTGAAAAGTGCACCAATACCACAACATTCTACAGCTTTTCTGTTTTGTCTTTTATAAACTGAAGCCAAAGTATAACTTTTCTTGTAGCAAAACCAGTACAATTGGTTGTACTAACACACTCCACACAGTACTCCAAATTGTGCCGTACAATTGTACGATGAGACCGAGCGCGACTCACGTTAACGTTAGTGGCAGCGGCGGAGTAGTTAGTAGTAGAACGATGAAGAATGCCGCATAGTACATACAAGTACCATACGTATAGTACATACTTACCCTTACTGGTTATTTATTTGTGTATTAGTAGAATCTATAAAATAATAATACTTTTAAATATTGTTTCACTGTATTTTTATTAGTTTAAAATACCGAAGACTAAAATATTTTGAATTTAAATTGCAAAGCATGGAATGAATTATTTCAATTGGTATATTAACTATGTTGAAAATGCTAGTGTTTATATATTTTTTGCCACTTTGAACAAGTGTGCCGTGGATTTTGTACGACACTCACACGTACTTCCTATCTCTACAGAATAAGCCGATTACAAACGTATGACGTCAACCTTTTGTATATCGTTCGAACTTTCACCGTATTTTCTGGCTTTGCATCGTTAAAATGATATTTACTCGTTATCGAATTCATGACTATCGCGAAAATAGTTCAAATTAGTAATCAAAAAAAATTTTAATTTGCAAACTGTGAAATATTTGAAGTATTTACAGATGTGTGATGTCATAGAGATGCCATTACTATTCAAGTGTTTTGGTGCAAAATTTGAATTGTATTTTAAAAACTTAAATTTCTCCTTTAAAAACCTTTTTTCAAGAAACAACATTTTTTGGATACAGCTTTTGCGTACAAACATCGTGGAGCAGTTTTTCTAAATCAGTCATCATGCGTATTATCCACTTTATACACGAATATTTGAATTGATGTAGCACGTTTTTGCCAATTTTTAATTTTTTATCAAGATTAGTAATTTTGATTTAAAAATTGTCTGGGTTCGGGGTAGGAGAGAATAACCCATAAAACTCCCCTTCGCAGCGCCACTGACATGTTACACATGCCTTTACCGGCTTTTGATTAGGGAAAACATTGAGCCTTTGAATTACCAGAGTTTTATTTTGGAGGAGAGAAGGAACATATTTTTGGCGTCAAAACTTGATAAACAAAACGTACTGGGCGAAATCTGACCACGACGAGATACCGATTGCTGGATGGATTTAGCCGAAGCTAGGGGTTATGAAGCTAATGATTGCTCAATTTTGTACTTTCGCGCGAAAGGAATTCTTCCAGAAGATTTTAGCGTGAAAAAATCTTGTTGCCAGGAGTTGAGTGGCGTGGCTCAAGATTAAAAAGTTAAACAGACATGTTATTGCGATGTGTCCTGATAGTTTGTAGAATATAGCGGTGCATTTATGGAGAATTTGCTTTGGATTTTCTGTTAAACGCAGTGATAGGGTTGTTGTGTGCAATTAAGGCATAATTGGAGTAGAGTTCATATAATAGCCTTCTTGGTGTGCGTCATCGTTTGTGACGTATATCCGGGTTTTAGGCATGTCGTTTATTATATTTGCTATTTTGACATATAGCTAACCTTAAATTTGATAAATAAAATGATCAGGATCGTATAGCTTCTTTCCAAACACTAACTAGAGTATTCTATCTTCAGTTACACATTCAGTAGAAAACAAACATAAACATAGTAAATAGTCAAGAAACCAACCAACTAATAAAAAATTAAAAAGAAGAGGATTATGAAAGTTCAATTTTCGCACCAAATCATTTCTGTTGGATTGAACTGGCAATGGTAGGGAGGTAGTCTTAAAATACGATGACCATGCTGAAGAGCCAGTCTATCTAATCTATAAAACAGCACGCTTACATTAACACTGTTGAGCCTTACCTCCTACAATAAATTACATACTTTTATTCTTTATCCAGTATATGTTTCTTCACAATTTTCATAATTTCATCTTTCATGCTAGATGCTGGAAAAGGTATACACCTTTCTTGTAACCAACTAATTAAAGATTGCTTCGTCCAAGATGAATTAGGGATTTTTTCAACTAAACTTGAATGGTAAGATGCATTGTCCATTATTATTAAAGAAGGTTCTTCTAAATTCGGCAGGATCTGTTGTTCAAACCATTTTTCGAATTTATTCGAATTCATCGAATCATGATAGTCTCCAGATTTACTCCCACTATTGAAAATCAAACTACAATTTTCGACAAAACCATTCTCAGAACCTGCATGTAAAATAATGTACCGTACACCTTCACCACTCGTCTTCCTTACTGCCTTAGTGCTTGCTACCATCTTGCCAACTCTTGCGAAAACTACCTTTACTAAAAATCCAGGTCTCGTCCAAAAAAACAGGCTGTAGAGGGTAAGGAGAACTCTCATTGTTCTTAAATTCTCTCTCAGAAAATGTAATCTTTTTTGAGCAACATGTTCCATAAGATATTTTCTATTGGAAATACTGCAATTTAGCCATCTGAATTTTAGTTCCCTTAAAACATTAGCCATTGAACCAACAGACATGTCGATTCCATCCAGATCGATGAGTTTTTTATTCAGTGTATGTAGAGTTACATGTTCACCTAAAATATATAAGTAAACAAACATTATTAATGAATAAAAAAGATAAAAACACTTTTTTAATTACACACTTTTATTAGGAAATGCACTAAAAAGTAAACAATAATTTTTTTAAATTTCTCATTCACTCTTTCTCACTATAATTAAAGTAGGTAGCGCAATCTATAAAATGTGACTACTAGTTTTAAACAAACATTTAATATGAGCTCTCGAATATTTTACTTACATACCACTCACTTTTATTTTTAGTGAGCAGTAATGAACGAAAAATTTTCTAAGTTAATTAAAAAAAATAATCTTTTAAAAGTGTAATTTGAAAAGTTTTTTTTATATTCTCTGTGTTATACTGTTTAGTGTTAGGCTCTTAATTCCATTAAATTTTTTTATCCAAAACTTTCAAAAACATGTATTGTCACCGAAAATGTGATCGTGTGCAAAATTTGAATGAAATCGGTTAGGTAAAAGAAGGTAAAAAGTGGATTGCAAGATTTGATCTAGACAAACAGAGAAGTGAAGTTAAATAAAGGTGTGTAAAAATGGTTTACTCATCGGACTAATTAAAAATGTCAGATGCACAGAAAACATGTTTCTACATACCTTCACTAAACATTCTGTATATACGCGTCCTAATGGCATGCTCGTGTTTCTCTCGGATTGTGGGACCCTTCGACATTTTGACAGACTTACTCATTTTAGTGGTATACTCTGAATCACTGTGAATGCCATTTTTTGCCAAATTTGCTACAGTCGGCAAGGATATTCCCAATGCATCTGAAACGCGCTGAAACACAATAGATAAAAGTAAAATATTTAAACAATCCTAATGAAATGGGATTAACTTGATTTATATTAATTTCACTTATTGTTATATAAAAAATACTTGGTGCACAGAAGTTGAAGGTATCAATGGTTTATCAGCTTCTTTTTCTAATTGAAAATATTTGATAACTTTCAAAATAAGATGCTGCTCTTTTTCCGTGTATCTAGGCATATTTTTGTATTATTTAAATAATTAGAATGCTAACAATAAGATTAATATTCACTTTTCATAAATAATAATTGATCGTAAACAACAAAGTACAGACCTGACGAGAACTGTCAGTGGGACATTAGAAAAAGACGTAAGACACATTGCCGCTACGAAGGGAACGTCTACATCCTATTTTGAACGATATAAATTCGCCCGATTGATAGGTCGCGCTTGCACGTAAACTTAACATCAACCAATCAAATTTTTCTGTCAAAGATTAGGGTTAACGTTTGTAATACGTTTAAACAGTTCATTATTGTGATATTTTGATTAGGATTAATCACAGACCTGCCTTTTTTTCCATTTATTCCAACGTAATGTGTTAGAAGGAAATTAACAATCAATAACGCACACCAAAAAGGCTATTATATGAACTCTAGTTAAGGATATTGTTCGAATTAATTGTTCAGTGTCTCAGCATAATTCGGGATAGGTAAGTTTTATCAGATCTGAGAGCTAATAACGACCATCACAAAAAGTATTTTACAAATCGGTGGTTCAAATCCGGCTCGAAGGACCAAAAATTGGGATTTTCAGAAAAAATGCAATTTCAAAGTGTACACTTTCTCTCTAATGTTTATATAAAAGCATTTATTGAAATAAATTCAAACTTTCAAATTTGATGTTTAGAGAGAACGGAATTGACTACAACGTATCCCTTGCCCGGTATACTAAGATGGTTTCCAGTAGAGCATACACAAGTCCATGAAATTTCACCTTTAAGAAACGCCATAGAAACTATGGAAAAGACTAATAAGACTTTAACGAATTACATAGTCGTTTCTAACAAAGATAAAACCATGCAGATCAATACGTTAAGTTTAACGTTAAACGGTAAGTTTTTTATTCGCCTGCGCCATATCGGTATCTTTGTTTTTATCCATTTTTCGTAGGTATTTTGGATGCGGCCGTTATGGGAGGTATCAAAAATTACGAGGAAGTATTTTTCACCTCGGATTATGAAATACATCACTCTGAAGATAAGATATTGATAGAAAAGTTGAAAGATCTGATAGCCGATCAGATACCGTTGTTGGATCTTTGTGTGCAGATTCACAAGCAAAAAGTACCTGATAATTTGCAACCGTTGCAGAAACGTTTGGAAGAATGTTTTGCTCTATTGAAGGAAGACGTCGAAGGAAAATACGGTAAAAGAGTAAGTAGGATGTAGATTGCTTTATTCTCTGTGGTATATACATTTTTTAGTAGGAATTAAACCAGAATATTTTTTCAATATTTTGATTTTTTACATTTCGGAAAAATGGTAAAATTTTTATTAACATTTTGGCTGATGAAAAAAACTGTAAAAACCACGTAAATTTGTTCTGGGGTATTTTTTTGCTGTAAATTTAATTTATATGGGAAATCTTTTGAAAACTAATCAAATAAATGGATTTGTGAAATTCACTAAAAATAAATATAATTGAAATATTTCTGTCTAACATTATAATGTTTTTACGCGAATTTACCAATTGTTCCCTAAATTGGTAAAATTTGTTAAATGAATATGGTAAATTCAATTTTTAACATCAATTTTACAAGCCATCATTCAAGGCACAAATTTTTTAATAAAAATTTTAATATTTAGCGAATAAAACAAAAACTCCTCTCATTTCGGTTGAAGGTCTACAAATTCTACCATTTATTTGTCAATTTTTTTTTCAGGACTGTGATGTAAAATTAGAAAACGATGTACAAATGAGGCGACACTATAGCATAACTAGTGACGCTAGATTATCAGATATCACTATAACACCCGAGTAAGTTCAATTCGTTTATAAAGTTTGTACAAGTGTTGCACGTTAAATTAATTACGACTTGGAATACCGCTCGATATACCACTCTGTTAAAAAAAATGTGACTTTTCAAATTTCGTGGTCTTCTCGTTACTTTTTGAAATTGGCGAAAAGTAACAGTAATAGTGTTACTTTTACAAAGTAACTTGATATCGTTACTTCGTTACAATAACGGGTTACTGTAATAGTAATGCCTACAAAAATAACTCATTACTACAAAAGTAACACTTTATTACAAAACAACTGGTTAATGCAGGTTTTCTGTAGTTTTGAACTCGACATATTAATTCAAAACTAAAAATGTCCGAAAGAACAAGGTGGTGCTATGACGTATTAGTCCCTAGCATTATTTGTTTCTGTCTGTTTCATTATATGTCCTCTGTGGACACTACAGTGCAGTGATGCCAACGCTACTCATCATTGGCTTTTGTATATCAGTACTGTTTTTCTCTACAACGTATAAACTGATAAAAATGTCATTTCACAACAAAATAATATTTGGTTTGTATTCTTCTTTTATCTCGAAAACAAGTTTAACTATTTTAGAGCGGCAACATTGTTGGTGATGGAATATGGGATTTGTTCACAGAAGACTTTCAGCGTGATTGACTTTTTGATATGTGATTCTCTTTGGCTGTGCATCTTTCTTGTTTGTCTGTTTGTGAGGTTATTTCTGTGTAGTATTTTCAATTTTTTTTAACTAAAAAAACAGCATACAAATACAATGAAGCATAACCTCAAATTAGATTGACTTTTGTTTTGTCATACATAGTTATGCGGATTTACTAAGATTGAACAAGTACTTATATATGATTAGTCGGCTCAAGGTTGAGAGGAGTGTAGTGGCTAGTACAACATCTAATCAATGGGAGCAGCTCTTACAAATGGCTCGAAAAATTGTGTGTTCGAAATGAAAATTATGTAATTTATTTCATTATTCATGTAATAAAACAAATGAAAATGTATAATTACATCATGTAGTAGTTTTTAAACATGGAGATCACGATTACACTGTTTTTGAAAATTAGTGGTTTTTCCCATTATTCAAAGGTCACAAGCGCTGTTGTGGCTCAGTTGTATCATTATTGAGATTGAGGTTAGATTTTATTTGCTGCATATTATAGACCATTCCAGAATGACGTCACTGACAGGTCGGCTATATTTTTCTGGGGCCTCATGTCATATTATATTTAGTTTTTGGTAAACAACGGATGATAGTTAGACTTTAATTAACGATTAGTTCTTGAAATTATCTAAAATGCCATCGTGATGTAATGTTGTGCAATGCGGAGAGGAAGAGATAAGGTATGTTTTTTCGATATCCGGCTGTTTTAACTAAGCGAGGTGACTATTTAATTAATCTCTCTGTGCACCTGAATCTGTTGCTCTTGATGATTGCTTTTCCGTAGTCTGACATCTTAATTATTGTTAAAATCAATTCAGAGACTGACTGCGTCATGTGTTATTTGTAAAGTTTTTATTATTTTAATAGAATATATTGCTGTGGTATCTAAAATCAGCAACAAACACTGCTAACAAACATGTATTTTTAGTATTTCTGATGTTTATTATTTAGAAAATAACTAAAAAACATTTCACTTGAAGTATAATCAATATAACTGAATATTTGGATGATAAAAAAACAAATTAAAAGGCTACAGAGACTATCTATCTTGGAAAATGTTAAAGGGGTATCATTTACTACAAAATTGAGAAGCACCGGATCGTCTGATTTTCAAGAATAGCTACCCAGATGTATTCAGAAAAAGTAATCGATATTGGTTATCGTCTCGTGACCGATTTCTCATCGTTAAATCATCGTTTTTGTTTTCTGAATGCGGCCATAGTTAGAAAAATATTTTTAGTCATAGATACATTTTTGTAAGTTATAGCCGAGGTTGTATGTTGAGAGGTTTGGAGCGTTACGACACATACCACAGCAATATATTATATTACAAAGTCTGCCTGACAACCAACTGACTTAACACTACATGTCAAAACAAACTTCAACTCCAACTGATCGGGGGAGCCAGCACAATATGGTCGACTACCGAGTAAGTGGTGGAGTGGTTACGCTCTCGACTTGCATTCGGAAGGACCGGGGTTCAAATCCCAGGTCCGCCTGACCTGCTATGAGTTTTTTCAGAGGTTTTCTCGTAGCAATAGGCGAATGCTGGGTCAGTACACACCTCTCAGGCACCTACCACCGTTCCTTCCACTCCCATCCCCTGAACCAAAAACAATCCTTATTCCATCCAATGTTGGCTGAAGAGGCTCCGGAAAGCCTATAGCGGCCCGCTCCCCTCGAGGGGGGAGAATGAAAATCGATCCTTCCTTTTTTTTGGTCGACCTGTCGAAGTTGGGTGTTCTGGAACGGTCTATTGTAAAAATGTCATTCTATCATAGGTCGCGTTCATCTCAACGTAGCGCTACCGGAGCGATAATCAATTTTCTGCTGAACGCGTGTTGATTGATGATTGATGTGAGCGCTGTGGTAGCAGTCGCCATTTTTCCCATCGGGATTAAAATTCGCTACGCTACCGATCAGTGATGCATTAAGTATCATTTATGACAAATATCATGTGAATAATCATATAAAATGACAGCATATTTTTGTTTGAAGATATTTTAGACCTTTGTATCTTGAAAATGAATGAACACCACTGGGAACTATTAAACTAAATTGAAATAGCAGATGAATGAATAATTATTGCAGTCATATGTCAAATAAAATTAGGTTATGGTGTTATATCAAGATTAGAACGTTCAGCAGAATTAAAAAATAATGGATTACTCTGAAAATCGCTACCTGATCAACTTTGTTGAGATGAACGCGACCATAGGCGTACAGGCATACGATAAAATTTTCATAAGGGATTAATGCAAATGTAAAATTTCTATATCTTGGGCATTCGACAAAATTTTTGAAGGGGATTAATTTATTTTCAAAAATATCCATCTACCATGGGAGTACGATAACATTTTTATACTGTGTTAATCCATTTGTAAAATTGTCCTATCATAACCACTTATAGAATTGACCCTTTTCACTGTCTAAAAAAGTAAGAAAATCAATGAGGTTTTATAGCGCTCTAAAATCCTAACCACACATTATTGGTCATTGTATTAATCTATAATAGCATCTCGGCAACACTGCACTGTTGCTAGCCGGTGAAATGGTAAAATCAGTTTAAAATCATTGACTAGCTAGTTAGGCACTACATGTATGTGATCGTGAATTACTCTAAGTGCAGCACGTTTTATTACAAAAAAAAAGTTCCCTTTCTTGTTCTATTACATCGTTTCACAGATAAACAAAGCCTCAACTGCTAATAACATTGATTTTTTTCAATTACTTCATAATTCGTGGCATTTTTATTTTGTTACTTAAACATGAAGAAAAGTCACATGGTACCAAATCTGACGATTAAGGTGAACGGTCTTAAGTCTATCAATACCAACTATCAGATTACCGATGACTGATTTTGAATTATTTTTCAATAGAAACAATAGTCTCGCTATTTCCAGCCACATATACAAATATTGTAATATCTTATAAAAATTAACAGTATTCCAAGTCAAAAAAATCGATGGTTATTTGAATGTATTATAATGTCGTTTGTGTTCGCTTTCTATGTGCTTTTTTCCTATTATTTTCATTCCGTGTTTTTTTTTATTTTACTTGATAATTTTTATGTAGTAACGTTGGCAGTCGCAGTCGGGTTTCCAGTTTAACTAGAAGCCAAGTGGCGTCGTTGAGAAATTTTACTGCAAATTTTAATTTTGCTACCGCATCGCCTATGGTTAATAGGTTCGTATCCGCAGTGTTGCTTTTAGATAAAAAAAATATATATATGTATATACGACCTCGTCGTTTTTTAGTAGCAGGACTGTCAAAAGTAAAACTTGAGGCAAATTTCCATTTAAATATTTTCACTGCATCCTGTATACGGACTTGAATGCTACTGTAATAGGTAGAATGTTAGTTCGATATTAGCTGCTCGATTGGACTACTGTCGCTTTTCCACGCAACGTTTCTGCCACAAAAATAAATAGGCTGGAGTAGCATGTCGCTGACCAGATACATCATGTTATCCCGCTGATGTGCCACTTTCTCAAAGTAAAAAACAACCTTCCACAACTGAAGACTTGCGGCAATTACCGTTTTCCAGCTCTAACAAGACATATGTCAGCCAGCCAGCAGGCCGCAGCCTAGCTTACAACAGAATTTTTGAAAAAAAAAAAAAAAAATGTTTATTTGAATAGAGGGAACAGAGGAGTTTGTTGGTTAATTTGAAAGAAATTCGTTAATGGTCAACGATGTTGATCGGACGAAAGTATCGAAGGTATTAAAGGAATACAAATATTGTTTATGGTTTATGCTATTTTAGTTGCTCTGTCAAGCTGTCTTAGTTTATTTTTTTGTTCTCCAACTGAAATCGTGTAAACCAAACCATTATTGCAAATTCGAAAACGATTAAAAAATAGACCAACAAGGATATTTTTATTTTTATGGAGTTTTGAAATAACAAATGTAATTTTGGTTCATGAGAAAGTGCGCGAAATACGAGAATAGAAAAAAATGTTTCGACTCCAAGAAATTTCCGAAAGATATGGTTTTGTTTGACAGAGACGTAAGTGAATGATTAAAATGAAATTATTTAAAGTAATAAATTGCAAAAATGCAACTCGGTTTTAATTAAAGTTTCAACATAGAATTTTATAAAATCGTACTAGATTCCTCCGTTTTTTCAACCTGTTGAGAAAGAATATCGAGTTTCGTGAACATGAACCTACTGAGAGAGTGAGCACTCAAATTATCTACAGCCAACATCAAAATGTAAAACCACCACAATGTAAAAATATGGAATTATTTATAAGTAATAATTAAATGATCAAACGAACTTACCTTAAGTGAAGTTCGATCATAATTTTGGGACAAACTGCAGTCCGAAGATATCAATTCGAATATTAATACGTAGTAGATCTTTTGTCGCTTGTTTACCACTAATTTTAAAGAAGTCACTGCTCACGTCCGATCTAGTAGGCTGACCGTCGCCCCTGTGCATATAAACTCCCGTCATTTGGTTTAAATTTCTTTTCCTTGCAACTATTGGGCTGAAACTTACTGACTCGGTAAGGGAGGGTGGGATTGATATCTTACTTAAGCTAAGTTCGTATCAATTCGAATATTAATACGTAGATATTTAAAGATATTACAGTTGCAAGGATCGCATAGGTGGCAATTAAAATAAGTTTTAATATGTACCAATATATGTATATGTTGTGATGTTTCTTAATTTCTATTTTTATTTTATTGTTTATATTTTATACTTACATCAAAAATTAATTTATTGATTATTATTTTATTTTTATGGGCGCCAGTACCATCAATAGATACAAATGTTTATTTTGATTTTTAGAATATACCAATTAAATATTATAATATACCTCAGCTATCAGGAATGTAATACGTGGGTCGGACGATTTGTGGATCAAACTATAGAGAAAGAATAAATAAAAAAATCAACACTGAATGTTACTATTTCAGTCTGTCAGAGTTTTTATTATCTACAAAATTATCGAACTAACTCTGAAATTAATATTTTTTTATGGCATATCTTTCAATTCATGTCTAGCTTAAATTTTATTAGGGATGATGGGAAAATTTCAAATACTTTTTCAATTTAAATTTATAACCCGAAAAACAATCAATAACCCACTTATGTTCGTTCTTCAAAAATTTTATTTCAAAATCTACTGCGTAATGCGTATATTAAACGCACTCTCCTTCAAGTAGCTGCAAAACGTATTGTATAAAACAATGCGTCTGGATCAATTCAACGTTATTACGGTAGATCAGCTATCAAACTATATTCGTTTTTATTCAAATATTAATATTTATATGGATGTTACCTCCGTTAAACGTCACTTTATTTTTCCATATGTGCAAGTTTAAATCAATTACTTTATTTTTCAAATTCCATACAGTTGTAGAGTAGAACTCTCACCAAACAACTATCCTCGCCTTAAATATCTCCTTCCAATTTATCTTATCATATATATTCTTCCCAAAATTTGATTAATTTCCTTCTTTTCAAACATAAAAACCTTCATTTCTCCTCCTTTCAAAAAAATCCGTTTCCACGGTAGTCAAATTTGACGTTTTTCCCTTTTTTGAATTAGATCCCAAATTTCTCATGAATTTTCAGATATGCTTTACGCTATTTAAAAATACAGATACAATTTTGTACAAATATATGTAATATTTAACAATTTTCAATAAATTAATATGTACATTAATCAATAAAATAATCCCATCTAAGATATATCTATTCAAAGTACACTTTTATTGTCTTTTTAAAATAATTTTCACAATTAATTATGAATAGCTCTCTTTATGTTATTTCCTTGATAAAACTTAAGCCATATTGCTTTTCATTATTTTCGACTCTACCGGTATGCCAATATTATTCCCATTTCAACTATTTAACTCTTTAAAACATATTTTCCAAATAAATAGTTTCTATGTTACTTAAATACACTATACTCGTAATATTTATGTTTATATTTTGCCAATTTTATTTGCCTAATGAACAAAAGAAAAAAAAGGCAGATTATTAATGCTTACAATTAACATCACTGTTGTATCCTAGTTACCAATTTAGACTAAACAAAAAAAATCTTTTTTTATAATGAAACAAAAATAAACTTATTCATCTAGTAGAAGCCTAGCGTAAGTAGTAGGGTCTTGTGTAGGGCAGTTGTAAAACTGGAAAAAGGTCTGGGAAGTTTCTGACCAGCCTGCTGTTTGTCGGATTGTCTCAACAGAAATCCCTCGTCTATATGCCGATGAGGTAGATGCGTGTCTCGTAGAATGTGGGTCGAATTTGGAAGTGTCAATTCCCGCTTGCTTCAAGGCAAACTTGACCCAATTGCTAACCGTTTGTTTTGAAGCGCATTTGAATGGTGATCCCGATGTCAAAAATAATTGTTTGGAGTCCTGCGTATGTTGTAGGTAGTGTTGCAGCACCGAGCCTACACATAGGGACGGGTTCTCTTTAAAAAACGGTACTTGTAAACATGGTTGGGCTTTGTTCAATGAAGACGACTTGATCCTCTCTGATAAGACAATTTCGAAACTTTGTAAGGAGTTTACTATGTCGTCAGTATTTATTGCGTGGATCGTTTGTATTCGGTGTCCTGTAATTAGAACCATTAATGTAGTTAATTTTACGGAGAAAAGACGGAGAGATAATTGTTCGTTAGGAAAGTCTCTCTACGTATGAAATAAATGGTGTGGTATTCCAAACTCGGTTATATTTTGGTGCAGTTGGTCGTATATTATAAATGCCCTTGAAAAATCTCTTTATTCTAGGGTGGGTCTTCCGCGATCGGTTCTTGTAAAATGAAGGATAAGGCCGATCTGTGTGAGTTGAATGTTTCATAACGGATTTCCTGAGAATCTAGAAGATTTTATAGAAATTGGAGTACTTGTTGCACTCCGGATTCAAATATAGGGTATGTTTTTTCTTGGCAAAATTCCCACCAAAGTTGGAAAGTACCGTTATACTGCTTTAATGTTCCTGCTGACAGAGACTGTAGAATTGTATTTATGGCGCATTCTGGAACCTTCTTCAAAATCAAAGCTTGCCTGATACACGAGTGGCAACCAGGGTAAGGTTGTTGGCCATTGGATATCTCGAGCTAAAGGGAGAAGACAATAGAGACTCCGGATGGAATGTTATGTGCCTTCCCAATTTAACCCTCTTAAATAGAAGGCACCAAGGTTGGGAGGGCCACCAAAGTACTACGATTATTCCTTCTGCTTTCTCATACATTATTTTTTGTATAATTCTTAAAATGAGACAGAACGGCGGGAATATATAAGAAGATACCTTAGCCCATGATAGTGTAAATGCGTCTACAGCTGCCGAGTATCGATCTGGTAGCCATGAGACGTATTTTTCCGTTTCTGGTGGAAATATGCGAGATTCCCTGTCCGCTTCCCAGTTGTCCTGTGAATTAATGTAGGAAGCAACTATGAATATGTTTTGTGATTCACAGAATTGCTAAAGTTTCCTTGAAAGTTCATGTAGGGCCAGGTGCTGAACACTGCCCATTCTATTAACGTAGGCCATTGCCGTTGAGTTATCTGTTCTGATCAAGATATTAACGTTGCTCGTAAAGCATTTAAGAGCTAAATATATTATAGCCTTTAACTCTAATTAATTTATGTGGTTCGATTAATCTATTTCTGACCACCATCCATGGGTCTTTTGACCTTCGGGCTCCCCAGCCCGTCAAGGTTGCCGAAGTTATTGGATGCAGTCAAGATATGAGTTTTCCACCATTGTAAGTCGGTGTTCAGTTTACTAGAAATTATCATATGTGCTTCGTAGTTCATGTTTTTCAATTTCAAATATTTATATTTTTCCCGTTCTAATGACTTATTATAAAGCCATCCATATTTTATCACTGGACAGGTAGCAATTAGTGTGCCAATGAACTGAGCCAGCTCTCGAATTTTACAAGATTTTAAGGCTAGAAATTTATTGGTGGTAGCATAAATTCTCTTTCGTTTTTCCTGCGGTAGGCTAATTAACATATTTTGTGAGTCGAAAATGAAACCTAAAAATGTTTGCTTATTTAGTGGTTTTGTGGAGGTTTTCTCAAAGTTTATTATAAATCCTAGAGATTTTAATAATTCCATAGTTCGTGCAGTATTCCTAGCACAATCTTGTTCAGTATTTCCAAAAATAATAAAATCGTCCAGATAATTTACACATAAACTTCCTTCCGTTCTTAACTATAATTTATTTTCAAATTCGAATCTCAAGTATTTCCTGTGTCCCTTTTCAATGGAAATTAAAAAATAAGCATCCTTAAAATCCACGGTGAACATATCCATGTTTTTTTGATAATTCTGGATACAGTTCGATAATCCTCCATTTTAAAATGGGGAGTATCGATGTATCCATTAAGAATCTTTAAATTGAGGATGAATCGTTTTTTCCCATTTTGTTTGTCAACTAAGAAAAATTTAAAGATAAATTGTCCTGGACTATAATTGCACTGGTTTACTGCACCCTGATTTATTAGCTCTTGTAAGGCTCTTACCATTTGAATTTTTTCGGTATGTGAGAAGCTGACAGTTCTCTCCTGCGAAGTTTGTGTTGGAAAAGTTTTAAATGGTAATCCAAGTTAATCCAAGAAAGTATGAGAGAATTGACCGTCGCTCCTGTGCATATCAACCACAGATAACATACGGTCAGCCTACTAGATGGGACGCACAGATATCATACTTATAGATAGGCATCTGACCGTGGCGCTCCCTACGACGAATTAATTTTGACGGGTGGCGTCATCTTGCGAGTCCCAACAGTACTTTTAGCACTTTTCACATGGTTGTGAACTTCGCTAACAGCTGAAAAAGCAGATTCCTGTAATTTTACAGTTTTTGGCGGCATATTCAAATTTACTGTAATTTTACTTTTATTGAAATATGGCATTTATGGTCCATTTTTTGATATTTCATTCAAAATAACTGAACATTTGATTGATATTACAATAATAACAATCAAATAGTCTTGTTAAATTAAATGAAATGTCAAAAAATGGACCATATAATGCCGGATATGGGAAAAATAAAGCAATAATCATCAAGTTTATATATTTTATTTAATATAAGAAAGTACACAACAAATAAAACGTTTTTTTACATCTTCTAATGACAAACATAAAGATCAGTAAATAAAGTAATATGAGTAAACTGACAAATGTACCTATTTCAAAAATATTTACATAAAGAATAACATTTTTTCATACAAACCAAAAAATAGTTTTATCTATCAGCAACCGTTTCTGTGGGCAGATGTATATTAAAAAAAAAACATGAAACACATCCATTTCTACAGTTTGCAGATGTTTTCTAATAACACAGCTAACTAAAATGTGCACACTATTTAAAAAACTTAGTTTACAAAATTATGACTATCATTATTAATTTATTATTTATTATGTAGCTACATTTGGATATTTTTAATTATATAGCTCAAACACACATTATATGATTGTGAACATTTACATTATTTCTTTCTCCAAACTGCTTACCTTTGAAAAATGCTTGTACCTTTCATCGGGAAATCCTTTTTTGCCCCTCTTAAAGGTAGAACCTCCATAATTGCATAATATGTAGACAATTTATTCATTTACTCATATATTACTATGAAATATGTAATTAAGTTTGTTTTTGATGAGAATTGAACAAACCAAATAGTATAACAAAAGGATCACACAGATAGAAGATATTTTATGTTATACATACCATTATTTGATCATTGCTCAATACTTTCAAATGCTGTTAATTGTGGAAGGAATAGCTATAACATAAAAATTAGAAGTTCAGTAAACTAAATAATATAACAAAAGGAATAGACACAAGATATTTTATTTTATACATACCATTTCTGATAGTGGCTTAATTTACTCTCATCCATTCTCCTCAAACCGCTTGCTTGTGGATGGAATGGCTACAACATAAAAATTAGGTGTTTACTTTTTCTAAGGACAATGTACATTGTATGAATGTTAAAATTATAGTTGTATAAAACTCACCATTAATTAATTTCCTTGTATAAATTTTGGTTGGTGTTTGCACCTTCCCAACTGGTGAATAATTTGATATGTAGGGCATTTCCAATATTTCCAACATATACAGATACTTTGTACAAGTAAAATGTTTTGAAGTCCATAAAATAAATACCTTTAATTTTCTCAGGAGTTTTTAGGTTAGGTTGGCAGAGGAAATATCTGTAAACTAAAATTAACTACAACTAACGGCGTTACAGTTCTCTTTAAATCTGCAATTTTAGTACTGTTGGGACTCACTAGGTGGCAGTACTCTCGCGCGTTCAGAGTGCCCATACCCTGATGGGACGTGCGCAGTGACTTCGTATTAATATTCGAATTGATATCGAGGACTGGAGTTTGTCACAAAATCATCATTACGGCTCCTTAATATTATGGCTTTCAATACTTATTGTATGATGTAGATTAATACAGTGCCTCATTTATACATTGTTCAAAGTTTATAAACAGAATGTCAATCTGACAACTTCGGTATTTTCCTTTAAATTCGTTAACGCCGTTTATATTGATGTTAAGCGGCTGTTAATGATAGTTAGCTAAAAAGTCCTTCGCTTTTTAAACTAGTGCCTCTACAAACCTATTTACTTCAGAAATACCTACCGCCCTAAACGTGTATAGATTATAATTGTTTTTGCGCTTTTGACAGCCAAAAATCATATTATCAATATCTGGCGAATATGGAGCAAAAGAAACTAACAGATTTTCTACTTTATTTGAGAGTTTAAATTGAAAACGTGACGAGAATGCTTCCAATTTAAATAGATGCCGTTTTTATAAAAATCTCAAGATCAAGTTTTACTTTTGACGATCAACCTTTTGCACCGGAAACTTTTAGTATTTGTACTGTGTAGATTTGATAGCTACGGCACTAACGACGATTTTTTTAATTTTCAGAAAAAGTCACAATTTGGCGAATAGCAGAAACACGTTTGCTTAAAATAACCTATTATAAATTCTTAATTATACATTAACATCCTTTTTTTGTCTATTAGCTTTTTTTAAATAACAGTAATGGTTTAAAAAAAATTATAAAATGGGATTTGGCATTTGATGGTAATTATTTTCTAAGTACTAACAGTGCATGGTTTTAAAACTCAGCATGCTATATAAACATTTTCTATTAATATAATGCGAAAATTTGCATTCTAGCAAAATGTTTAACAAGGTGATGGTGGTTGAGCCATATGTCATTAAAGAACTTTTTTATCGTATATTGTATTTGAATAATAATCTCAATTAAAATTCAATTTTCACCATTTTTAATATATATCTAGAGTATAGGAAAAATGTTTCATACTCCCATATTTTATTTTTACCAATATTTTGAAAATAGTAGAATTAATAGAACCGTAGTTTGTACTTGTAGTAGGTAGTTTGGTAAGTACGTTACCTTAAAGCAACACTGCTCTCGTTAACTGTTATCTATTAATCGATTTCTGTCAAATTTTGAGCAAGCAACGTCATTTAGTTTGTGTTTGACAGCCATCTAAGACAGGCAGCCGAAACCAAGAAAAGCTTGGTAAATACTATGGGGACCCCGCTCCATCAATTTCAATGGTTAAGAGAAGTGGTTCACTGAATTTGTAACATGCTATTCGGCTTATTACATTAAACAAGACGTTAATTTTGATCGATCGTCCTTCCAGGAATTAACACTCCGAAAGCTTGGGAAAAGTATCCGGTAGCACTGAGTTCTTGCATAATAAGTTCTAAAATGGTATGGAAATGCCTAGGGAAACTCAATTAACTAGAAAAACATCGTATCCTTACTGTGGATTCTATGACACACTGGAATATAAAGAAACGAAATAGCAGATGGACTAGCAAATAGAGGGACTGAAACATCCTTTTGGAGGCCGGAACCCTTTTTTGGTATCAGCTCCAATGTAATATTGGAAGAAATCCACAACGCCGAAAAAAAGAGAAGAACTGACCACTGGAAATATCTAGTAGGGCTGGGACAATCAAATATACTCCTGGGGTGCTACCCCCTCTCTGCCTAAAGCAGGACGCGCACTGGATCGACTCGGCTGGGGTCGGTACGATAATTTTTGATTCCTACACAAATAGATTGGAGCACGCGCATTGCTTCGGTTCGGCGCAGTCAAGACCGTTCGGCACGGTAACATAGGTATATTGTATAGAGGGCAGCTTTTGACGAAAGGCACGGCAACATAGGTATATTGTATAGAGGGCAGCACTTTGTGTAGTAAGTGTTTTCAGACTGTCAGTCCCACATCATCACTCGTGTACATTTCATAAAAATGGCTGCGTTTTTTCAATTCATAACAATATACACCAATCCTATTTTCATCATCCGTATCTACTGATGTACTAACCATTTTTATTTATTAATTTACTAATTTTGTTTCACAATATCAAGTTGTCAGCTGACGGATGTTTGCTGATATGATCCGGGTCAATGCGCAGTTCCTAAAAGGTGTCGATAATACTGTGCCATTTCAACCCGAGCCGAGTCGATCCTGTGCGTGTCCTGCTTTAGCTAGAGAAAGAAAGCACTAAGAGTTTTGACAGAACACTACCGCCTGAAGGGGCACCCCAAAAAGATGAAACCAGTGGACAGATTCTGTGGAATGTAACAAGAAACTTCCATTCAGATGCTTTCGGAATGCATAGCAATACAGAGGAGACAACTGGATAGAAGAGGGACAGTTTCCTAAACTGAAGCCTGCAGATATCATAAAATTCATTAGGGAAATAGGTGTAAAGGAACTACTTGACTCTGAAATTGTCCTCAGCAACTAAGTAGAAGAAAGGGAGCATAATAGATCTTTTAGGTCTCAGTGAATGTGACCCCAGTACCTATACACACATTTATTACTGCACATGTTAATATAGTACAAACCCACCTATGAAAGGAAAGGCGTAATTCAAGGAATTTGAGAGATTTTGTTATATGAGGGTTGTCTTTTGAATATAGAGCTAGAAAAAAATAGTAGATGACTGTTAAACAATATTGTTCTTTAAAGTATTCTCAATGAAGAGAAATGCTATATATATAAGTCGAAAATGGATGTGGAGAAGGTATATACAGTGCTTTTCAGATAAAAGTATCCACCTTTAATAACTTTTGTAATACTGGTATTTAGAAAAAATCCAAAAACACGTCAATTTATGTTGGAAGGGGCAAGCATTATGGCTTATTTAAACTTACTGGAAAAGCCACCCCCTCACCCCTAGCAGCATCCCCTTTATTTTTTTAAATTACTTTTCATATTTTTTATGTAAAATTTGGATACTCCTCTTTGAGCTGATTTCAAAAATGTATAATACTTGTAGGTTAAAGTGGTTAGTTTATGAGATAAACAATTTTTCTTTTAAGAGCACAAATTTTACTTATTATTTACTTTCACCTTATTTGCCTGTACTAAAATGGGTTGTACAACAGTTCAAACTCTTTAATCTTTTTAACTGTGCTATTTATTCTACTTAAAAAATCCAAACAACAAAAAACTCTACTTTTTATTAAAGTTTGACATTGTCAACTAGAATTTTTAGTCACTATTGATAGTGTAATTTGATACATGATTTATTTTGTTTCTCTGAAATGGTTTACTCTTTGCAAGAAAGAATTGAAATTGTAGGTTTATACTACCAAAATAATAATTGTGCAAGAGCTGCTGCTAGAATATTTAACGAATTACATGACGGAAGACATGCAACTCATAAGTATGTAATTCAACTGATGGAGAAATTTACCACAACAGGGTCTGTTTGCAATAAAGTGCATAAGCGAGAGAGACTCGTAAATAACGAAGCAATCCAAGTGGCAATTTTAGGGCAAGTCAGCTTAGAGGCTCAACAACCCCAATCGTTGTCAACAATAAGTAGAGCGATCGGTGTTTCATCTTCTACAGTTTTCCGAGTTCTACATAAATTCAAGTACCACCCATACAAAGTTAAGTTGGTGCAGGAGTTGAATGAAGATGATTTCGATCGTCGTCTAGAGTTTTGCGAATCAATGACGCAAATTATCAATAACAATCCACAATTGTTAAACAATATTTGCTTTTCTGATGAATGCTCATTTTCATTAAATGGCTTAGTAAGTAGGCATAATTGTAGATATTGGGCTGAATGTGATCCACATATTATGCGTGAATTCCATACACAACATCCCCAAAAGTTAAACGTTTGGTGTGGTATCCTAGGTGACCACATTGTCGGACCTTTCTTCATCAACGGAAATTTAAATGGTGAATCATATCTTGAGTTACTCAGGGAAGGGGTTGACCCACGTATTACAACAATAATAGAAAATGATGATAACCTTTCCGAAGATTTACTGGTATTTCAACAAGACGGAGCTCCCCCACACTATGCTATGCCTGTCCGACAATTTTTAAACGAAACATTCCCCGCTCGTTGGATAGGTAGAAGGGGGCAGATGATGGAGTGGCCACCTAGGTCACCGGATTTAACACCCCTAGACTTCTTTTTATGGGGGTATTTAAAAACAAAAGTTTATGCTACCCAACCAGAATCTCTGGATGATTTACGAGAGAGGATAGAAAATGAATGTCGACAATTAAATCCAGCCGTATTAAGCAATGTCAGAGAGGCATTTCAAAATAGATTATACCATTGTATGGAAGTGAATGGTACTCATTTTGAACACTTATTGTAACTTCATAATAAATAGCACAGTTAAAAAGATTAAAGAGTTTGAACTGTTGTACAACCCATTTTAGTACAGGCAAATAAGGTGAAAGTAAATAATAAGTAAAATTTGTGCTCTTAAAAGAAAAATTGTTTATCTCATAAACTAACCACTTTAACCTACAAGTATTATACTTTTTTGAAATCAGCTCAAAGAGGAGTATCCAAATTTTACATAAAAAATATGAAAAGTAATTTAAAAAAATAAAGGGGATGCTGCTAGGGGTGAGGGGGTAGCTTTTCCAGTAAGTTTAAATAAGCCATAATGCTTGCCCCTTCCAACATAAATTGACGTGTTTTTGGATTTTTTCTAAATACCAGTATTACAAAAGTTATTAAAGGTGGATACTTTTATCTGAAAAGCACTGTATATGTATTGTACTGAATTTTATAAATTATTATTATTCAAATCACCACATATAAATAAAATTACTTTAACTTATTTTGTTATAATTATTATTTTTTATTTATTAAAGGAGCAAGTTCATACTAAAAGAAAACAGCTATAGGCAAACTATCTATAATGTAATTTTTTACAATTTAAAAAAATATAAATTAAAATTCTTACTATAGTCCAAAAAAAAAACTTTTACTTTCAAAAATTGTTTAAAATGAAAACTTCTTCACCGTCCAACCAATTTAACATATAATCTTCCAAAATTACAATTTAAATTTTTCTAATTTCCAATGATTTGTTCACACAAATCTCTTCTTCATCTATATAATTTCTATTGTTCTTTCTTTTCCAAATTTTGTTGATTTGTTCGCACAAATCTCTTCTTTATCTATATAAATACTACTATATCTCAAAATTTTAAAAAATATTTTTCTTCTCATTTACTTATATTTAATTTTCATGTGACCATCGCTTATGAGTTTGTCAAATAATTATCAATATTTCAATAATTCTGTCACTTTTGACAAATAAATAATTTTTACATCTTTTATATTTTCTCAAAATAAACAAACATTGAAATTTTTCCCATTATCATTTGAATTGAAATTTTATAAATATTATACTGTCACATTGTCTATCTGAGTGTAACCTTTAAATTTATTGATTCGTAAGTATAACTAATGTCTCTTTTTAATTGTACATTACCAAATGAAAACTTAAAAACTTCAATGTATTTTATACTATAAATTTTTTTATAAGCTATACGAAACAAACGTAACAAACTTAACTTAAACTTCTTTAAACTCAAACATTTAACAAACCATTTAGGTAATTAGTTAGAACTTTTAAATGTTAAAAATTAATTCTATTTTTTCTTGAATAATATATATCATGACATAATCCCCTCCATACATTTATTTCCGAAATTATTTCAAATTAAATGTATAAAATTGAATGCATGATATAAATTATTCCCATTTTAAACATTCTCTAAACCTGATATATTTTTTGGTTCAAATTTAAATAATAATTCAATATGATATTTTCCTATTTCTAAGCCAGTAATAATATCACCAAGTAGATATGTATTATTACCAATGACTTTAATTATTTTATATGGTCCTTTGTATGGATATATAAATTTTGCACATTTATTATTCATTATATTTGATACTCTATGTGCTTTCACTATAACTAAATCATTTTCTTTAAATCGAATACGTTTTCTTATCCTTTTATTTTGTCTCATCTTGTATTTTTGTGTATATTTTTCTATTTTTTCTGTAACTTTATTTATTATTATTTGAATATCTACATTTTCACATTGCCATGGTCTATCTGGATTTTTACCAGTCAATATCGTTAATGGTATATAACCAGTGGTAGTATTTGGTACTTCATTTATAAATTTTTCCACATGGTGTAAATATTCAATCCATTTTGTATGATCGCTACCTATTATTAGTCTAATAAATTTTATACATTCTTCAATCAATCTTTCACTTGGATTAGCGTTCGGATGTCTTATTGATGTATGTATAATTTGTATATCTTTATTTTTCCAATAATCATGAAACACATCATTTACAAAGTATGTTGCATTATCCGTTAAAATTTTATCACATTTTCCATATTTTCCCATAAATTCATTCAAACCATTGATTGTAGTCCATTTTGTACACCGTTTTGTAGGATAAAGTTTTACAAATTTTGAAAATAAATCATAAATAACCAAAATATGTTTATAGCCCTCATTTGTTTCAATTAAATTATTGATGTAATCAATTGCTATTATTTCTAGAGGTTTTTTTACTGTTATACTTTCCACAGTATTTTGGTTCTTATAATTTTTATATTTTCCCAAAGCACAAATTTCACACATCATACATACCCTTTTACAGAGATTCACATCATTTTTTGCATAATAATTTTCTCTAAATATTAGCCATAATTTTCTAATTCCGATGTGACCATAATTTATATGTAATTTTTTCAAAATTTTATTAGCCAAATCTGTATCTATTACATACAGTTCTTGGTTATGAATTTTTTTTATTAATATTTCTCCTTTTAAACAATATCCTCTATAATTGATTTTTTCTTTTAATATTTGTTTTATGGTCGTGAATTTATTTTGACTTTTCATGATTTCTAATTGCGAAAAAATACCTGTTATATGATTTAATTTATTGAGTGATATTATTGCTTCATTTGGTTTAAATTTCAAATCATATTGCCTACTAAATAAATCTGCAGAAATATTCTTTTTTCCTTCAATATACCTAATTTTACATGTAAACTCTTGTATCAATAATGACCATCTATAAATTCTGTTATTTGCAAATCTATTACATTTTAAAAAAGATAATGCTTGATGATCTGTTTCTATAATACATTCATTACCCCTAAGCCAATAACCTAATTTTTGTAATGCAAAAACTAAAGCTAACATTTCTTTTTCTCCTACCGAATATCTCATTTCACTTCCTCTCAATACTCTGGATATAAAATATACAGGCACTTCTACATCATCGTATTCTTGAGATAATACAGCAGAAATTGCAAAATCTGAGGCGTCACACCTAAGAATAAATGTTTTTGAATAATCAGGAATATATAATAATAAATTTTCATGAAACTCTTCCTTTATACTTTGAAAAGCTTTTATCCTCCGATCATCCCATCTCCATTTTGTATCTTTTCTCAATAATTCTATTAATGGAATCTCTTTTTCTGATAAATTTGGTACAAACTTTTTGTAGTAATTTAACATTCCCAAAAATCCTCTTAACATTTTCAAATTCTTTGGAATTGGAAAATGTTTTATTTCATTTATTCTTTCAGAATCTACAGTCACACCTCTATCAGTGATTTTATATCCCAGATATTTAACAGTATTTTGGAAAAATACACACTTTTCAAAATTTAACTTTAGACCATTGATATCTAATGCTTTAAATATTATTTGTAAATGTTTTTTATGGTTTTCTGGATTATTTGAAAATATTAATATATCATCAACATAATAAATACAAAAATCTTCATAACAATCTAAAATACTTCTTAATGCACAAATTAATGCAGCTGAACTCGATTGCAGACCAAATGGTACTACTTTAAATTGATAAACTTGTCCATCAACACTAAATCCAGTATATTTTCTCGATTCTGGATGTAAAGGAACTAACCAAAATGAGTTTTTCAAATCTAATTTAGAAAATACAGAATTCTTACCAATCTTAGTAATCAAAACATCGATATTTTGTGGACTATCATATTGTTTCTTTGATATTTCATTTATTTTTCTTGCATCTAAACATAACCTAATACTCTCATCTTTTTTTAATACTACTACTAATGGATTCAGATAATTAGTAAAAGCTTTTTCTATTATATTATTTTTTTCCATTTTTATCAATTCTTGTTTTACTTTTTCTTTAAATTTATGTGGAATTGGATATCTTTTGCATATAAATGGTTTATCTATTTGAACGTCTATTTTATGAATATATGTTAAAACAATTCTTGATTCATAATTTACAAGATTTTCATGTTTACTTATCAATTTGAAAACAAATTCATTATATTTGCTAGGACAGATAATCTCACTAGGTTTTAAAGCTTGTTTTTTCCCATTTCCCTTTTCTATAAATATTTCATTTATATTCAATTCCCCATTCATATTTTGGGACTTCTGTCCAACTTCATTCACATTTTGGAATTCTTGTCCATTTAATGTGATTATTTTTATTATTTCATCATTTACATGTAGTTCTCCACTACCTATATTAATGATAGCCTTAACACCATTGAGAAAATCTTCCCCCAATATAGCATCTGTCGTCAAATTTGGAACAATAACAAAACTCATAGGAATCAATTGATTGTTTAATTCAATATTTATATTCAAAATATGATTCAATTCCGCTAATTTTTTCCCATTAGCAGTTATTAGTTGAATTTTCTTTATTTTTGAAATATTTTCACGAAAAATATCGATATTTTGCCTTATTATATTTTCATTCACTAGAGAAATTTGAGCACCCGTATCTAATAAACTTATCATATTAATATCTTTAATTTTAATTTGTATGTACGGTAAACTAACTTCAAAAAAATTATCAATTTCTATTTCTGGTTCTATACTAATAAATTCTTTTGGATGGACATAATTTATTTCATTTAGTCTGCTATTTAATGAAAATCCTGATATCTGGTTGGAATTGGTTCAATATCAGCACAAACAACTATTTCATTTTCATCATTTTCATTTTCTACTATAAGTTGTTTTATTTGATTAACATTATTTACTTGTCTATTATTTGAATTTTCATGTTTATTTCTATAAATTTCATTTTTCTTTTCATTCTGTTTATTTGTTATTTGATTATACGTATGTTTATTATGATTTTGATGATTATTATATGAACTTTTATCATTTTCCCTATCAACGAATTTTCTTTGAGAGAGATTATTTCTATTAAAATTTTGTCCTTGGTCCCTGCCATTTTGATTCACTTGTACTTTATTTTGTTGAGATCTTCTACCTTTAATATCATCCATTCTCCTAAGATATCCTAAAAATCTTTCTTCATTGTCAATATTATTTATACCCACGTAATCTTCAACTTCATAACCAAAATGCCTTGACACATATTGTATAATTTCTGACATTATTAATTTTGGTTCCAAATATTTTGCAGTACTAATTTTTTTCATAGCATACATTTCTCTGCTAGTACCATATTCTTCTCGATATTTCCCAGTATATAATGTTTCTCGTACTTTATTCTGGATAGAATTTCCCCAGTAATATTGTAAAAATTTTCCTTTAAATTGTTCAAAATTTTGACATTGGTCTTCTATTATTTGATACCATGTTATTGCCATTCCTTTCAATGATTTTCTAATATAACTTTTAAATTTTCTTTTTTCTTTATTTTCTTCCAATATCTCCTCCAATTCCTGTATAAATACAATTGGATGTACTCTATTGTCTCCAAAAAACTTCAAATCCCATTCTACTTGATGATCCACCAACATTCTATTTTGTATTGTTCCAGATTGTATTTTTATCGTGATATTATCTACTTCTTTTCCAATCTCAGTGATTTTATCATCCTGTTTTATAGCTTGTTGTACCAAATTTCTTATTTTCACTTCTTGTGAAACCGTTACATTTATAACTTCTTGAAATTTGCCATTGATAATTTCATAATTTTCTTTAACTTCCACAATCTCTTTTTCCATAATTTGTTGATCTTCCATCATATTTTTCACTTTATTATTCATATTTTCTTCTATCTTCTGTTGAGATATCTTCATCTCTTGTATAGTATGTTCCATTTGTTTCATTATCTCTTCTTTATCTTTTTTTATTTCCAAATGTATCTCCACAATTTTTCTATCGACACTTTCCGTGATTTCTTTTTTTATTTTATTGATTTCTCCTGTAAGCTCTTCTTTATTTATTTTCATTGTTTTCTTCATTTCTTTCTGATTATCTTTCATCATTTTGTTCATCTCTTCCATCTTTTGTATGATAAAAGCTAACGCATTCTTATCCGTTTCTGTTTCCTTTATATAATGATGTACCTCTATTTCTGGCCTTTCTTCCAAATTTTCTTCCTGTTGTATTCTTCCTTCATAATCCTGTTCCATTTGAATTCTTCTGCTTATTGCATCCATTCTCAAAGATATTCAATGTTTCAAAATTTAATTTAACTATTCAAACTCAATTTAATGTGATCAAACCAATTCCAATAGTTATCAAATTTTATCCAAAATTAATTTATTACCTTCATAATTATATTTTAAAATGAATTATATGTACCAAAATATAAGATGAGAAATTTATATGTTCTATACGTATTCAATTCAAATATTATTGTTTTGGATCAAACAATATAATTATTAATTATATAGAATTAATTTTTATGGATTATTCACACGGTAAACAATACAAAAAAAATACTTTTCAAATTTCAAATAATATCAACTGTTTCCTTTTAAGCATTTCTCGCCCCACGTTTGGGCGCCAATTATTTATATGTACTGAATTTTATAAATTATTATTATTCAAATCACCACATATAAATAAAATTACTTTAACTTATTTTGTTATAATTATTTTTTTTTATTTATTAAAGGAGCAAGTTCATACTAAAAGAAAACAGCTATAGGCAAACTATCTATAATGTAATTTTTTACAATTTAAAAAAATATAAATTAAAATTCTTACCATAGTCCAAAAAAAAAACTTTTACTTTCAAAAATTGTTTAAAATGAAAACTTCTTCACCGTCCAACCAATTTAACATATAATCTTCCAAAATTACAATTTAAATTTTTCTAATTTCCAATGATTTGTTCACACAAATCTCTTCTTCATCTATATAATTTCTATTGTTCTTTCTTTTCCAAATTTTGTTGATTTGTTCGCACAAATCTCTTCTTTATCTATATAAATACTACTATATCTCAAAATTTTAAAAAATATTTTTCTTCTCATTTACTTATATTTAATTTTCATGTGACCATCGCTTATGAGTTTGTCAAATAATTATCAATATTTCAATAATTCTGTCACTTTTGACAAATAAATAATTTTTACATCTTTTATATTTTCTCAAAATAAACAAACATTGAAATTTTTCCCATTATCATTTGAATTGAAATTTTATAAATATTATACTGTCACATTGTCTATCTGAGTGTAACCTTTAAATTTATTGATTCGTAAGTATAACTAATGTCTCTTTTTAATTGTACATTACCAAATGAAAACTTAAAAACTTCAATGTATTTTATACTATAAATTTTTTTATAAGCTATACGAAACAAACGTAACAAACTTAACTTAAACTTCTTTAAACTCAAACATTTAACAAACCATTTAGGTAATTAGTTAGAACTTTTAAATGTTAAAAATTAATTCTATTTTTTCTTGAATAATATATATCATGACAGTATATATAATGTAATATCGGAAGAAATAGGCATCTTAGAAAAAAAGGGATCTAGTAGGGTTTAAACAATCTTATATACTCCTGGAAGACTACTACAAATGAGTGCCTGAGCCAGAATAAAAAGAGTTTTGACAAGTGTCCTGAGGGGACACCGTAAAAAGCTCAAAATAGTGGTTCAAGAAGAATGTAGATTTTGTGGTATGGAATCTTCATACTGCATAGCAATTCAGAATCCTAGGGCACAACTAGGAGACTACTGGATAGAAGAGGGACACTCCCAAACTATAGCCTGCGGTTATCGTAAAATTCCTCCGGGAAGGACGTTTAAAGGAACTTCTGGTCTCTGAAACTTTCCTTAAGAACCAAGTAGAAAAAAGGGAGCATGATAGATCTTTCAGGTATCAGTGAATGTCATCCCAATAAACATACATGTATCGAATATCCTTCCGCTTTGTTTTTGTATAGTTAAAATCTGCAAATAAATCAATAAAATAAATTAAAGCTATAAGCACTACACAAGAGAAAAAAGGCGAGTGGTATCGTGCGATACCCGGTTGGAACGAAGTTGTCATCCTTATACCATGTATTATGTATTATTTCCATTGTTCGTATAGCGTTACCTCTATCTCTCTCTTTCGTCAATCTGTTCAGTGAAAAAAAAGTGGAGAGGGAGAGAGAACTTCTTTCTATTTTCGTAAATTCATGAGATTGTCTGCTTTCAAACACAAACTAATTCTTCCTCAAAATTAATAGATGTAGTTGACGGGAACAGTGTTAAACTGCACGGGAGATTCAAAACGTCACTGACTTATCAAACTGCCCTCGTTATTAGAGGTTTTGCTTGTGCTAACCATAATCTGAATCTCCTCCTTTATCAAAGTTTTGTTTTTTCAAAATTATTTGCTTTATATTTTTAACAATTTGTAACTTAATTTCAGTAAATCTTCACAGCATTATCACAGCAAGAGTATCAGTTATTCGCCGTCGAAAAGCCATACGGGAACACCGAGTCTCGGTCATAAAAAAAGCAAAATTTCCAAAGAAAAACGTAGATCGAGTAAGACTGATCTAATTAGTCCGCCCATCGAAAAATGCACCACCCAATGGTATACGTCGGATAGCGAGTTGAACAACACGTGTACAAATAAATCGAATACCGTGTTTGAATTAACTCAAGAGGTGAGTAGATTTCAGAGGTGTTGGGCTGGTTGCATGCTTTTAAGGCCATGTACAAAAACTTTAACTTGATTTTTCAAATGAATATAATATATCATACGCTATCGAATTACTGCTTAGACTACTTTGGAATGTGTCTTTTAGAGCATCGTCATTTGCTGCATTGCCAAATGTCGCATATCCACTTGCTTATTTGTTATTGAAAATACCTCGTACATATTTTTTAATCGGCTCTCTTTCTAACGTCAATGTGAAGACCTGAGAAAAGAGCAAGGTTGTAAAAATATTTTCTAAAATTGCTAAGGTCACTATACAAATGTTTTCCTTATTTCAGTGAACTGTTAGTTCGTGACGTTCTTAGAAAGCTAGTCTGGAATGATTTTAAGAAAATACATAGATATAAATAATTAGTTAACATTAAAATAAGGTATTTAAATTTGATGGAAATAATAATTCATTAAAACAACGTTATGTATATTACTACTACACATAAGAAAATATTCAAGATCTGGCAAAAAATTTAAAGTAGTACTCACAATGGGGTGTTAAACTTAACAAAAATATGATGTTTTCTCAATGTTAATAGTTAGTGGTGGACAAAATCATAATGGGGAATCAATTATTTTTAATATATTTATTCTCACAAGGTTTTTATGTTGATTTCAAAATTCAAGTTTTGGATGATTTAAATAATCCCCCATTGATGCTGTGACGCAGTGCCGTAACGAGGCTATAAAGCGCCTGTGGCAAGTTTTTTTTTGCGCCCCCGTCCCGTAACCTAATAATGACAAAAAATAAAAAACTTATGCATGTCTAAGTTAAATTTGACTAAATACAACATACCCACCAGAAGTCAGACTTGTGCGGAGGAAGGGACAGCTATTATTATTATTTGCTGTGGAGGTCTAGGCATCAGGTCTTCTTATATTATATTAAATACTATTAACCTAATCAAAATGAGTTGCCTGTATCTCGTTCAATAATGTATTTTGTAAAGGTATTTTTAATGAATGAGTAATTTATAACCAAAATAAGAACCAATTATTAGTCATTTATATTCACAAACTAAAATAAGTACAAAGCATATTAAAATATTATGTTGAAATATCATAAATAATAAAAAGAAAATATTTTATATTGTAATTAGGTATTCTCGCTTTTTCATTTGCAAATACATCTATTATATCGGCATAATTTATTGTTTTGCATACATCTTTTTCAATGGATATTATAGACATAGATATTGTTAATCGCTCTAGTCTAATAGAAGAACGAAGGTATGACTTAACAATTTTTAATTTGCTAAACGAGCGTTCGCAGGAAGCTATTGTTACAGACATTGTTATAAAAATCCTTAATGCTATGTCTCGATTTGGATAGGTGTTTTGTAATGAGAGTTCATAATGTTTTTGTAGGATTTGAAAAGCATCCATATCCCCTAATTTTTCTAAAACTTCCATAGCTTGATATATTTTAAAACTCTCAATTTCACATACAAATTCTGGAGCATCTAAGTCGCTATTATATTTCAATGCTAGGTCTGCTGCACATCGTTTAACATCATCCAGTGGCATCATTTTTAAAGCTTGTCAATTTAAAAAATTGAAGCCGCTTGCTACCTCTTGCAGAGCAGTAAATCTATCATTTAGTTGTATTAGTATTTTATCTAAAACTTCATACATCTATTTTTTTAGTAATCCACTTTCATTCATGGCAAACGAATTATCAGTAGTGTACTCACCAGACATTTTTTTATTTTGCGTCGTCTCTTTTCTGGAATGCAAGTTTCAATATGTGTTGTTTCGGCTAAACTTCTTGCTAAATTGTAAAGTTTATCGAAAAAATCATTTCGGTTTTGTTGAATTTCATTTTTTAGACGATTTATCATTTTTGCAGCATTTTCAACTGTAGTTTTTCTTTCTTGTAAATATAAATTTACTTTATTTATTTTTCCAATATTGTATCCCAAAATATTAATAGCACAATAAATTGAAATTTAGTTAATAATTTTAGCAACAATTTAGTATTTGTCACAAGTTCTATTATTAAAGGCATGTTGAACAAATATATGTTCGCTACTATTGGTTATGGTTGTGGGATCATTAAAATCTATTATTTTTGAATTGTTTTCTAATTTAACATCGACCATATTATCATCATCACTACATTGTTCCTCGATTTCCTGGTTTTGATATTCAATTTTTTGTTTTGTTTCAATTTTGTATGAAATATGGTTACTTGTAGAAGGCAGATTCAATTCAGTTATTGAGTTTGAATGTTCTATACCTTGTTTTTAAACTAAGAGGAGCGATTTGAATTTAAGTTGGCATTTCTGCTGCCTAGTGATTGGTCAGATTGCCACCAGTTTCACACAGCTCTTTTGATACCGCTGACACTGACATTTGTCAGTTTTGTGTTTATTTATGTAAAAATAGTCATTAGTTAAATCATCACTACGACGTTTGTTGTTTATTGTTTATTTTTAACAAAGTATTATATTTTACCCAAGGTATTTGCTATTTTTATTATTTATTCCCTTTCATGAAAAAAATCCATGCTTCTTTTTTCTTGTTCATATTATAAGTTTCACATCAAGTTTCACATACATTGCAGTACTATATTATGGTATTTTTCGATAACAAAACTTCTGTTCAATTTAAGTTTTGCTACACCAAAGCCTCAAATGTTAAAAAAAAATTAATCATACAATTGCATTTCTATATTCTCATTAACCCTCAAATTCTCAAAAAATTTCACATAAACTACTTATTATAACCTTACATCTTTTCACAATAATGTGACATTTGGTTACTACTTTCGCAATGACCTGTGGCCAATCATCATTCAATATTTAGACATGCCTTGATCCCTCATTGGCCACGACAACAGCGATCAGTACAATACATATTTCACGTAATTTTCATTTAGTTCAAAAAGTCTGAACACGACCCTTTCGGAACACACTCCCAATCTAGTAACTTTTAGTGGTGTGGTTGAGGTTTCCTAAAATGCTCCTCCTAGTTTAAAAACAAGGTATAGAGGTGCAGAAGGTTTTTTAAGAAAAATATCAATAGGTGTGGTCTTTCGCCATTGACATTCGATTTCAAATCAGTAGCGTAACGTTTCCACGTTTTGTAGGTTAACACACAACATAAAAATGTATGTATCGTAATAGTTTAAATAAAACATATTTGGGAATTCTTTGAAGTTTTTCGAGATATTTTCACATATAATAGACATTGGTATATGAAAATACTTCGTATCGTTAAAATATTTATACTTTCAATTAACGATTGGCGATATTCGACGAAATCTGCCAAAAATTAAGACTTAATTACATTCTTAAATTATTAAAAAGGGTAAAAAACAGAAAATAGGAACTTGAAAACATTTTTATTTCGGAAAAATAATGGTGACATCTTGGTTATATGGTAGACTCAAATAACTATACTGCATTATACTATACTTTACACTCACAAACACTGACACTTTACACTATCATACGCGCGTTTCGATAACTAAGTTACCTTTTTCAGCGACTGAAGGAAAACTGGCTGTGGTGAGTCAGTATCTGAGAGAGATAACTTGGTTAACGAAAGGCGCGTAAGATGGTGTGAAATGTTGGTGTAGTGGGTGTAAACTGTTCAGTATCAAATTACAAGATGATTAAAAAATAAAAATAGCATGTACACCAGTTCAAGGCTACACAGATTTTGTTTTTTTTTCATTTGTAACGGCGCCATATTATTTATTTGGTCGATAATATGAGTAAATTTGTTTCAAATATAATAAACCCATTACGTTTTAGTTTTTAAGAGTATTTAAAAACATTTCCAAAAATGACATATTTGAATAACAAAAAAATGACAAACTTTTTTAGTGAAAACGTAAAAGTTAATTTACCAAATACACTTGAAAATATGTTGAGTAGTTTAAGTAAAAAAATACGAAAACGAGTAGTTAAAGACTTACGTCTATAACCGACGACAAATATCCAAGTTAAAATTGTTGTATATATTCGCCCTCATATTTCAATGCTTTTAATACTTTTTGCAATACGCAAAATTTATGTTTTATTCCTTATGTTAAAAAACTTTTCCAATAATCTTAAATCATTTTATGTGTATGTTTAATGCAGTCTACTCTAAAACTTCACTCTATTTCAGTTTTCTGTTTTACACTACGAAATCCATTAACGAACACTCGTTATACTATCATTACTCAACATTTACATTTTGACAACTAAGATACCATCTTCTTACAACACCTCTCCTAATTTTACAGCGCCAGAGGCTGCTACGCATGTTTGTATTGTATTAACGCCAGCTTGTAGATTTCTTGTTGGGTGGTGATGATGGGATGTTATCAATGAAGATTTTCAATTACCACATAATAAATAACCAAAAGGGCAATTCATCGCTATCATTCGTATTTTGTTTCATGACCCGCTGTTCTATTCTGGAATACTAAACTGAAATGATTGGTGTAAGGTGTAGAAACTAGGGTCATTAAGAATAGTTATCTATCAGCCCTTATTTTCGATTAAGTTTGCGCGAATAAATTTATGTAGTGTTTTATTTTGGCAATTAATTTTTATTTAATGCGGCAATTCAAATAAACGACTGCAAAATTAAAAAAAAAAGTTATTGATGTCGTCTTATTGTACCGGTTATGTCGATATTTCACAATAATTGATAAAATGTAGTTTAGGTTTTTTGTCCCACATTTCATCCTTTGTCTCCGCTCATGAAAAGTCCCACATCACAAATATGATTTGTACAATGTATTCGTAAAACAGAAAATGCTTTACTGCTTATGAAAAAGTAGTAAGTTGTTGCTGGGCGTCGAACACAAGGTCATGAAACAGTCGGTACTACAGGCAACGCCTCATCAAAAGCAATACCGCGAAGTGTATTTTCTGGTGATTATTTATTCTGTGCTGTCAATTCCATACCTATAGGCATTAACTTGGATAAAATGATTTTCTTTTCAAGTTGTAGTTAACTTTTCCGCCCAAACTCTGCTTTGTTTGTGCCCTTAGTAGTGTTGGCTGCCGCTGATTCGATATCGATAGATGTTTTTTTTTTCTATTACTATACAGCGATACCAATGGTACGTACCAGTTTTTATACGAGTGGTATTGATTTTTTCAAATTTATGTGATAATTGAATATTGGGAGGCCGTATTGTGCCAGTGATGCGAACGAAGGGTTAGGAATGGTCGAATTTCAATAATATATAGGAATTGTGCATGATATTATATATTATTTTTTGACTTCTTGACCTTTACCCTCACTAAACAAGATTTTTTAAAATCGCATTCCATACATACAACTCTGTATAGTCTCATATGCAATGTAAATAATTCCGAAACGCATGTGCTAGCCACAGTAATAGACGGGTTGTTAATGGTGATGTTTTTTCATTTTAGCTGCTCCCAAAAAGACCTCTACGTTCAGAAGTAGAAAAAGAAAAACGGCTGAGTCGACCTTCCAGTGGTCAATACTCGAGACCTAACAGTGTTTCTATTACTATTAGAGGGGCTGGAAGTTCGGGAACTAGTAGTAATAGGGATTCTATCGGTAATTTAAATTTGAATTAATAAATGGATATTATATCGAGTTTTTGATACCTTAGAAACTGTCTATCATGCAAAGTTGCAGATTTTTTTTTTAATTAGTATAAAGAGATCAAAAAGAGTATTTGCTATAAAAATCATGTTCACATTTCAAGCTTGCTGCACTTTAATATAAGAAAAACAAATTTCAATTATCATTACGGATTTATTTTAGGAACAACAGACTCCAGTATAAGTGAAGAGGACGCGATACCGCCTCCGTTACCAGTAAAACATAACAGAGATAGTGAAAATAGCAATAGTTTACCATACAACGAAAATTATAGTTTTTTGTATTCAAGCAGAACGTCATCTTTACGAAACACTCTGACTTTTGCAGAAGAAACAATAGAATTGGAATTAAGTAATACACCTCCAACTCCCCCTCCTAAACCTCCAAAAAAACCGAATTATACTAACGTACCCCCGTAGGCATATCTTTTTAGAAACTTTCAAATTTTACAAATATTTTTTTGTATACCTGAGCCGTCTAATTTAAACACTTAACTTTTGAAGTTGTATAGTTAGTTAGTTACCATAAGTGCCATTACGTCTAACAAACATCACAAATATTCGATGCCTAAACGGTATCTATTTTTTTATTGTTCTTTTTTTTGTAAATTGGTATTTTTTATTTAAAGTTTTATGTAGACCAAAGATTATATTTATTATAAAAAAATAAAACGTTTTTATTAAATTTTTGTATCAATCTTTGTTTTGTATACAGAGCGTTGCAGAAGTTGATGCTTATAAGCGGATTCCAAAGATATGAGGTAAGAGGTAACTGTACTTTTTTTTAAATATAACTGGGGCCGGATTCCTGACTTGGGGAGTAGAGGTTCCCGAGAGAACATACAAGAAATATCGTTATTCTCTACACATGAAACTGCAAAGTACTATTCAAAAGACCTCTCCCCCCCTCTTAACTTTCGAACAATTATACATAAAATAGTAAAATTTCGAAACTGAATATTGAGTGTTGTAAAGTTCCCTACTAGTGATGATAGATGACATATTCGTCAAATATGGCATCGCAAGGTTATTGTAACCAATGATTTTAAATGAAACCATATGGCAAGCCACACCTACTTTCAAAGTAATCGAAAAAATCTATTCCTACCAGGCACAAAACTCTTACAGCTATTGTCATCAGTACTACCATAAACCGCACACCTCATTTTTCAAAAGCAGCAAACATTAAATTTCAATTAATTGGATTATTTTCAACAAAAAATCTCTAAATAATACTAATAAACATATACAAAATGGTCAAATTACAATAATACGTCACACAAGTCGCGCCCACATGAGTGCCACATCTTATTTTATTTGTATCATGCGGTATACTACACACTGAGGCTGCAGTCAGAGTGGCTCTTATACTGGCAGAACTTTTAACTACGATGTACACGGTCGAGGCCGTCCAAATAACAAAATGGTTTTTTTGTTATGAAGATGACAGAATTGTAAAGTTTCTGACAATTTGTCCCGCTGTCAGTCACAATCTGATAATACACTAGTAGAGGAAATATTCAATAAATAAAACGTCAATAAGTTTCAAGATATTTATTTCAAAATTTTGTGGAAGTCCAATAGCCCTACAATTTTCATTTCACATGCTGTAACTATTGTGTTCATATCATAAAAACGTCATTGCGTACTTTCGTTACCAAAAATCCAATGTATCAGTCGGTGAACCATTTTACTACTTCGCGAACAGTTTTTTTAAATTGTTTTTTCCTTTTAAATTTCTTTTTTTATATAAAAATATATACTGAGCAAACAGTTACACCACAACTGTGAATACGAAATTTTCTATTGAAAGAAGCTGTGTAACAAAAACAAATGTATCTTTAGAATAATCAGAATATACAGGATGGAATATTTTTTGGCTTCTTACACAAGCTGCCTTTTTAGCTATAAATTAATTCCGTGCTACACAACACTAACCGAAAACCAACGGGTGGAATGTTATAACCATGAACATAAAAGAACAAAAATACGCAATAAATTAAAGCAGTTTTTGTATGTTTTTTACTGAAATTAGTCACAAATATCACTAAATATCCTACAAATATGAAATTTATTCGAACCCGCACATTTCACCTCTAAAAATGTATCTTCAAAGTTCACTTTTAATCTTCCTTCACTGGTGTTTTTTTTATAACCATTATTAACAATGTCTTAATCAACTTATACTTTAATTCTCATATAATTTATACTATATTTTATTTTCTTCTAAAAAATGTCTCAACGCAAAATCTTGGGCTATTACTCATTCATACAACATTGCAGATAAAAGGTATTGTACACATATACAAGGTTGGCCGTTACTGAATAACAAAATATCACAAACAATTGAAATTTTTTTCAACAAAAAGTTTTAGAATTTAGAATATTAGGATGTACAATTTTTGAATCGGTTGTGGTTTAAATGCATAGGTGTTGAGGACAGGTGAATTTGACTTGGAACACTATTTACATTTAAAATATTTCCAATCGTAGAAGAGCCAATTTAAAGTATTCCAGCATGACAACAGTTGGAAACTCAACAATTTACAGGTTTTATGGGTTCAACACTTAATTTACAGGTTTTATGGGTTCAACACTTGATAAGGTTTTGGCGCAAACAAAATACTTTCTTTCCAAAGAGTAAACAACACGTGAACAGTTGAAAATGTTCCATCATGACGGAAGTAGAAAAAGCAACAATCAACAGGTTCCAAGACAAAAGAAGGTCTTTTTATAATGAAAAAGAAAAGTCAACAAAAAATAATCACAGAAGTTCACTATTCTTATTTCAACAATGAGATTTTTCAATATTTAATAAGTTTTTGCCTTTAATATCACAATTTGGGCTTTCATACAAAATCATTATGAAAACTTTAGCACAGTTAAATTTACCTAGGAACACTTTTTGGATTCAAAATATTTTCCAATTTCGATCAGCCAAATGAAAAAAAGAAATATCTAAAAGTGTTCCAAACAGAACATCTACATCAGTCGACAGGCAAGTTTGACACACTTGAATTCAAAATATTTCCAATCGTAGATCAGTTATGGGAAAAGGAACAACAGAAAGTGTTCCAACATGACAAATGTTGACAGATTTATCAATTAAAAAAATATATATGCAAATTGGATATATTTATAAAAGTTCGACATCAAAGGGATATTCCAACATAAATAAGACACGGACTCGATAACAAGAAACTGAAGAACTCTCAACAAAAAGTAAAAACTAAATTTTTAATCAAATTACTGTAAGGGACCAGCGAAATATATTGAAGTTACTGATACGATATTTCACTCCAGCGAAAGCTGTTTGAAAACAACCATTGCCGACAAAAACAAACACGAAGTATGCGACAACTCAAGCTTTTTCAACTCCTAATTTTAAACGCATTCAAAGATGTAATTATTGGCCGCACCGTAGTTTGTATGTTATAGTGTTGAAATAAGTCAAAAATTTTGTATGAATATTGATAGTAACAAAATTTTTTTTTTAAATCTACTTTAGAACAAAAAACTTGTTTTTTATGACACAATGATGAAAGAAGTGGCACTAGAGTAAAAACGCAACATTTCTTTTAAAAACGTTTTAGAATAAAGTTGAAAAATAATTTTGAATGTATATTTAAATTTGTGATTTTTGTTTTTCCGCCAACGGCCGATACCCTTTTATTTTCAGGTGACAACTAAAACTTAAAAATATATAATTATCCTTCGTAAAAATACCGCAGTTTAGCTTTCCTCTGAACTTAATAATGCAATAAAGGACACAAAAAAATAAAAATTAAAAAGAAAATAGTGTATGCGATCTACACCGATCTGCACTAGACAAACCTGAATATGTTTGATTGTTTTTTAAATCTACAACTTACCGAATCGGTCAATAGCAAACGTCCCCGACGAGAAAAATAAGCCAGATTGATGTTTTGATAATAAAAAAAACAAATCAATTATTCTAGTACATCAAAATTCAGTTGGAATACAAAAACATCTTTCATAGGGATATCTTTCAGTTAACTATCGACCCATTCTGTAATGCATGTTTAGTTTAAAGAAAAAACTGATTTCTGTTGATAATACTAAAAATTCAATTAGATGGTTTTCCTACTACACTAAGCAAGGAAAAACAAAACACAGAAAGTAGTTTTCTTGGCATAAATGTACAATGTTTAGCTGAACTTCAATGAATCAGATAATGTATTTGACAGGCGCAGTCAACGGTATTCTTTGAAATATGTCTTCTTACGCACTTTAAACGCGTTAACGTTCAACGATGTTATCAAAGCTTCGACAAATTTTGAACATTTCTTATGAATACTTTTGTCAAAGAGTTAGATAAGGTATGTTAATCCTGAACTTAAATTAAAACGCGTATTTTCTTGTTTAAGATGTAAAAAAATGTATAAACTTGTTCAAGTTAAATTGAACACTTAACAAGTTGAATATTTTGTACATAAGGATAATTGTCATGCTTTACTATGCTTCAATTAAAAATGGTTTGATTATCGTAAATTTTCCAACATAAATTGAAACTTCAAAAGATCGTCATAAATTTTCTTAGTTCATTTAATAATTTAAACAGATAACGTGGCCAAATCTGTTTTTTTTTAATCATCGAGTAGTTTTAATATACCAGAAATTGTGGTAAATTTGGATGATATTAATGGAACACTCAAACATAAATGTACAATTCAATGTAAATCGGTATAGGAAATCCAAATTTCTTGGTGTACCGGTAATCGACATCGGAAGCCTGGTAAACTTAAATAAAACAAAAAATTGATTGTTTAAACCACTCAAAAATTAAAGTAGTTTGGGTATTTTCTTGAATAGAAAATTAGATCTTTGAGTGAAAATGTAAAATTTGGTTGATTTAAATGAAACACACAAGAAATTTTTGGTGTTTGGTATACCAGAAACATTTATGAACCGAGTCAATGATCAACACAAATTTAGTTTTTTTAAATGGTACACTCAAGGATACAGAAATCAACATTAACTGAGTTCTTTTGAAAATAATAACCACAGATTTTTGAGTATTTCAGTTAAATCGGTAATTTTGTAAAAAAAATCGGAAAATTCCAAAAAAACGCCTTTGATAGTAAAGAAATTTATTAATTAAAATCGAACACCAAAAGATTGTTTCTCTATCGGGTAAATTATTCATTAGTGTTAATTTAAATTCAGTGAATTTTTCCCAAGGTTTCTGGGGACAACAAGCGGCGTTATTATATTAACGTTTTCAAACTATTGAATTCACGATTTGATGTAAAAAAATTGACAAATAAGTTAGGAAAATGAATCAAAATCGGCTACAACTTATCGTTAAGTCTACCGATAGTGCAAATGGCGCAATGGAAAAATGACTTTAAATATTTGGTGCAGTAGAAAAATTTTACCGCAACAAAAATACAGCAGCTGCAGAAATCGTAAGGAAAGGATTTTTTACATATTTTGCGCGTTTCTTGCGACATAATTCGGCGAACTAGATAAATCGTTGGCATAATAAGAAGTAAGTTGGTTGCTAACTGTATAACTTTGTTTCCCAAGTTGCGCAAGAATATTTTGTAAGTGTAACTTTTGACGTTTTCAATATACTGCGCAATTAGCTAACAACGTTAATTGCGCTAAACAACATAACAGACAGTGAAAAAAAAACAGATTTTTAAACTCCGCTCGCACTAGAAAAACCAACTGCTCTATGAAATATAGCGTAACTACGCGCAATATTGGTACAGCTACGGTATTTTAAATACGAAGGTAATTATATAATACGTATTCTAATATTTCTGATTTTTATCCAATGCGCGTACTACTGCTAGGTTTTCATTGCGCGTTGGCCAATGTTTCAACACGACGACGTATTTTATTGCGAGTACGAGTGTGGAACTTTAAAAGCGTACCATATTTACCCGCTCATAATCTATAATTGCGCGTATTATTTTTTTAATAGGCGAGATATTTTCAGTGTGCGGTGGTTGCATAATTCTATTCTTTAATTTTGTCACTTGACGTACGGTTTTAAAAATGCGCATTCGATATTTGAAAATGTACGTACCATATTTAAAATTGTGCACGGCTCTTCAATGCGCGAACAACTATTTCTCCGCGTTTTCGATTATGTTGTAGCAACCCGTAACTTTTACTGCGTTTACAATTTTCTACAGAATTTGTGGCATTTTTGGCATAATTTTTCATTTCGGATCCTATTTAAACCGTACGCAATCTTTTCTTTTTCAAAACGCGCGCATGATTTTTCCAAGGAGTGCGTAATTTTGTCACAGCTCTTCCAGTAATTTCAAGAAGTGCACTATTTCTACATATGTGATTTTTCAAACCCGCATCGGATGCAATTATGAGAATGGCATATTTTTTTCCATCAATTCGATCAAACTGGTATATTAAAAGCGTTTTCGACTCACCGGAGCTTTCTCGGAACGACATCGAAATTTCCAACTAAATTCTACATATTTCCACAAATGTTCTCGAACTATTATCGAAAAAAAGGTCATAAATACTTCATTCAGTCAAAATGGAAGTTTTAAATCGTGTTTTTTAGGAAGAAGAAATATTCCAAAGTCGACTCACCCTGTACGTCGCAGACTCATCTGAAAACCTTGCCATTCAATCAATCAACTTCGAATCGTTCTATTCTCCATTAAAATCACTTTTATGTACACGAATTGTTTTTTGATTGTTAAAATTATATCAAATTATAATTTAAAAAAAATCACATCGATTAAAATTAAAAACGAATAAAAAAGAAAGAACCAACGCCGCTGGTATTTCAGAATGAGTCGAGAGCACGGTCGGTACATTGTTTGTTTATATTTATAAGGCATGTGATGTAAAAAGTAAGTTTTTCATGTTTTTTGTTTGTTTGTTTTTGCGTGTGTGTGTGTTTTACGATATGTATATATACCTCACAGAATCGAAAGAACATGAACGTATATATATTATTATTATTATTTTAAAAATGATAATGTGATTTTTTCCAACATGCACTCCACACATTCCTAGCAGTACTTTGCCCTTCAAGAAACTCTTATCTGGGTTGTTGAGATGACGTTAGTGTACCTCTGATGGTTCGGGTTTGGGTGCGTGGTGATTTGCTGGATCCGGCGTACTCATCGGCTGCGAATAAAAAAAAAGTAGAAAATACAATTCCCGAAAAATAAAGCACCAATTTCAGTTACTTACAAGCGCATGGGGCGGTACAGGAACTGGTCCCACAGGCGGAGCTGGTTGTGGCGTGGGCGGCGCAGCTGCACTCGGCGTTACGGTGTGGGGTGCTTCGTGCGGCGTTGTCGAATGCGCCTGTTGGACTGGTAGAGCACCACCTTGGTAGTAACCACCATTCACTCCAGCTGGCGAGACTAAAAGGATTTTAAAACATATTTTTAGGATTCGAAATAAAATTTCCATTTTTTGATAATTCAAAACGTTTTTCTTTATAAGTCAGAAGCGTATCAACGGTATTATGAAATTTGGAATGTTATAGCCACTAATTATGGGTCAGGACGGAGCTATTTCTACCTTTATAGCTACCGCTGCTTTATCCTCTATTTTCGTTCTTCAAACTTCTCCACGAAATTTAGGGAAGTTCACAAAAATTGGATTTATGTTAAAAAATATAAACTGGTTTATTTACCAAGGTTAGGTCTGTAATATATTGAATGTTTACTTGCTTATCTGACTATTTTTTTTGTTTCCAAGCTGATCTCAAGTTTAAGTCAAGTTGTTTTCATTTGTTTTTTCAATAATTTTACATCAGTTAATATTTCTTCTTTCAAAATTTCGAATCTTGTTTTGAATTATGCCTGGACGTGAACTTGTTGCTGATATAGCTTGTAGGACTATTGGTATCACTGAGGCGGATCGTCTTCAGAGTGAAGTTGCGACCGATTTCAAAGTTAGTGAAAGTAGATAATGAGCAACTGGAAACGTGAGTTAGACCTAGAAGTGGACGACCAAGGGTTACCACCACCGCACAAGATCTGACAGCGTATACCCGTAAAAAACCTCTGAGTAGTTGTCAAATCATACAAGAGAGTCTTTTGAATGCTTCTAGCGTTTCGGTTTCAACTGAATTAGTACGTCAAAGATTACACGACGTTAACTTACGACAGAATTGTTGGTGCTTGATGGGAACATTACTGCTCAGATTTACGTACAAGTTATTAACAATGTTTTTTTTTCTTTTATTCAACATATATGCGTCAACCACTAGGGTTATTGGCAGTTCAGTGATCAAAGTATTTACATAATAAAAGGTAACAGACCATTAAGGGTTTAATAAATTGGATTTGCTTCATTTAAATATTTATCGCATGCACCTTAAACCTTAAGGGTGATATCGTACCTTTATTACCGTATTTTATCGTATCTTTATTATCGTATTTGAGTGGACAATGATGATCTAACTTGTCTACCATACTATATGTGTTTATAGTATCTTTTATCGGATCGTTACAGGCAAATACCGATTTGTCTGTGTTCATATACGGAAAGGGTATGTGTAAGTTTTTTTAATTTGCAAAGAATATTGAAAATTTGACTTTGCATTTATTTTAAATATGTCATAGGATGTTGAAAACTATTATCTTAATTATTTTAAAATCTTTTATTCCTCTATCTACTGATATTTTCGAGATATCATCTTGTATTATGTTGGAATTCTCGTGTCTCAACTTCGGTTAATACCTTACCTAGTATCTTTTAATAAATCATTAACGTTTACTCATTTGTTTATTCTCTATCTATGATAATTCCGAAAGATTGATCTAGTTATTTCACTTATAGACATACATTCATTTTGTCAATATTTTATTGTATACCCTTCCCTTTTGAATTTTTTTTTTGATTTCTCAATAGTGGGTGTTGAAGGAATGTCTGAAGGAATGTGTTCCAGGGTTCAGCGTTGGGGGGGTTGATCGGCTGGGAGGCAGAAGTGGCTACGGTCTGCTGTCTCTAGAAACATACTACCTGGGGGGTTGACTACTGCGTCTGTGCCAACATGGCTCGCATATCGCTCTGGGGAGTTTCCAACAGTACCGTTGTGGGATACCGTTGTAAGTTACTTTCCTCCCTCAAATTTCAGCCTGACAGGGGCTATACTCTGTTAGGGGGTATATCGAGCCTCCTTGGACTGGTTATAGTTCAAAAATTCAAAACTTTTTTTTCGGCTTTTGGCTAATCGATAAACTTCTTTATTGTAGGTGTTTCATGTGTGTTGTCATGGTGTTTTAGGTTGAGATTTCGGCTGAAGCTGAGATTGTAGACCACGACGCGACTTAACATCTCTCGCGAGGTCTTTTTCATTAGGTGGAGGTTGATCTCTTGATCTGGGATTCTGTTGAGATGTGGTAGATATGCTTGACGAGGGCGATCGGGGTTCGATTCCCGATGGAACATTTTTTTTATGCGTAGTCTTGGAGAAAGTATAGTCTTTTACTTGTGTAGAAAGGCTATTAGTGAGTTTTGGAATCATCATACACTCGTTGAAGAATATACTATTCTCTTTTCATTTAGTTAGTTCATCAATAGTGGTTTTCGGTTTCCAGAAATAATATTCAATTGTTGGACGATTCAATTTCGTTCGGGAATTAAATTTATTCTGCCAGGAAGTCTTGTTGAGATTTCTATCTCTTTCCGGTGTTTCAATTTTGTTGATAGAGTTTACAGGGTTATAAGAATAATACCCAATTATTGGACGAGTCGAAAGTCTCGTTCCGGAATTGGATTTATTCTGGTGATGGTGGTGGTATTCTTGGTGAGAAATTGTTTTATCTCGTCAAAATTATATTTCAAATTTTGCCAAACCGCTAGCTAACACCGTGAAATATTTTTGTAATACCCAATACGATAGCCACGTTTATAAAACCACTGAGTTCGTATAAATTATGTTTTTTTATTTACATTTACATGAACCGTTTTATTTGCTACTTATATTCTGCCTAGTGTATATTATTTGTTTGGATATCCGTCCGCTTGCTTTTTGTTTTAGTAGGAATGGTAAAGGGTTTTTAAATCTGTTTTCCGAGTCTACCTATTATGTTATGGATATACATCTTAATTGAATTATTGTAGTTTTATTCAGTCTCGACGTAAGTAAAGGAGGAAGGAAACGCGTTACAACGAATTGCACAAAAGGGCAAACAAACTACTTTGGTGAGCAAAAATCTTAATTTGTTAAAACATACCTATCCGAAAATATACATATATCAAACTTTAGAAAGTATCAAAAGAAGATCAGTAAGTTCAAAGTAATTCATAATTTTAGGAGATGAATATGTGAAAGATATATGAAATCGTAAGTACCTAAAGAATGTCAAGTTGGAACATATAGCAAGTCCCATAGTACCTAAGGTCCCTTTTTTGGGTAATCGAACTGATATTTACTGAATTGAATTTGATTTTCCAAAAATAGGTACATGACGTTCCAAAAATGGTCAAGAGGTCGAGAATAATCGGGTAAACCACAGAGATCGCAGAAAAAGAGGCTACTGATCTTTTTCAAATTATCTATCGCAAATAAAAAAGCATTTCATCGAAACGAAGCAAATTGCGAAATATTAGCATGATGCTATTAGACATATTGTGAACTATTACAATTTAAATTTTTGCTTGTATCTAATTCCAACTTCACTTCCAATTCAGTAGTAGGTTCAATTTAATTTTCTTTTTGAATTTCAATTTCATCTACCTGCAATTTCTGTAAATTGTCTTCTGAGGAAAGACATGTAATCCATGGGCATATACAGAGATGAAACTGTTTGTCAAGTATACATGCAATAGAGAGAGGTCGCCACACGAATTATCTTTGGATACTGGCTTACTAGAGCATCCAAACGAGATCTTCTCTGAGAAGAATCTTGTGAAAATACTGTTAATGCTGATAAGCTCAGCTGGTCTCTTCACATAAACAGAACAACCAAAAGCACAAAAGTCTAAAAGCTGAGAAATCGAAACCTACTGGTACCTTGAGCGTATGAATGGTGTATTCTCTTGAGGAAACTAGAATTTATTATTTTCTGTAGTGGTTACCTCTTTCAAAATAATCAATCAACCACTGTTAACCCGGCATCACCCAGGTGGGGTGTGACATATCCCAACACATTTTAAATCACCGTTATTTTCATCTGAAAGAAAGCAGGTTTTATTGGTTGCCTATAGCTTCCTAAAACACTTCACTCTGTGATTTTCTTAAGCGGATTCAGTCGTTAGTCAACTACCAAGAGAGCGACAGTGCAGTAAAGAACTCTGGGGTGTGAGAAATCCCGCCTGTGTTATAAAGATATACATTTATTCTTGGGAAATCCCACCCAACTTTTTTTTTGTTAGTTGATATGCCACATATTACCTTTCTAGCTGATAACTTATTTGCTTTATTAGTTTTCCATAAAGTCCTACAGAATTGAATGTTATATATTTTTTTAACAGTTTTCATAGATGTCGTGATTTTTTTTATGTGAGAATTATCAAATTTATATTTTTTTATGATATCTCATAAATTCAACTTATTATAAAAAGTTTCTGCTTATAATTTTGTAGTAAATACATCTAAAAACCTACTTCAAGTGCAAAACTGAGAATATCCATTTTTTTTTTCTTTTTTCTTCGTGTTTCTAATTATGGGGTATATCAGATCCCACCTGGGTGATAATGTGCAGTTTTTCGACCTGGGTGATGCAGGGTTAACAAATGCTGCACTAATTTCCCAAACAGTTTTTTCATACATAATTTTTCAAGTAAAATATAAACCACTTGTTCACCTGGTATGTCTACGGTATTCGCAAATTTCATGCCCAGCCAAACTTGGATTTTCACTAATCATATAAAGAATTTAAATGATTTTTGGTGCCGTTACAGTTTTTGGATGTCTACTGCGTGAATCATCGTCATCGCCGGTAAAACAATCTTTGAACAAACCAGTCCACTTTCAAACCATTCTTTCTAAATGAATAGTTTTATTTTAAATATTTACCATGTCGGCACGAATTTCCTATGACCTCAAAACCTTTTCTTACAAGATATTTAATTAATTGAAGATTGTCAAATTTTCCCGTTGTTGAATATAACACTGACACATCAACTTCAGATGACTTGTAAACAGAGAATGAGATGCCAGATTGGAATTAAATTTGGGGTATGTTACTATGAAAAATAGAAGCAAGAAAGGCCACAGTGCGCAAAAAACAAGGAGAGGGGAAAAACATCCATCCTAAAGGAGAAAAACGAAAGCGGGAAATGGCGACAGCCCAGGCACCGCAAGTACAGGTGAAGAAGAAAAAGGAGGACAGAATAACCATCCCTTCTTCAGCTGCAGCAAAGCTAGTAAGAATGGCAGTTCTCCCTAGGGCGTACCCTGAGACTTCCCTCAGTGCGGACGACCAAACCTTGCTGGAGAACGCAATAATAGAAGAAATGTATGCTGGATGGGAGCATAAGCTCCAGTTTAGTGGCATACATTTCAGACCAGGAGTCGTTCTAATCGACTGTAAAACACCTCAGACTGCGGAATGGCCCCGGCTGATAGTACCACAGCTGAAAAGCTGGAAGGGAGTAGAACTGACGGTATGCCAGGGAGACGACATCCCAAAAATGCATACCCGTACATGGTCTCAGAAAGGAAGAAGAAGGAGATCTGGAGAAGGCTTCCATTTCCTCCAAGGCGAGTTGCGACTCAGGTAGTGTAGAAAGCCTACACATTACCAGACTCCTTGGGGAGGAGTCGCCGCTGTCCGAGGAGGGAATGGAGATTGTGTCGGAGGAAGGGGACAGTACTCTTTCAGAAGGGGACATCACCCTGATGAAAGAGGGAAATACCCAAGAAGATAACCAACAGGATGGCGGGAATTAACTTAGCTCAAGTTAATGCTCACCATGCCAAAGGAGCTTCGGCGGTGATCAGAAGATTGTTCACCAAGGACCAATGGGGGATGTGTTTGATCCAAGAACCTTGGGTCAATAATAACCAGGTAAAAGGATTAGCATGTAAAGATGCTAAAATAGTATATCACACTGGTAGTGATATACCAAGAACATGTATTATGATAAGGAACAATATTAACTATTTTTGTCGTTCAGAATACATGACTCGGGACCTCGTTCCAGTTCGAGCACACCTGGAACATAAGAAGGAGGGCAAGGAGATAGTAATAGCATCATGCTACTTCGAGGGAGATGGGCTAGCACCACCCCCAGAGGTACAAAGGCTGGTGGAGTACTGTGAAGAGACCTCTACTTCTAGCATGTGATGCCAATGCACACAACACCGTTTGGGGAAGCAGCAACACCAACCAAAGAGGTGAGCAACTTTTAGAATATATCCTTGATAAAAACCTTTATATTCACAATATAGGGAATACCCCCACATTTGTAACAAGGGTAAGGCAAGAAGTTTTAGATGTCACACTGGCAACTCGTGATCTAAAACATATAGTAAAAGATTGGAGAGTATCGGGTGAACCATCTCTCTCCGATCATAGTATCATAACATTCAAGTTAGAGCTAGGCATACCTGAGGTAAGCCTCCGTAGAAAACCAAGAAAAACAGATTGGGACAACTATAACACCTGTCTGAAAGGAACTCTAGCACATATCCAGAGAAAGGAAGGGCTAAGCACCATCTCGACCTGGAAAATGAGCTTGAGGATCTGAACTGGGCAATAATCGATGCATTTGAATCGAGCTGCCCTCTTCAAGAACAACGAAGCAGCAAAGATGCACCCTGGTGGAACAAACATCTATCAGAATTAAGATCTCAAACGGCAAATATACCGAAAATAAGGAGGAAAGAGTGCGACTCTTACTAGAAACTCATTTTCCTGGAAGTACCCAAACAGAGGAGATAATCCTCTCGAAGGTCATAACAGGCCTTCGAGAGAAAGTACTACAATGGCCAAGCACATTTGTAGTAAGGATAGGTTGAAATGGGCTATGAACACCTTTTCACCTTTCAAAGCACCTGGAGCAGATGGGATTTTCCCAGCATTGCTCCAGCAAGGACAAGACGAAATTCTTCCACATTTGGTTAGAATTAAACGAAGTAGTTTGGAACTGGGTTATATACCAGAAGCATGGAGAAGGGCAATAGTAACCTTCATTCCAAAAGCTGGAAAAAGGGACACAAAAAACCCCAAATCCTTCAGACCAATTAGCCTAACATCGTTTGTGCTTAAAACGATGGAAGAAGCTATTGACAACTATATTAGAACAGAAATCCTAGAGAGACTACCTCTCCACCCGTATCAGCACGCTTACCGGGCAGGCAGAACTACGGAGACTGCACTGGTACAACTGACGGAGGATATCCGAGGTGCCTTAGACAACCAAGAAACTGTAGTATGTGCATTTTTGGACATAGAAGGAGCTTTTGACAACACTCCACATGAGGCTGTCAAGAGAGCATTAAATAGAAGAGGTGTAGACAGCACAACATCCAAATGGATGTCGGAACTGCTCACCACCAGAGTAGCAGAGAAGAGAACGAGCAGACATTGTCTCCATCTGCACAACCAGAGGATGCCCACAGGGAGGAGTAGCATCCCCATTAATGGGAGTCTGACGGTTGACGAACTCCTGTGTGGTTTGACGGACCTCGGAATATCCTGCCAAGGATATGCCCATGATATTGTCATAACAGCCAGGGGAAAATTTGAAAACACCCTTTGTGACATCGTACAAAAGGGTCTGAACTGTACAAATAGCTGGTGTAGGCAAGTGGGACTCAGCATCAACCCCACCAAAACCATCTTGATAGCCTTCACTCAGAAAAGAAAACTCAACCTCAAAACCATTAAACTTGATGGGAACGACGTTGAATGGAGACAAGAAGTCAAGTATATAGGTTTGACTCTAGACAGCAAACTCCTGTGGAACAAACACGAGAAGGAGATTACATACAAAGCAAAAATGGCTCTATTAGTGTGCAGGAATCTGGCAGGGAGAAACTGGGGTTGTAACCCAAAAATCCTGAGCTGGATGTACACTGCCATAGTGAGACCAATTATCACTTATAAAGCCATTGTGTGGAGTAGTAGAACTAGCTTCTTGACGACGAGAGAAAACCTCTCCAAAATTCAAAGACTAGCCTGTATATGCATAACAGGAGGTATGAGTACATGCCCAACGGCAGCAATGGAAGTGATTCTCAACCTCACACCATTACATATGGTGGTGGAGAGTGTTGCAGAAAGAACAAGATACAGACTAAGTAGAAAGGGAATCATTAAAAAGAAAACCACCTCTTCACTTCTTAGAAATCAGACAACCTGGGACATGCCACAAGATGGTATGATGAAAAAGTATAACTTTTCAAAGAAATTCGTTACGGAATTAAGCAACAAGAAGGAATGGGATCCAAATACCATTACCAGACTTGGAAAGCATGCCATTCAATCGTGCACAGACGGCTCAAAAGCAATAGAAGGAACTGGGATAGGAGTGTACGGGCCAGGAACTAAACACTCTGAAAGCTTGAGAAAAACCACAAGTATTTTTCAAGCGGAAATTCACGCAATAAGAAAGTGTGCCCAGTTCAATATTGACAAAGGATATAGAAGGCAAAGGATTATCATAATGTCTGATAGTCAAGCAGCCATTAAAGCGCGAGTTCTTGTGTAATCAGTTCCAAAATGGTGTGGGAATGCCTAGGCAAACTTAATGAACTAGGCGAGAACAATATAGTCACCTTACTGTGGATTCCAGGCTACACTGGAGTAGAAGGAAACGAAATAGCAGATGAACTAGCGAAGAGGGGGACTGAAATACCCTTTTGGGGGCCGGAACCCTTTTGCGGAATCAGCTCCAATGTAATATTGGAAGAAATAGGTAAAGCCGAAGAAAAGAGAAGATCTGACAATTGGAAAGATCTAGTAGGGCTTAGGCAATCAAAGATTCTTCTGGGTGACTACAACCTGTTGAGATCAAATGAATGCATAAGTCAAAGCAAAACTGCACTAAGAGTTTTAACAAGAATCCTAACGGGACATTGTCGCCTGAATGGGCACCTTAAAAAGCTCAAAATAGTGGAGGAAGAAGATTGTAGGTTTTGTGGAATGGAAGAAGAATTCTCCATCCACATACTTGCGAACTGCACAGCAATTCAGAATCCAAGGGCACAGTACCTGGGAGACTACTGGATAGAAGAGGGACAGTTACCTAAGTTGAAGCCTGCAGATATCCTAAAATTCCTCGGAGAAATAGGACTAAAGGAGCTACTAGTCTCCGAGACTTTCCTCAGGAACTAAGTAGAAGTAAGGGGGCACAATAGATATTTTAGGTCTCAGTGAATGTTACCCCAAAATACATACATACATACATACATACATACTATAAAAAATGAAATATTTGATCGAAAAACCAGAGTTTCAATATTTACGTTTTTTTTTCTAATTACAACAATCCCGTTATGAACATCTACCATTCAAACTGTACCATAATCAATTTTTTTTGGAAAATAACCCTCAGATACGCACAAAAATATATATAAAGATTCGAAACTGTTTTTAAATAAAAGATGTTAGTAGCAATTGTATTACCTGTACCTTCAGGATAGGCTCCGGGTCCCATGAAATACTCTTTGTTAACGCAATTCCTGAGACATTCCGGTATCCTTCCCATTATCGCCCTTCGTATTTCAGATGCCGCCATCTCCCTCAATTCCGTAGCAGATGCATCACTATAGAACGCGGCGTGCGGAGTACATAATAAATTCGGACATTCTTTCAAAGGCCCCGTATAAACGTTGTATGGCTCATTTTCGTGTACGTCTAGGGCTGCCGCTCTAATCCTACCTTGTTTTAGTGCCTGCGCAAGAGCGTCGTCGTCAACCAGACCTCCTCGAGCTGTCAAGATAAAGAAATATTATAGTTTATAAACGTATAAAAAAATAAAAAAATAAAACACAATTTTACACTACTTATTGTTTGAACGTATTATGGTATTTTTACTGAATCAAATAAACGCCGAACCGTCGAGCTAGACTCCGTTCAACTAAATGTTTTTGCTATTATATACAAGCTTCCTACTAAGTTCGTACCAAAAACTTGGGAGAAGATAGAGGGTGTAAAAATAATGATATAGTCGGGGAACTAGGACTAGTTGTTTTATTTAGTTATACTGAAAATACAGGGTGATTCATTATTGAGATAAAGTCCAATATCTTGTAAATCCTCAAAGATATTAAATAAAACTTTAACCGATTGATGTCAGCCTAAATGCTCATATTTTTAAATTATTACCAATCATTGTACAGCGTGCTCCAGGCCGCCGTACCGGATGAAAGGTACATTTTTTAGAATGGGTCACTCTGTATTTTAAGTCAAATTTTAATTTTGCTTGATTTCACTATTGCAATGATATATGGTTGTAATACAACACAACTATTATAAGACTACATTTTGGACATGCATACAATTTTAGACACAGACTCTTGTCAACACTATCATTTTAAAAGTGATTTAAATCATATTTTCTTGAACTACATTAACTCGATAGAATCACAAAACCTTATTAAAGATCTAACAACTAGTGGTTATTTCCCACCTTTCAATATCTTTTGTCCTTAAACAAAATGAAAATAGGTATATGACTGTTTGATGAAATTCATATATGAATGAAAGGTATGTTTATGAATGTGTGAACTAGATTTGTTACCTCTGTTTATCCCATTTCTTGGTATTCCTATCTTTCCGTGGCCTAGTTTTGTGTGTGAAATATTATAAGTCTTGTCGGGTCCCTAGACAAAAAACGTGTAACCCCGTCATATCCCTGTTGTATATTAGGTACCTACTAGTTGAATTACGATTTTCAGGAACAAGTGGTCAGAACTTTTTAAATACACTTTATAACCAATTACAACCTTATATCATTGCAATAGCGATGTCAAGCAGAATTCAAATTTGAAGTAAAATTCAGGGTGCCCATTTAAAAAATGTACCTTTGATCTGGCAGTACAATTGCGACTAATTTTAAATATGACCTTTTAGGCGGGTTACAAGATATTGGACTTTATTGTACACAGCTACAAAACGTACATTCTGGTTTAAAACTGTCAGTGGTTCTCAAATTTATGGCTTTGAAAGATCAAATATTCGAAGTCTACACTTTATAGACAAAAGCGCGTTTACCATTTGGTTCACCAAAGTTAGTGGCTGGATGTGAGTGAAAAAGTTAGTTCGCTAATCTCTAGCCTAGAAAATGCAAAGTATATAGATGTTTATTAACAAATTTTGATCTTCGGCAATCATATGTTCGGTTTTTATCAAGTAATTCGAATGGATTACAATTATCTTTAAATTGTCTAGATTTTTTTTATACCGTTTCCTTCAAAAAGATTTAAGTAGTTAGTAACATATCATAACCTCCAAAATTAACTTTTTTTTCAAGCGCGTTCCTATAAATGCGAATTTCTTCATTCATTAGTGAGCCATCGAACATAAAAGTAGTTTATTTGAATTTAAATCGATTCGGTTATATTTGATAAAGTTTCCGATATTCAAAATGTTTCAGTCCATAAACAAGAGAAGGGTTTAAATTTTAATGGGAATCATGTAAAATTAAGCGTTTCCGTTAATATTTTAAAGCTTATCATGAATAGTAAAATGGAGTTAGCAGATTATCCAATTTTTAACCATACTTCTAAATTTAACATTTGCTCACAGAATTGGCCCTTATATCTTTTATTAATGGTGAGGCTTTTAAATAATAAAATTATTGTTATTTGAAAAGTAGATTTTTAGAACGCCAACGTGAAACACTCTGTACATATATGGGAACTTGCTAGGCAAGTTTTATGACAGAGGTACGTTTCGTTTATTTCACTGCCGCCTCTTAGGAGGAATTTTCTAAATATGTGGTTGTAGAGCTAATATTTCCTTGGTACTGTTTTTTCAATCAATATTCTAACACACAAATAGCTTTGCAACGCTGTAGGATTAACAAAAACAAAATAATGTCGGAAAAAATTACATCGACAATAATCATAAGAAATAATAATATACAAGGCGTTCAATTCAAAAAAACAAAATCAATTTTTTTCCACAAACACTAACCATCCTGCATATTTTGATATTTCCTCCAGTTTCGGTGCTAGAGACTGAGTGGAAGTAATTGGCGCACTCTGTAAATATTTGATTAGTAGTTACATATTTCTCAAACTTGGGTAAGTATAAAAATAATATACAGGATGATTTTTTCGATAGCTCATTAGGCATTATGGTTGAGTTGAATTAATTCGTATGAACATCAACATTAAAGTTTTGTTGAACCTATTGAGGTATTTATTTGTATACTATTATCCATAAAGGTAATATACTACTAAACCTAAACTAAAACTACTTGTATAAGATGAGTGAGTAATACTTAATTTTTTTTAAAAGTAAATTATATTCAAAATGGAGTCCAAACAGTTATCAAGAATAAATTATAGCTTAAGGAAACAAAAAAACACGCTTTATAGGTACCTTATCAAACTAAAAAGTAAAAAATAATTCATAATTCAAGAATAAAATGATTAACGAGAAAATTAATGTCATAATGGCAATACCGTGGGGTGCTTGGTACTACATTTATACATCAACTCTACAACGCCACTACCATAATGACATTAATTTTCTCGTTAATCATTTAGTTCTTAAATTAAGAATTATTTTTTACTTTTTAGTTCGATTACCTATAAAGCGTGTTTTTTAAACTATATTTTATTTTTTATTTCTGAAACAAGCACATAAAAGCAGCAAAAAGGGATAAAAAGACGTCCCCCTTTACAAGATTTTTTTTTATTTTTTCATAAAAAATTATGCTTTCAAAATAATGTGGGGTGGATAGTGTTCATTGAAAAAAAATACATGCTGGGTGGCGCATTAGAAACAGTCCACCTCAAATATTGTTGGCGGAGGGTTTTGCGGTAAATCCCAAGACACGTCGATTTTGTTTTCGAGGTGGCCAACTTGATAGTTAACTTATGGTTGTACGGTCATCCCCCTAAAAGGGGTGGCTACCCCTTCGAGAATCTTTGATGTAATGGGGTGTCGAGTGGCACATAATTGAAAGGTATTTCGATTCTCTTTAAAGACATGCTAACATTTTTGTGTTAAGTGTTAAAATTAATGACAAAAACCAGTTGGAAGTGAGGGTGAAAGAAATTTAAAAAAAAGTTGTCAGAAAAGTTTTAATTAAAGTAAGGGTTCAAATTGTGATCCGTTTACTTCCAAACAATAATACAACCTTTGTTCAACACTGTTCCGAACATTTTGTAGCACAAAAGGAGTTATTTCACCACATGCCACAGTTATCCGGTGGCGAACATCATCTAAAGAGTTCAATTGCGTTTTGTAAACAACACTTTTTAAATAACCCCATAAGAAAAAGTCCAACGGTGATAGATCAGGCGATCTTGGGGGGCCTTTCAATGGAACCTCTTCTACCAATCCAATGTGCGGGTAAATGTTGATCTAAAAAGTCACGTACAGGAGCTGCATAGTGTGATGGAGCGCCATCCTGTTGAAAAAAATCATTTTCTGGGATCTTATAATCGTTTTCCATTATCTCCAAAATTTGAGGGTAGATGAGGTCTTCGAGCAAATTAAGATAAGATTCACCCGTCAAGTTATGAGGTAGGAAAAACGGACCAACAATATTATTTCCAAAATCCCCAGCCCACACATTCAATTTTTGTGTATGTTGTTCTCTCATAATTGCAGGATTTGCATCACTCCAGTATCTGCAATTATGTTTGTTCACCGTGACCATTAAGAAAGAACGTGCATTCGTCAGGTAAGCATATCGAATATAAAAAGGGGTTGTCCACCTGTCATCTAGTCATCTACTCACAAAATTGGATACGGCGATCTGGATCGTCTACGTTGAGCTCTTGCACGAGATGAATCTTATAGGGATGGAATTTATGCTGTTTCAAGACCCTCTGAATGTTTCTTCGTGGAATTCCTGTAGCTGCTGCTACTTGTCTAATGCTTAAAGTGAGATCCAATGCAACATGTCCCAAAGGTGCAACCTGTGTAGCCTCGCTAGTAACAGGATGTTGTATTTCATATTTTCTGTTAGAAACGTTTCCGGTCTCCATGAACTTAGATATTAAATTTATCACGTAGGGATGTGTCTTACATTCTTACCGGGATGACGTTCATTAAAAACTCTTGCAGCTGCCCGTGCCTACTAGTTGTTTCTAAAATAGTTTGCAACAATTTCAGTTTTCTCTGCAGTGGTGTAAACCATGATAATTTCACTAAAATAAAACTAGATACCCGTAAAATTCTAATAAAAACTATTATCTTATCACGTCAATAGCTGACAAACATATTTTTTGCTATTTCAGTAATAAATGAGAATAGGTTTATAATTTAAAAGGTATAAAAGGTTTAATTTTATTTGTAGTATTTTTATTTTCATGAATTTATATTTTTTACTACTTTTTTTATTTGTCTTTCTTTTTTTATAAAAATAATAACATTATATTGGAATATTATTACCTAATTATTAATTCTGCTTTTTATTCCGATTTCTTTAACGGAGATTTCAATCTGGTTTTTGTCATTAATTTTGACACTTAACACAAAAATGTTAGCATGTCTTTAAAGAGAATCGAAATACTTTTTTATTAAAGATTCTCGAAGGGGTAGTCTCCCCTTTTAGGGGGATGACCGTACAACCATAAGTTAAGTATCAAAAGTTGTCCCCCTCGAAAACAAAATCGACGTGTCTCGGGGTTTGCCGCAAAAACCTCCCCCGCCAACAATATTTGAGGTGGACTCGGCATTGACTTCATTCGGTAAAAAAATAATTGTCACAATTTTATCCATATAAATACACACAGTTTGATAGCGTGACAGTAGGAATTGTGGGGACAATACAGTAGGGATTAAGGGTAGAAAATCAACGCTGGTTTATTTAATCTAAGCTTACTGCTAATGTTAAATAACTACTTATCAATTATTGACCACATATTCATCTATATTTGTGTAAACAAAATTGTTTTGTTACTTTTTACTTCGAAATTGTATAAAAGCGTGATTTTTAGTTTTTTAAACCATCATTTGTTTCCTTACGCTCTTGCAAAAAATGTCACTTCATAGTCTTGTAGTATAAATATACCCTTGTTGTTTATTACCAAAAACCGCATTAAACCTATCATTCATTCATTCATACGTTTGGGCTGTGCTCAACACGTATATTAAGCAGCGGGGGCCATTTTGGAGGGCACGTTCCGGACCCGGCTCATAATTTGTTGCTATTTTGTTGCTAATTTGTTACTTAATAATTGATTTTGTTGCTCCAGCCGTTGCCGAGTAACGCGTGGTCCCCTACCGTAATATTAGGCGTTTTGCTGCGAAGTACCGTTGACTCAACGTTATACAATTTTTCGGGACCGTAACGTTTTCGCGACAGGTCGGTTCTAACTTTTATCTGTGAGTATATTATTTCAACGGTACGTAAATTTATGGACCGTGCTGAGTGAGGTGTTTTTGGGAGCGGTTGACGGTTGACATTTATAATCAGATATAAAAAAGTTAGTTATTTAAAAATAAATCAAAAAAATGGAGGTAGAATAAAAGGAAAACGATAATTTGGTTGAAATTACAATAAATCACGAAGGTAATGATGTGACAGCTGTGGTAACGCTTGAAGAAGCAAACATTCTATTGAATGGTAAATATTTTCAAGTAAATAATTCATATTTATATTAATAATTAATAAACAAATGAAATAAAAATAACTACAACGAAAACCAAATTGACAAGCACGTAATAGTAATCAATGATCAAGAAAAATGCATTTTTGCGAAGGAACCAATAAAAAGAAATAAAAACACATTAAAAAAGGATAATTATAGTACTGTTCCCATTGAATCGGTAGTCAACCGGTATCTCGCAGCAAAACGCCTATTAACTTACGGTAGCCAAGTGCAATATCTCGGTAACAGGGGAAGCTAGCGATACGAGCCTGGTGGCATATTTTGTTGCTAATTTGTTGCTTTGGTTGCTTAGGTTAGGTGTTACAATAAGTAAATTTGATTATTGGTTATTTATATTTCACAATAATCATTTTTTAAATTACATCAATGATACGTTAAAAAAAACTATTTCCTTATTAAATACTCATCATATATTCATTTTCAAAATAATACAAAATTTCCACTACGTAATAGTTAAAGATGTATTTTTTCTTGGGAAAACTAGTACTATTTTTTTCATAAAAAAATAAATTTCGCTTTTGTATGCAATCTAGGATTTTGTTTACATTGGTAAATTGTATTCTCTGCAATTTTCAAAAATGAATTAATGTTCCGCGCAAGCGACAATTTTTTAATTTTCAACGTTTTCTTTACTTCCACCATTACTGCAAGCTGTAATCGTCAATTTTTCAATGGAATCAGGATTTCAACGAACTTCAGTTTGGTTAATGTTTGCTGCAATTATTTGCTGTTCTTCGTACAGCTACCACTAACATTAGGATGGATCCGGTGTATTGTCAAATACGAAAAACATTATCAGATAAGTACTTTCACTATACTTGCGCATAGAAATATTCTCTCCCCAGTGAAAACTAAATATAACCTGATGTTTGACATGTAAGGGTGGTATTAGGAATTTTCCGGTAAAGCCACCTTAAAGCAACAAAATATGCCACCAGGCTCGTATCGCTAGCTTCCTCCGTTACCGAGATATTGCACTTGGCTACCCCAAGTTAATATAACGGTAAGGGACCACGCGTTTCTCGGCAACGGCTGGAGCAACAAAATCAATTATTTAGTACAAATTATGAGCTGGGTCCGGAACGTGCCCTCCGAAATGGCCCCCGCAGCTTAATATACGTGTGCTCAACAGCCCAGACACTTGAACTGAATCTCTGTACCATTACGTATGTAATCTACTTCTATTCCAGAAGCTTCATGTCTTCTATATAGGCCACCAGTTTAACTGGAGGGATTTTCAGTAGTTGTGATGGTTGTATTATTTCCTCTCCAAACTGCTTCCGTCTGAGTTAGAGTTCACATTTTCTGCACACAGGTTCACTAACTTTGCTCATTTTGAACAGATGCTTCCTTATGGTGCTATGTCCAGCCACCAGGTCGGTAACTGTCTTCAAATGTCTCTTACTCAGTTTCAATAGCCTGGTTGAGAGTTCCTTGTGTACCTTGTTCGGTAAACTCTTTGTATGTAGGTGCTTGTTGATAATTGGTTGGTATAACCTTATACTAACTACCGACAAGTAAATTCACGTCGATTTAGGGGTTACCGAAAATTTCCATACCCCTCCTATCGTCTGGCTAGTTTAAATCGAGAAAGTGTTGAGTACAGGGGTAGCACGCAGTGTTAATGTGTTGCTGATCGGATTTTCGGAAATATAATTTTTGTTTTGTTTTCGTTTTTGTGAGCAGATCATTGTTTTTGCGTGAGTATTAAAATATTTATACATCTTTTTGTTATAAAGTTGTATTAAGTATAAATATTATAGTGACTTATTTCATTGCAAAATGCCTGGAGTGGTGTATTGTTCTATTGTTCTTTGTATGGAGGTGTCCTTGTGTCAGCCTCCATTTGAGTTGGTGTTCATTAACCAGCCAGTTCCCGATTTCCTCTCTTATGTAATCCTTTGTGATTCCACAAAACGGTTCCGGACCTATGAAGTCACATTTAGAACCTTCTTTAGCCAAACTGGTCTGCCATTTCATTACCTGCAATCCCCTCATGTGCTGGTATCCATATTAGAGACATATTGTTGTCTCTTGCCAGCATGTTAAGGAATTTTTTACAGTCTAGACCTAGTTGTTGGATTACTGATAGCTTTAAGCAGAGCCTGGCTGTCAGTGAATATTTTAATTTTTTGTCTGGTATATCCTCTTCTGATGTTTTCATCAATGCAGGCTATAGCGGTAATAGTCTCTGCTTGAAACACTGACGTGTATTGACCAAGGCTAAAGAACATTTTCTTCCTCGGACCATTTATACCAGCCCCAGTGCCATGGTTTGTTTTGGATCCATCGGTGAAACAGATTATTTCTCCAGAATTACCTTGATGCATCACCTGTTCCTTGGATGGAATAATGATGTTCACTCGCTCAGTGAAAATATTCTCCAGTGTCATACTATCAAAACTCATGTGAACTATGTGTCCGTCTAGTATTGTCCCAGATGTATCAGTGTGCCCTTCTCACATTGTTCAGGGCCCATACGTTTTACGGTTTCAGCTTAAGAATTGCCATCATCACCTCCACCCTTACAAAAAGTTCCAAAGTAGGAAGTCCAATAAGGGCTGCCATGCCGTCCCCGTGCTGTGTATTGACCCGGTAATACCAAGGAGGGCTTTGGATTTGCAGTTAATATGTTCACTGTAGAGGACACTTCTGTCCTCCTCCACCAGACTATTGTTCCAGAGGTGTTCGCTGGACTTATCACAGTTGTGTAAAGCCAGTGAACCACCTCAGGTCGTAATCCCCAGGTTTTGCCCATCACTCTTCTGCATTGCCAGAAAAGCCTAGTCGCCCTGGTAGTAATTTTTTCCGGACGTGTCTTCCAGTTCAGTTTGGAATCAAGGGTCACTCCCACACTCCCAGATATTTACCTTACCTTCATCGACCATAATTAATAAAAAATATTTAACCTAATGAATTTGGCCGTGACATTAGATCAATCGATTATTACAATATCTGGAAGTTGGTGAAATTAAATTTTAAAATAAAAATCAACAACTTACCTGTATTTACTAAAAACGCCCCAGGCCTCATCTGTTTTATAGTGAACTCGTTGATAAGGTGATGGTTGTGTTCGTTGAGTGTGCAGTGCAATGACACACAGTCTGATTGGAAAAGAAGATCTTGCAGGGTATAGACTCGTGTCAAACCAAGACTTTTCTCGATACCATCAGGTAGATACGGATCGTAAAATATAACGTTAAAACCAAATACTTTCGCCCTTAATGCTACTGCTGATCCGATCCTTCCTAGTCCTACTATACCCAATGTGTCACCTCGTATTCGTGCGCATCCTGTGGCTGCTTCTCGAACCTTCAACATAACAAAAATTTGTTCATTTTTCATATTTTCTATACACAAAAAAAATATTTAAAAAGTCTACAGGAACTTTAAATAGATATGCTGTAGAAGATGAGCTCCAAAGCGAATTAGTTATTACTATCCGACCATCTGACAGTGAAGGTGCGACGTTTAATTGTAGCCGGTAGTGAAGAAATTAGGTGCGTTTGGGTTTGGTGAAGCAGTCTTTATTATTGCTCCGAGTTTTCTCACGATATGATAAAAAAAAAACGACGTATATTAAGTTACGGGGGCCATTTTGAAGGGCACGTTCCGGACCCGGCTCATAATTTGTTGCTATTTTGATGCTAATTTGTTACTAAATAATTGATTTTGTTGCTCCAGCCGTTGCCGAGAAACGCATGGTCCCCTACCGTAATATTAACTTAGGGTGGCCAAGTGCAATATCTCGGTAACGGAGGAAGCTAGCGATACGAGCCTGGTGGCATATTTTGTTGCTTTAAGGTGGCTTAACCGAAAAATTCCAAAAACCACCCCTATATGCCAAAATCACCTCCGTGACTACTTGCAGTAGCTTTGGAGCGTGACAAGCTAGCGACACGAACCAGTAGGCATATTTTCTTGCGAATTTGTTGCTTTACGATGGTATAATTAAAAAATCTCCAAAAAATGTCCTATCCTACTGAGATATTAAGCTGCGGCAGCCATTTGCTTTGTCTCTAGACTAGAATTCTCAAACAAGCTTCGCGGCATATTTTGTTGCCAATTTGTTGTTTCAAGATGCCTCAATGTGAACCCCGCTACTGTGATTTTAAATTGCGGCAGCCTTTTGCTCTATCTTAAGTCTACAATTACTTGGTCCAACGAGCTCCACGGTATATTTTGTTGCTATATAGTTGCTATAAAACGGCTTTATCGAGAGATTTTAAAAACAACCCCTTCGTGTCAAACTCGCTTAAAAAAACCATTTCCTTATCAAATACTCATCATATATTCATTTTCAAAATAATATAAAATTTCCACTACGTAATAGTTTTTTTTTCATCAAAAAATAAATTTCGCTGTTGTATATGCGATCTAGGATTTTTTTACATTGGTAAATAATAATTGTATTCTCTGCAATTTTCAAAAATGAATTGAAAAAAAAGCATGCGACAATTTTTTTAATTTTCGTTTTCTTTACTTCCATTATTGCTGCAAACTGTAATCGTCAATTTTTCATTGAAATCGGAATTTCAACGAACTTCCGTTTGGTTAATGTTTGCTGCAATTATTTGCTGTTCATTAAGATGGATCAACGTTATCCGGTGTATTGTCAAATACGAAAAACATTATCAGATAAGTACTTTCACTACTTGCGCTTAGAAATATTCTCTCCCCATTGAAAACTAAATATCACCTGATAATATAACCTTTCAATCTAATGTCTTTACTACGTGTTCAATTTTTCGTTATACAAGTCGATGGATATATCGGTATTTCATAAAATAAACTATATCTGTTTGTGCAATAATTAGTAAATAATAATTTGAGTACACTAAAACTAATTAATAATAAATTGAGTGGAAGCGTAGATACTTTGTGATCTATCTGTATTTTGTTGTACACTGATCTATATTGATTAACCCGCATTACGGCACTTTCACCCCGAATATTTGCCTGATTGTTGTTGGCTTATTATTTCGAAAAATACGTCGCCGATCGCGATAAGCATATACAAAAGAGAAATTTATTTTTTGATGAAAAAAAAAATAGTTTCCTCAAGAAAAAATCAACGGTAACCATTACGTAGCGTAGTGGAAATTTTATATTATTTTGAAAATGAAGGTATGATGAGTATTTAATAAGGAAATGGTTTTTTTAACGTATAATTGATGAAATTTAAAAAACCTAGGTGAAGCCACATTCAAGCGACAAATTCGCAACAAAATATGCCATAAAGCTGGTTAGAGCAACTAATTAAAGAGTTGTTTCAAGAATCGCCGCCTGATTCATGTCGCTAGCTTTTTCCTTTCCAGAAATATCACAAATGGCTGCTGTGCCTTAATATCGTAGTCGCGAAGGCGAGTTTGTCATTTAAAATCTCTCGATAAAGCCGTTTTATAGCAGCTATACAGCAACAAAATATGCCGCGAAGCTTGTTTGGGCAACTAATTCTAGTCTTGAGACAAAGCAAATAGCTGCCGCAGCTTAATATCGCAGTGGGATAGGACATTTTTTGAAGATTTTTTAATTATACCATCGTAAAGCAACAAATTCGCAAGAAAATATGCCAGCTGGTTCGTGTCGCTAGCTCGTCATGCTCCCGAGCTGCTGCAAGTAGTCACGGAGGTGAGTTTGACATGTAGGGATGGGTTTTGGAATTTTTCGGTAAAGCCACCTTGAAGCAACAAAATATGCCGCCTGGTTCGTGTCGCTAGCTCGTCTGGTTCCTGAGATATAGCAGTTGGGCATCGTAACTTAATACTGCGCGAGGGTGAGTTTGACATGTAGGGGTGGTTTTTGGAATTTTTCGGTAAAATCACCTTGAAGCAACAAAATATGCCACCAGGCTCGTATCGCTAGCTTCCTCCGTTACCGAGATATTGCACTTGGCCACCCTAAGTTAATATTACGGTAGGGGACCACGCGTTTCTCGGCAACGGCTGGAGCAACAAAATCAATTATTTAGTAACAAATTAGCAACAAAATAGCAACAAATTATGAGCCGGGTCCGGAACGTGCCCTCTAAAATGGCCCCCGTAACTTAATATACGTCGAAATTTTTTTTTTCTTAGAATGATAACCAACCGGCGGACTCGAGTATTATAAAAAGATGAGCAACTAATTTTTATTTATGTAATATTTTAGTTTTTCAAAAATACTTAGTTTTTCTGAGCAACCAAAACTATATAGAGCTATGTATTTTACGAGGTATTTTAGTATTACAAACTGCATTTCTTGTTTATTTAAGTTTTCATATTTTGGTGAATTTACGAACCTTATAAACTGGTATCTTTTACAAATATCACTTTGTTACTTATTTTGGGTGGCAAAATCAGATAGTATTGTTAATTTTTTGAAAGAAAGAATATATTTTTTGAAAATTCGACTTTCCTGAATATTCTTACAATTTTTCGGACAAACCAATTTTTTTAAATGACCATATAAAAAAACTATACTAAATTTCATCAAAATCGGTCCATCCGTTTAGGAGTTGTTCAGTATAAACCCGATTGCAGCGCCACCTACCGGGACTAATTATGAATCTAAACTGGAGATTAAAATAAAAATGTATTATACTCGATTGCCACGTTGACAATTTTGTCCAAAAAAATAAAAAAAAAAAAGGGAGGGGTGGACCACCCTCAACATTTAGGGGGATGAAAACTAGATGTTGTCCGATTCTCAGACCTACCCGATATGCACACAAAATTTCACGAAAATCGGTAGAGCCGTTTCGGAGGAGTTCAACTTCTAACACCGTGACACGAGAATTTTATATATAAGATGTTCAAAAATCTTCATTACCCTAAATCTAACAAATTAAATTAGCTATGAACTATAGTAGTAAATGATCGTACAAAGTAATTCTTCATATTTATGAGTAAAGTTATGGATTAAAAAAAAACAACCAGCGACCAATCTTCAATTATGATAATAAACTAGCAATAAGTTATGGTTTTTCTCCAAAAGGTGAATATGAAGTTCATCGGAAATGTAAACTCGAAAGAGCAATAAATTAGCGACAAATTATGGTAATATCAGTTCTGTCCAAAAATTGATAGATAAGAAGTGGATCTGCTAGCTTAATATCAACCTAGCAGAACCATGGTTTTTTTTTAAAAAACAACGAGCGACAAATTTTTAATTATGGTAATAAATTAGCGACAAATTATGGCATAATCAAAAATTCAAATTTCCGAAATGGTTCTGCTAGGTTAATGGAGGTTGATATTGAGGCATTGTACAAACTGTTGACATTTTTCTGTAAGCTTTCGGACCTAAGAAGTAAACACTCGAAGCAAATTGCTGAAATTCGTCAGTATATCTTGCTCCTTTTGGAGCTTTATTCAGCAGCTTTAACTGACATTCTAGAAAGTTGTATGATTTTTCGGAATAGTTTTTTTTTTTCAAGAGTTGCAAAACGTCTTCCAAATTAATGTTTGTTTCTAGAGACCTTCTGGAATTAACGTCTATAAAGTTAGCACAGCCAAATGAGCACAATCGATTTTAATTAGCACAACGATTTAGTGCTTTTTTTGTGCTAATTAATTGCGCAATTTTTAATTTTTGTGCTCTTACCATTTCGCTGAAATCGATGGCTGTGTCAGCTTCAAAAAGCTTAGCCATAATATATAAAAAATATTTATTTTGATTTTTTCTGTCACATCGACTTAGGGCTAATTATGTGCTTTCAGAATTTCGGATCGCGATTGGTCAAAAAACCACCCCCAGCCCGACAAGGAGCAAGAGTAAAGTCCTCGAAATTCTTAGCACAATCGAACTTGAATAGTCGATTTTAAATGCATCAATAATGGGCTTTCAAAATACCTATGTAGAGATTTTATTGCTCCACCCTTTATGGCAAAAACCACCCCCAGCCCCACGACGTGCAAGAGTAAAGTCCTCGAAATTCTCAGCACAATCGAATTTGAATAGTCGATTTCTGACTCAATAATAAAGGACTATTAAAATACTTATGTAGAGTTTTGTTGCTCAACCCTCTATGGCAAAAAAACAACACCAGCCCGACGAGTTGCAAGAGTAAAGTCCCCGAAATTATCAGCACAACCGAACTTGAATAGTCGATTTTAAATGCATCAATAATGGGCTTTTAAAATACTCATGTAGAGTTTTATTGCTCAACCCTTTATGGTAAAAAAACACCCCGAGCCCGACAAAGCGCAAGAGTAAATTCCTCGAAAATCTCAGCACAATCGAACTTGAATAGTCGATTTCTGACGCTTTGATAATGAGCTTTCCGAATACCTATAAAGAGTTTTTGTTGCTCCACCCTTTATGGCAAAAAACCACCCCCAGCCCAACGAGGTGCAAGAGTACAGTCCTCGAAATTCTCAGCACAATCGAACTTGAATAGTCGATTTTAAAGGCAATCTTACAATAATTAGTGATTAATTTATACAAAGTGGTGCGCCTGAAAAAAGGGGGGGGGGTACGTTTAGAGGCTGTTGTAGGGATCTGAAACAAAAAAAATTCCAAATGATAAATAGGCTTGCCGTTATGACCTGACCTACAGTATTATATTTTTATGGTTAATTAACTTCGAGAAAAACACGATTTTTTATTATAATAAAATATCGTAGTTTAGGTAATAGCGGCAAGTCTACTCAACAATAATCAATTGTTTTTTTTGTATCGGATCACTATATACAACAGCCTCTAGACGTACCGCTCCTCATTTTTTCTGATGCTCTACTACGTATAAATTAATGACTAATCATTGTAAGATTGACTTCAAAATTTATTTTTTGAATAGTATAAGATGTCAGTAATAACGTACGAATATTGAAAAGGTTGTATTGCATTTTCTTTTTGAAATAAATTCATATCAATTCTCTAAGAAAACGTGCTTTACATAGGTAATGTTCATTACAATTGCCCATCTCATCTTATTCTTATTCAGAGGTTCACTCGCAAAAAACTCGATCTCGGAATTCGAGTCGGAGTGGGGGAAGTGCTCGAGCGAGAAACAGGAAACGTTCGTATTGCGGTCGGTCTCATTTGCCATGAAGACTTGAGGAAAAAGCTGTACGCAGGTATTTTGAAAGCTGATTATTATTATTAAGCATTTAAAACAGACTAGTCAAGTTCGATTGTGGTAATAATTTCGAGGACTTTACTTTTGCACCTCGTCGGGCTAGGGGTGGTTGTTTAAGAGTTGGTAACCGAGTACTGACTACAACTGAAACAATAGACATTATTTATCTGTTCTCTACGCACATTGATATATATATATATATACATCTTGACACAAGTCATAAATTAGTAAAAATAAAATTGTAATATTTATGGGGAGGATATGGCTGACAACGCGATGCAAGTCAAATCTGTGTTTTTAGACAATGGAAAAGAAATGGAAGGAGAAGTTCTTTTATCAACTGCTTTGGTTCAAGTGTTGATGCTCATGGGCATGCTCAACCATGCAGAGCTCTCTTAGATAAAGGTTCTCAACCGAACCTTATCACAACAGATTTAGTGCAGAAGCTAGGTTTACAGGTGCAAAAGGTGGATGTATCTATTGTAGGTATAGGAGAAATTGGGTCCAATGTTGGTGAAAGATGTGTGATTGAAATGCATAATAGTTTTCATAGGACATTCTCCTGTATAGTTGTACCTACGATTAGTGGCTTAACTCCTAGTACTAAAATAAATACTTCATCATTGAATATTCCTAGCAACTTGCAATTGGCTGATCCTGGTTATGCAGAACCACCCCAAAAGGTACATCTGTTATTGGGTGCTGATGTCTTTTTTGGATTAATGTGTGTTGGACCACCTTACAAAAAACTAGATTAGGTTGTTTGGTAACGGGCTCCGTGTGGTCAGGAGTTGAGGTTAAAAATCTCCATGTTGGTTTGGTTGATCTTCACAATTAAATGGAAAAGTTCTGGGAATTGAAGGAAATAAGTACAAAGGAGCATTTTTCTTTAGAGGATATGGAGTGCGAAAAAATGTTTTTGGAATCCACATCACGAGCGGCTGACGGTAAATTTATAGTAAATATACCGTTTAAGGATTCTGTAGAGAAATTGGGTGATTCTCGTGAGCAGGCATTGAAGAGATTTTTTGCATTGGAGAGAAGGTTAAAATGTAATAGTAATTTAGCAAGTTTGTATAAAGATTTTATGGAGGAGTATTTTAAAATGGGTCACATGTCGTTGGTTTCAAACCCATCTGAAACAGGGTCGTATTTCTTATGTCATCACGGGGTACTCAAGGAGAGTAGCAGTACTACAAAATTAAGGGTGGTTTTTAATGGGTCAGAACCAACTGATACTGGTATTTCATTGAATGATATTCAATTTAATAGGCCAAAATTGCAAGAAGATCTAACATCTATTTTATTGAGGTTTAGATAGCATCAAATTGTAGTTTGTGGGGATGTCGCTAAAATGTATAGGATGATCTGAATTAACCCCATACAAAGGCCGTTCCAACAAATTTTTTGGAGATCAGATCCGAATGAAGAACTTAAGGTGTACTCTTTAAATACGGTCACTTACGGAACCAAGTCTGCACCTTATTTGGCAATTAGGTGTTTGAAGCAGTTAGGATTGGATAGTGCAGAGTTTGATTCAGAGGTATCTAATATCATATTAACGGATTTTTATGTAGACGACCTAATCACAGGTGGAGAATGCTGTAAGATTATGCATGAGTATATCTAATATTTTGAGAGGTGGTGGAATGGAGCTAAGAAAATGGATATCTAATAGTTTTGAAGTTCGTCAGTTCTTGGAAGGAAATGTAGACAGCTATCATCAGTGGTTGGAATTATGTGAATCAGAATGGCCAACTCCTTTGGATTTGCACTCGGTAGATGTGCCAGATTAAATCTCAAAAGTTCAACGTTGTCAAAATAAAAACTATCCATTTTCATTTTGAATCTTTCAGCAATCTTGACCGATTAAGGAGAGCTTTAGTTCACATTTTTAGATTTATAGACAGATTTAGAGGTAAAATCAATGCAGCAGGAACTATTGGAGTTATATCTTATAGAGAATTAGATCATGCAAATAAGGTTTTAGTAAAGGTTGCTCAACATGAATGTTTTGGACAAGAAATTGATGAGTTGGCAAATAATTAACCTCTGTCAAATAGGAATTATTCAAGCTTAAGTCCCTTTTTGGATGAAACAGGATTCTTAAGGGTGGGGGGAAGGCTTCACCTATCAGATTCGAAATTTTCTCAAAAACACCCTTTATTGTTAAAGGCTAGTCACAAATTCAGTCACATGTTATTTGAATTTGAGCATAAAAGATTGTTACATCATGGGCCCCAACTTTTACTGTGTTTTATTAGAGATACATATTGGGTATTGGGAGGAAAAAATTTTGCCAGAGAAGTGATGCGTGGGTGTATGAAATGTTTTAGAGCAAAACCTTCACCAATGGAACAAATAATGGGCGTATTACCTAGGGAACGTGTTAAACCTGCACCACCCTTTTCTGTGACAGGAATAGATTTTGCAGGTCCACTTTCCATTAAAAATAGGTATGGTCGCGGATCAAAAATTTCGAAATGTTATGTGTGCATTTTTATATGTTGTATTGTCAAGGCAGTTCACTTAGAAGCGGTATCTTCTGTGACCACAGAAGCTTTTCTCGCTTGTTCCAGGCGTTTTGTTGCACGTCGCGGAAGATATAATCTGATAATGGTTCTAATTTTATTGGCGCACGTAATGAGTTACGTGATTTAGCAGGATTTCTTAGAGCACAATCGGAATCATTGTCTACCGCAATTATTAATGACGGGGTGGATTGGAAATTTATTCCACCCAATTCTCCAAATTTTGGCGGTTTATGGGAGGCAGGGGTTCGTTCTTTAAAACACCATTTAAAAAGAATTGTTGGTAATTCAAGTTTAACGTACGAAGATTTAAGTAGTGTACTAGCTCAAATAGAATCAGTTTTAAACTCCCGACCTCTTGTCCCAATGTCACCTGATCCTAATGACTTGGACGTGTTAACCCCATCCCATTTCCTTATTGGTAAGTCACCTCATTGCCAGTCCCTTATCTAAAAGATATACCACTCAATCGATTATCAAGATGGCAGCATTTACAAATGCTATACCAGCATTTCTGGCGTAGATGGTCAACTGAATACCTTGCAGGGCTTCAGAAGAAAACTAAGTGGACTAACGATACCAAAAACTTAACAATTGAACAATTAGTAATCATCAAAAATGAGAATTTACCTCCGCTTCAATGGGCGTTAGGAAGGGTAATGCAAACTTTCAGTGGTCCCGATGGGAAAGTACGTGTAGCAAAAATAAAGACAATTAATGGAGAATTTACACGAGGAATTTCCAAATTATGTTTACTACCAAATCAAGACGTTGATTGAAGTGCCCTTCAATGGTGGGGGGAAATGTTTAAGAGTTTGTAACCGAGTACTGACTACAACTGAAACAATAGACATTATTTATCTGTTCTCTACGCACATTTATAAATATACATCTTGACACAAGTCATAAATTAGTAAAAATAAAATTGTAATATTTATGGTTCAATAAAAAGTTCTTACTTTTTGGAATTGGTGGATTAAATTATTAAATACTGGGAAAATTCCCAACAGTGGTTTTTTGGCATAAAGGGTTGAGCAACAAAAACTCTACATAGGTATTTTGAAAGCTCATTATTGATGCATTTAAAATCGAATATTCAAGTTCGATTGTGCTGACAATTTTGAGGATTTACTCTTGCGCCTTGTCGGATGGGGGTGGTTTTTACCATAAGGGGTTGAGCAATGAAACTCTACATAAGTATTTTGAAATTTTGAAAGCCCATTATTAATGCGTTCGAAATCGACTATTCAAGTTCGATTGTGCTGAGAATTTCGGGGAATTTGCTCTTTCACCTCGTCGGGCTGGGGGTGGTTTTTTACCATAAAGGGTTGAGCAACAAAACTCTACATGAGTTTTTGAAAGGCCATTATCAATGCGTCAGAAATCGATTATTCAAATTCGATTGTGCTGAGAATTTCGGGAACTTATTGAAGTTGACACATAGCCATCGATTTCAACGAAATGATAAGAGCACAAAAATTAAAAATTTCTATATACCTTTTCCTTGGTGTAGAAGCTGAAAGCTTTGGGCACGTCTGAACTCCAATATCTATAAAGAAAGTTTGTTCATTTTGTTAAGGTTTTTTAATGTATTTGAGCACTAGTTGTTTGAGTAGAAATGTCACTGCAGACTTTAATAGGAACATCAATATATTCGTGATTATCTAAAACAAAACTTTCATTTTCATCGTTTATGTTCAGATTTTAATGGAACCAATTCAATTAATAATTAATTAGTTCAACCTCTAACTAAAGTTAAAGCAATAAACAGATAGGTGTAGCAAATATCTCATCTTCAGTTCTTTGTAAAAATAAAGAAGGAATTGCGGAACAGTAAATTCGATTCTTCAATTCATTTGTGAAACTATTCAGTAAAATGCAAATTACAAATTTTTATCCTGTTATAACATTATTCCACCGTTATATTGGCATATCGGTTTCCTTTAAAACCCAAAGCATTTTTCCAAGCTTCACATCTGCAGTATAATATAGAAAATAAAGAATGTTTACTTGTATACCTAATTTTGTCTTTTGGGCATCTAATAAACGGTCTTTTTCAGTTTACTGCGACAATCATCAACAGAACAATACACCACTCCAGGCATTTTGCAATGAAATAAGTCACTATAATATTTATACTTAATACAACTTTATAACAAAAAGATGTATAAATATTTTAATACTCACGCAAAAACAATGATCTGCTCACAAAAACGAAAACAAAACAAAAATTATATTTCCGAAAATCCGATCAGCAACACATTAACACTGCGTGCTACCCCTGTACTCAACACTTTCTCGATTTAAACTAGCCAGACGATAGGAGGGGTATGGAAATTTTCGGTAACCGCTAAATCGACGTGAATTTACTTGTCGGTAGTTAGTATAAGGTGGTTCTACCAACCAATTATCAACAAGCACCTCCATACAAAGAGTTTACCGAACAAGGTACACAAGGAACTCTCAACCAGGCTATTGAAACTGAGTAAGAGACATTTGAAGACAGTTACCGACCTGGTGACTGGACACTGAACGACACTGAACCAAAGGAAACATCTGCACTAAATGGGCAAAGTTGGTGAACCTATGTGCAGGAAATGTGAACTCTATGATGAAACACCTACTCACATACTCTGCTTCTGCGAGAACTTACATGGAAGACGGAAGCACTTTGGAGAGGAAATAATACAACCATTACAACTACTGAAAATCCCAAACTAGTGCCAGGAGCACTCTACCCCTAACCGGAAATTTTGCCGAACCCACTGGTGTTCCAACCAGTGGTAGTTATATCTCGTTCTCATTGGTATAATGCCTGCGAGCTGTGATATGCTACTCCGCTGCAGGCTGTACACGGTCTTCCCTGTGGCCCACCCATCCAAGTACTAACCGCGCTCGACACTGTAATTATCGCATCAGAGGCGTTCCACTACAGTGCTGGGCCGACGCCCGATCGTCATTTTATTAAGAATAGGTATTATGTTTATCAATGAATCGACTTTTACTAGACGAGTGGTTGTTAATTCACGAAACTGACCGCATGCTCTTAGTGAATGACATTTTCAACACGATTTTAAATTTAATTTTTGGTGTGGCATTATAGGTCACATAGGCCATATGTTATGCCTCCAAGTTTAAATGGATATTATTATTTGTTTATGTTTGTCATACTTTTTGTTTAGACCTCTAAACTGTTCAGGTATTTTATTTAATATATTTATTTTCATTTGTGTACCCGCCTATGTGCGAAATTTATTTTGTAACCCCGTGAGCGGGTTAAATACGCACGCTCGCTGGGCTCGAGCTGGGGTGCCCATTTTCGCAGTACCGACCGGCTCATTTTCTTTAGTACTAATTGAGACTCCGTGCAACAAGCATGTATTTATCATCTATGCTATATTTGTTAGCAATTTAATAGAATCATACATTATTTGTTCTTAGTTTAAACATTACATTATTGTATTCTGTATACCTCCGTGAGGTTATGTTGTGCTGAATAAACATCCTATTTTTGTGTGAGTGTGTGGAACATTATTTGCAATCCAAAGCACCAGAGACCTATCGAAGGAAAATCATTACGTGGGTTTAACCGATGAAAAAGCTCATCCCCCCCACTTTTAATGATATTTTGTATAAACTGTAACTGGATTTAAAAAGAAAAATGTGGTTTATGCAAGATGGAGCTCGATCTCATTTCCCATTAGCTGTTAGAGATAATCTAAGTGACATATTTCCTCAACCATGGATTGGCAAAGGCAGTGATTTTGAATTGGCACCAAGAATTCCTGAGTATAACCGCTTGATTTTTATGTTTATGGACATATGAAGTCGTTAAGTTTATTGCTAATGAAATTAATTCATCAGACGAACTTTGAAGGAAAATGTAAAATACTTATAATTTCATGAGGGAACTGAATAATATTTTCTTTGTTCCGATGAATAATAATTAGAAAAGGCATGGATGTAGGATGGGTCCACGTAGAATATTTAATGTAAGTTCGTCCTTTATTGTTGAATTGTTTGTAATTTTGCTTTATCGTCGAAATAAAGCCTTTCGTTACAAGTTTATTTTACGTTATGTTACTTGAATTCCCCTTATGAGGCTGAACTGTTAAAATGAGCTGTTTTCAAAAACTGATAAAAGGAATACCAATATTACAGAGAAATGATGTTTACGCCGTAAGTATTTTCTAATCAAAATCACTAAAAAGTTTCGTCAAAAAAATTAGCTGCTGGATCTCATCATCGGCCGGAACTGATTCCTAGATATGGAAGTATTTTAACAAATGAACTGTTGAAGATTTAAACATTTTAGAATCTACGAGTGAGAACACGAATGACCACTTGAATTGAGGTTCAAGCCCTAGTTACCCATGTCAGCTACGCTTACAGAGGGATAACGCAAATTAAGGATTATAAGAAATAGGACCTGTAAAAATAATAAATGGGTAGAAGTCAGAGACTTTAAATAAAACCAATTGTTACGAGTAGTACCTTATTTAATTTATGTGTTACAACTAGTGTAGATTTGGAAAAGGTACTATCAAAACCATACACTCGAACAGATGGAAATACGGACACACTAGAGGGTGTTGTTAAAGTTCAATACAATATTTGACTAATGTTCTTTCCCCCTTTTTTACGCAACAAATTAAAAAGCACATACAATGTTATGTTAACAAAAATTAAAAAGTCCTTTAACAAAGTCACTTGCGATAAAAGAAAGTAAATACAAGTTATAAAACAATATACTTTTAAATGGAAATTGAAGGAACTGTTATGAAATTTCCCCAAGAAAGGGACTCTAAATGAAAAGAGGAGACATAGGACAACGTACTCCTCGGTTGATGAGCTCGAGACTGACTAACATACGCGGGAAAAATATGCTCAAAATGGCTACTCGTAACCGGACTCAAATATTTTTGACTTACAGGATTGGTTTTAATACGTTTGTAAGAATTTTGTCGTATTCCGAACTCACCATATGAGGTAAAATTGAAACTATAGGCACCGCCAACAATGAATATATTGAATAAATCCTGATAAAAAGAACAATAAATATAACGGCCTGTGCACATTTTTAGCTCGCCTCGCTACCACCAACTGTCCGACTTGAAAACCATACATTCCATGTGACCAACATGACAATGTGATCACCTACTAGGCAGGCAACACGCAATACTGCTGCGCGTTGTGTAAAATATGCTTCAGTTCGGCCACTCCTGTATGGTGGCGTCCTCTGGCTAATAATCAATCGTGCACGTTCCGTTTTCCTTTCACATCAAAAGGAGAACGATATACAGTATTGAACTCAAAAAGCCATTCGCAATACCTGTATAAAAGACGGTTGCATAACCGTAACATCAAAAATGGAAAAAATGAATAAAATAAACACATAAGAAATAGGCACTTAACAAGGCTCCGAAAATAAAATAATACATTACTATTGTCACTGAAATATAATAAAATCAAATGCCTATCCAGTATGCTAGCATTCCAAAGAATCGTTCTTGGATACTAGCTTATTGTTTCCGAGGACAAAATACCCTTATAAAGCCTACCACTTTGCTGTTCCCCCTAGCAACAACATAAGGCCCCCGATATTTAAGCGGATTGTCGTTTAAACCCACATTTCGATGTCTGAAAACAAGTTCAAACGGTGTACATTTAGTAACCTCTCGTATTTAGACTCTATTGAATATCAAAAATTAATTCGTCCCAGTCAGTAACTTCATCAGATTCACAATAAATTAAGGCTGGTTGACAGACAAGTTCTATTTGACCGTTACTCCATGGCGTACCTGCCGCGATGTTGACATGAATAATAAAATGTTCTTCACAAAAATTCTCAAATTCGAGTGACGTAAAGGCTGTGCCTCTATCCGTTATGATCCTAAACGGTTTCCCATAATGGGAATGTTTCTGAAGTGGTTGTGGTGGGAACTGCTTTAATAACAGAATACTTTGAAAATCCGTCAATTAATCCGATAATAATATTTGTTTTCATTAACAGTTCGTGTAAACGGTCCTAAATTATCGGCATGAACAGTATGAAAGCAAGCATTGCACGTATATTAAGTTACGGGGGCCTTTTTGCCGAGAAACGCGTGGTCCCCTACCGTAATATTAACTTAGGGTGGCCAAGTGCAATATCTCGGTAACGGAGGAAGCTAGCGATACGAGCCTGGTGGCATATTTTGTTGCTTTAAGGTGGCTTTATCGAAGAATTCCAAAAACCACCCCTACATGTCAAACTCACTCTCGCGCAGTATTAAGTTACGGTGGCCAACTGTGATATCCCGAGAGCCAGACGAGCTAGCGACACGAACCAGGCGGCATATTTTGTTGCTATAAGGTGGCTTTACCAAAAAATTTCAAAAACCTCCCCTACATGACAAACTCACCCTCGCGCAGTATTAAGTTACGGTGGCCAACTGCGATATCCCGAGAGCCAGACGAGCTAGCGACACGAACCAGGCGGCATATTTTGTTGCTATAAGGTGGATTTACCAAAAAATTTCAAAAACCACCCCTACATGTCAAACTCACCCTCGCGTAGTATTAAGTTACGGTGGCCAGCTGCGATATCTCGGGAACCAGATGAGCCAGCGACTCGAACCAGGCGGCATATTTTGTTGCTTTAAGGTGGCTTTACCGAAAAATTCCAAAAACCACCCCTACATGTCAAACTCACCTCCGTGACTACTTGCAGTAGCTCGGGAGCATGACGAGCTAGCGACACGAACCAGCCGGCATATTTTCTTGCGAATTTTTTTTAAATTCATTTTTGAAAATTTCAGAGAATACAATTTACCAATTTAAAAAAATCCTAGATCACATACCTATACAAATGCGAAATTTATTTTTCGATGAAAAAAATAGTGCTAGTTTTGAAAAAATACAACGTTAACTATTACGTAGTGGAAATTTTATATTATTTTGAAAATGAATATATGAGGAGTATTTGATAAGGAAATGGTTTTTTTTAAGCGAAATTGACTCGAAGGGGTATAAAGCCGTTTTATAGCAACTATAGCAACAAAATATACCGTGGAGCTCGTTGGACCAAGTAATTGTAGTTTTAAGATTGAGCAAAAGGCTGCCGCAACTTAATATCGCAGTAGCGGGGTTCACATTGAGGCATCTTGAAGCAACAAATTGGCAACAAAATATGCCGCGAAGCTTGTTTGGGCAACTAATTCTAGTCTCGAGACAAAGCAAATGGCTGCCGCAGCTTAATATCGCAGTAGGGTAGGACATTTTTTGAAGATTTTTCAATTATACCATCGTAAAGCAACAAATTCGAAAGAAAATATGCCGGTTCGTGTCGCTAGCTCGTCATGCTCCTGAGCTACTGCAAGTAGTCACGGAGGTGAGTTTGACATCTAGCAACAAAATATGCCGCCTGGTTCGTGTCGCTAGCACGTCTGACAGTCAGACTCTGACTCCCGAGATATCGCAGTTGGCCACCATAACTTAATACTGCGCGAGGGTGAGTTTGACATGTAAAGGTGGTTTTAGGAATTTTTTGGTAAAGCCACCTTAAAGCAACAAATTAGCAACAAAATATGCCACCAGGCTCATATCGCTAGCTTCCTCCGTTACCGAGATATTGCACCCTAAGTTAGTATTACGGTAGGGGACCACGCGTTTCTCTGCAACGGCTGGAGCGACAAAATCAATTATTTAGTAACAAATTAGCAAAAAAATAGCAACAAATTATGAGCCGGGTCCGAAACGTGCCCTCCAAAATGGCCCACGTAACTTAATATACGTCATGTAGGGGTGGTTTTTGAAATTTTTTGGTAAAGCCACCTTAAAGCAACAAATTAGCAACAAACATGCTGCCTGGTTCGTGTCGCTAGCTCGTCTGGCTCCCGGGATATCGCAGTTGGCCACCGTAGCTTAATACTGCGCGAGGGTGAGTTTGACATGTATGGGTAGTTTTTGGAATTTTTCGATAAGGCCACCTTAAAGCAACAAAATATGCCACCAGGCTCGTATCGCTAGCTTCCTCCGTTACCGAGATATTGCACTTGGCCACCATAAGTTAATATTACGGTAGGGGACCACGCGTTTCTCGGCCAGGGCTGGAGCAGCAAAATCAATTATTTGGTAACAAATTATGAGCCGGGTCCTGAACGTGCCCTCCAAAAAGGCCCCCGTAACTTAATATACGTAAATTTTCGTAAAGTCTTGTTTATATAAAAAGTTTTTTATTATGAAGTCTATCAAATAGTTTTATTTTGCAAGGACTGCAAGGAATATGATGTATATTGTATATAGATGTAGAAGTGATTAAATAAATATACTTTAAAAAAGTGATAAATGAAGAAATGGAAAAGTTATTAGTAATGAAATTGGTGACGACGATAATGCTCATTATTTTCCGGAATTGGCAAATAAAGTTATAAAAGACATTAAGTTGTTCCTCCTTTGGTCAAACATATGTTCTAACCATTTTCGCTATGCAACAATACCAGCAACAAGTGCTTCCGTTGAATCAGAATTCAATATAATAAAAAATCATGTATTTAAATTATATCCCAAACCGATTCGGGCAGATGTCTTTGTGCTCGAATTTACAAAATTCCTCAGTGGTACTTGTAAACTAGTGAAAGCAAATTTAAATCAAGAGTTGGAACAAAAAGAAAACAGTATTCACTCTGTAAAAAGTCAAGCAGTTGTTGAAGCCACACAAGCAATAGAAAATTGGGGAGGAATTGCCCAACAAGGAGCGAGCAAAAAGTCACGCGAGATTGTACAATCAATAAATCAAAATAAGAAACTTTCGAAGATACCCTTATTAAAGAATGGAAATAATCCAGCATTGCAGGTTTGTACAATTAATTATTACCTTATTAATCTGACAACATAAATATATGTAGGATATCAAGTATTGTAGTTCGTACTATTATTAAATTATATTTGTGTTTCAGGCTGTAAAATTCGGAGAAGCAGAATCCTCTTATTTCAATACTTGCGCTTTTGATAGTCTTTTCCAATTATTTTTAGTGGGGGCATTTGGTCAACCTGGAGTGAAGAATTTGCTTGAGCAATTAACAAAAGAAGAAAAATCGTTGCTGCCTTCAAAATTTGCTCAGCTGATACTCCACGTATTGAAAGATGGAATTAATTTTAGTACCTACAGGCGCAGAGCGGAATTACTCAATATAATTTTCGAAACGTCTGTGAAATCAGTTATGCCCAACAAATCCATTGTTCATTGTGAATGCAATATTATTAACATTATTTCGAAAGTATTTAGAGATTTTAGAAGCCTGATAAAAACCTCAAAATGTGACGCATATCGCTCTCCTATGAGTAAGAAATTGAGAGTAGTTAGCGTTGACCCTAATCTAATGAATACAACTTCATTAGAAAACATTTTGATAGACTTATCATTGAAAGGTAATGGAGTTTGTCCTAAAGGATGTGGTGGTGCTGAAGAATCTAGTATAACAGAATCACGTTGGTAATATCAAGTATAGTTAGTATGATTTTATTTGGACACTAAAAACAATTACAAAAGACCATTTGTTGGTGCATTTGGCGGCTGACAAGCGGTTCTTTGAACACTTTTTGGGGGGATCGAACTAACTTCGTGTAACTATCAATTTTAATATCACTGAAAACAAAACATTTTAATTTATATATACCAATATCCCCAGTGCTAGAATTTCCAGAATATTTGTTACGAAGGTTACTGTTATGAAAAAAAACCAAGACATTTATTTGATAAGAAATACAATTTGATGTCAAAACGTCGTGAGACACTAATATTAGACACCACCTAATTATTTATATTAAAACTAATAAAAACTGACTTTTTTTAATAAAACAATAATTTATGAAATGAATAAGTTTTAATATTGTGAACACTTTATATCTTTCACATCTTTTTACTGGACGGCATTTATTATCATCAATGGGATTGATTAAAAAGCCTACAGTTTTATGTTGTTATCCAAAAATAAACAAAAATCGTAAGTCCAAGTATTTAATAAAAACTTTAAACATCATATTGTTTATAATATATCAGTTTCTTTAAAAATATCAGCATTTAGAAGAAAAACGGATAGGTCACTTTTTTAAATTATATTTATTAAATCACTTCTACATATCTATTTACATCATATTCCTTGCAGTCCTTGCATAATAAAAAACTTTTTATATAAATAGGACTTTACGAAAAAAATTTTTTCTTCGAATGATAACCAACCGGCGGGCTCGAGTATCATAAAAACATGAGCAACTAATTTTTGTTAATGTAATATTTTAGATTTTATAACAAAAGTACGGAGTTTTTCTGAGCAACCAAAACTATACCTCTTGGTGGTGGTGTAATATGTAGGTATTTAATAGGTCCTTTTGAACTGCCAACCAATTTAAATAGACCTCTTTATTTAGATATTCTTCAAGAACATTTACACGAATTACTAGAGGATATACCTCTCGCTGTAAGACAAAATATGTAGTTTTTGCACGACGGAGCACCACCACATTATTCTTTACAAGTTCGTCAATACTTAAACGAACAGTTTCCGCATCGATGGGTTGGTCGTGGAAGTGAGTTTGCTTGGCCCTAATTTAAATCCTTTGGATTTTTCAATTTGGGCGCAAATGAAGGCATCAGTTTACAAAGAAAAAATTACTTCTTTTCCAAACTGCGACGGAAAATAGAAGAAGCCGCGGATGTAATTAAAAATAATAGACAAGGATTATTTGATTTTAAGAGTTCTTACGAAAGCGGATCATAGTAAATGGTGGGCATTTTGAGCATTTGCTTTGAAGTTTTTTATTTTTGTTTACAAAGTTATTGTTACATATTTAAGGAATAATAAAATTCTTTTATGAAAAAATTAAAATTTATTGAACTTTTTAGAAGCAAATAACTCGATAACCGATTGAGTTACACGAATCAAAGAAGAGTAACTTTATGTTGTAGAATTTAACGCTTTTTAATATTTTTTCATTATTTTAGTTGTAAGTTTAGCCCAAAGAAAGTTTACTTCGATTTAATTAACTCAAACAAGTGTAACTAGCGCCCTCTATTAGCAATGTTAAATTAGAGTGTAAATTATGATTCCTCATGCCAAAAAACGTAAAATTGCCAATTTTCAAAGAGAAATTGTGAAAACATAAAAAATTATAGCGAAAATCAAAATTTAAATTTAAACTTTGAACACCCATATCTCGGAAACAAGCAATATTTGCATAAGGCATGTTGAGCAGAATCATCATATTTTGAGGTCTAGAATCTACAGTTCAGAGATTGGACATTCCTAATGAATCACCCTGTATGTTTATGTCAGAAATCTTATGTTATTCTAAATTTTCATTAAATACTTATTTTTTTATTATAACAAACCATTTTGACAATTTGCATTCGAGCGACCAATTTTTAATTATGATAATAAATTAGCAAAAAGTTATGGTTTTTCTCCAAAAGGTGAATATGAAGTTCATCGGCAAATGTAAACTCGTATACGCTTAGCAAATTCTTGGATTTTTTTGAAAAAGCGAGGAGCGACAAATTTTTAATTATGGTAATAAAAGAGCGATAAATTAGCGACCAATTATGGTAATATCAGTGCTTTCTAAAAATTGATAGATAAAAAGTGGTTCTGCTAGCTTAATATCAAACTAGCAGAACCATGGGTTTTTTTTAAAAAACGACGAGCGGCAAATTTTTAATTATGGTAATAAATTAGCGAAAAATTATGGCATAATCAAAAATTCAAATTTCCGAAATGGTTCTGCTAGGTTAATGGAGGTGCAATATCAACACTTCATCGTTTTCTTAGACGCTGGATTTTAAAACCGGGATTTAATGATTTAACTTTCAATTTAATCAAATTAGATCCGAGTTGTTAGGTGAAAAGGAAAAAGATTGTGTTTTGTGTCTAGATGAAATGTCAATCAAATCCAATATAATGTTAGGTATAATATTTCTATTGACAAAATTGTTGGGTTCAAAGAAACTAACCAACATAGTATGGACATGCATCTAGTGTACCTACTGGTAGTGATGGCTAGAGGTATAATAGCAACTAGCTGGAAACAGCCTGTTGCTTAAACTGGTGAAAAGTTCGTTAAACTTAACTGAGGACAATCCGGTATTTTTTGTGGATAGTATAAAAATTGTTTATTTATTAGACGTACCCCATCTTTTGAAATCGACAAGGAACAATTTCTTTAAATATAATTTCATAGTTAAAGATGGTGAAACCAATAAAGCCTATTTAGATACGATGTATCATTACGAAAAACGAAAAGAATTCAGATTGACACCCAGACTTACTAATGAACATATCTACCCCAGCAGTTTTAAAAAGATGAAGGTAAAACTTGCTTACCAAGTTTTTAGTCACTCTGTAGCCGTGGCATTGAGTACTTATATTGATTTTAAAATTCTACCAGCATCAGCCAGAACTACAGTTACTTTCATACAAAATATGAACGATCTTTTTGACATTCTAAATTCGTGTCATTTAAATGATTTTAATGCCTTTATGGGCACTGAAAAGCAAAAAACTTTTCTTAGAAATATGATCACAATGTTTAACAACCTTCGAGTTTTCAGTTCTAAGGGGAAAAAAGTTACTAAGCAACTTAAATTTATATTTGGGTGGAAGTTGACAATTAAAGCTTATAAAAACACCAAATTACGGTACTGTTGGTTGTTGTGTAGTAAATAAAACTTTCAAATAAAAAAATATATATGTAATGACAAAAAAAGTTAATTTGTACATGAAGCAATAAAGGGGGTTAGTAGATTAAGAAAAATGGGAATATAAAATTACATTATAAACGTCGGTGAAGCCTTACACATCCAACAAATGACTCTCCTTTTTTTTAATACTCCCACTTCCTACTTAAACTCCGGGAACTAAGTCCTGATAAATCCAGTCAAACGAACTTGTCTGGCCCAGGAACTTTGTTTCTTCCCTTGCATTGTTTCCAAAGGAATTCGTCTATAAGACTTTGTTTGCCCTTCCGGAACTGTACAGTAATCCAAGAAAAATTTAGTTAACACTGCTACTAACATAGTATTTCAAATCTAGATTTTAACTATACTGAACTACTGCACAGTTCCTTGCTTTTTACAGCTTGGAAGAAAATCACCGAAGAGAAGCAGGTAACCTCTCGTTCGTATATAAAGAAAGTTGGAATATTTCAAATTTCGCGGCCAAGTTAATTATAATGATCAATTTTTGGTCCAAATAAACTTGTCGCATTCAGAAAAATTTCTTGTATTATTAACAATACCTTTATTTTAAGACCATTTTTATTATTGATGATAATTTTTTGTAAAACTAATTTAAAAAATGTTAAATTAATAAAACATAAAAGTGTCCAATACAAGCGTGTTGCAAGAGAAACCATAATAATGTTACAACAACAAATGAAAAAATGATACATTGATACATTTCTACAGCAATATTTCATTGATGATTGATTGATTGGATCGGCACACCAGTCAAAGGATTGATGTCCTCGGCACCTCAGCCTTAAGGCTTTTTGTGCTCTTGGTGGTGCCTTTTATGTGAAGAAACCAGTAGCCCTTATCAGGCTCAGCAGACTTTTCACTAGGTTCTTCTTGGAGAAATCCTCCCTTGGATATTATAGTCCTAGGAGTCTATATCTCCAGTGAGATAATGCTTCACAGTCAAAGATAATGTGAGAGGTTGTTTCCTCCTCTTCCATGCACAACCGACAGATAGGTTCCTCCCTATATATGCCGATTGTATGCATGTGCTTCCTTAGAGTACAGTGACCGGTGAGTAAACCCGTCACTATCCTTATTTGGGCCCTGCTAAGGTTTAGTATTTCATTGGTCAGCTTCTCCGAGGGTTTTTTGACCAGGAGTTTGCTGTGTTCCTGTTTTGGCACGTGTCTCCAGTACGACTGGTGTTTAGTTTGAGTCCACCGAGATATACAACCACGTGCAGCAGTTTTGGATATCCCAAATACTGGTTCAGGACCAGTGAATGCTGTCTCAGACCCCAGCTTTGCTGTACATATTTGTTCCTTGAATATTTTTACTTAAAGTTCCTATACTCTATTAGAAGATATAATAATAGGTTTGTTCCCGAAGCAAGTTCTTAACTGTTATGGACATACTGAGTCTGCGCAGTATAAAATAAGCGTTCCAGCAGAGCAGAGCTCAGAGAAAATTATAATTGTTTGGTGTTCCCGCAAGACTAGTAACTTGTTCAAAACGAGATCGTTACTAGTTCTCTTGGTTCCAAAATAAAAAGAGAACTTTTAATTTCGCGCACGCGTTTTGATAGAAAATGACTTCCTTTAGTAGGTACTTTTTCTCTTTAATAACAACTATGATTTTTGGTTATTTTATACTTATTTGTTTAATATTGATTTTTGTGTACGAATATTACTGTAATTGTAATCAAAATGGATGATTTTTTTATTGAGAGTGAATCAAAGATTCTTCCAAACATATATAATACCAACTTTGTTGCAAATCTTTCAATATCTCTTTTCTAAATCTTTTTAAAAAAATGATTCCAAAGATTATAAAACAATCTTATCTCTCAGTCAACAATGCATGCAACAATAATAGAAGTTGATATTTATAACATAACCTTATATCTCATTTTCTTATTAAAATATTCAGCCAAGACTACTATTCAGAACTGTTTCAGCACACATTTGTTTGGAACCTACTTGGTACATTATTCTGGTCACGCATGCGCATCAGATAATGTTAATAACATGTTTGGAACTCGTTTCGGGAACAAACCTATCAGTTTATAGTGCTACCCAAAAATCACTTGTCAAAATCTCAAGTCAGTACCGGAGAGGAAGTATTTATCAAAATTCAAACATTTTATTGATATAACATTGTAAAAATAGCACATCTGCACCACTGACCTCTGGTATACTCTTTCCAAAGTCAATTGATAGCAAACGCTGCCCAATGGCGTGTATATATCTTTTATAAATTCGCCAAATTATTAGATTCCCGCTATAAATCATCTCGAACTGTCGTTTTAAATGATCTCCAAAAAGTACTCGTCGTTCGGCAAATAGTTATAACCTAGTTGAAATAAAATACTGCCCTACATATCCAAACAACACAAATCACGGCGCCTCCGGCGGGAACAACTGAGGTCGTAAATCATTGTAACGACACAGTGGATCGCATAACTAACTAACCGACTTAGTTGGTGCCAATTCAAAATACTGCAATCGGATTACTATAGTCCTTCTTTCGTTTAGCAGCCATATTGGCATGTTGCCAGCTCTTCAAAATTTTCTCAAGTGAAGTTATATACATATTGGTTTCAACGTCTCATTTTACAGCTAATTAATTTATATTTATTTTTTTAATACTTCCAAACCTGCTTTCTTAAGAACGTCACGAACTAATTGACAACCTTACTTTTTTCTCGTGTCTTCAAACTGATTTTAGAAAAAGTATGAGAATAGTTACTTAATTCTAATTTACATTTTATGACGCTAATGTATTTTGGTTGGATCTAACTTTGTTCAGAGTGGACATACTGCACAATATTTTTTTCAATCTGAGAAATAAGAACATAACATATTTATATTTGTCTGCTATGAATGCTTTTAAATGCTGGATAAGCTGAATATTAGAAAAGGGAAGCCGTCGGGATTCGAACCTAGGACTTCTTAGCCACGAACCCTTACGTACCCCTACGCTACGTGACGAGTTTACTTCAATGGAAGAATACATCAGTGATAGTATGTCTACAGTTTATAAGCTAGCAGATATTGGTGTAAACATAGATGATGATTTTGTCGCTTTTGTTATGCGTAATGGTCTGAATTCAGAGCAGAGTATGAACCTTTGGTCATGGTCCTAACGCAGTGATGCACACACCGCGGCCCGCTGTCGATGTTTATGCGGCCCGCCAACGAATTTTAAAAGCGATATTTATGCGGCCTGCCATCGAATTTTAAAAGTATTCTACTCGCCGCGCTCCAGTTCAAGCATATTATTACGAGACTAGAAATCTGTCGCATCAACTAGATTACACATTCGCCAAACACGTCGATAGATACCCGAACAAAGTGGATGGTTCTCGATGTTTGGTAACTCGTATAAATAGCTGCGTTTTTTAATTCTTCAATCTACCACGGATTGTTTCATCGTTTTCAGTCTGAAGAAAAAGGATAGGCTGTGTCATCGCTGATGCAATGGTGAATTTAAAAACGTTTCTTTTAGACTAATACGACGCATCGCCGGCTACCGGGGCAGTTAAGCTTTGACTACGGAGCGAACGTTATACTGTTTCAGAACTGTAATCTGTGACGAGTAAATATTTCGTCGTTCGAACTTGGCTTTTACCGACTGTAACAATATAATATTAATTTTGATATGGATAACCCAGGCCCCAGTAAGAAACGTAGTCGTAAGGTTGAAGATGAAAATCGACAGTTTCATGATATTTGGATTGAAAAATACTTTTTTATTTCATCGCATAACAAAATTGTCTGTTTAATATGCAAGAGTATTGTTTCGATTCCGAAGGAATATAATGTGAAAAGGCACTATGAAACCCAGCATCCTACTTTTACCAAATTAACTGGCGAAAATCGAACGCAAAGAATTTCCACTTTACAACGGGAACTAATAGGCCAGCAATCTAGGTTTACAAAAACCAATTCAAGATGCTGAAACAGCCACTGAAGTTAGTTTTGAAATATCTCGAATAATAGCGAAAACTTGTCGGCCTTTTAAAGATGTTGAGTTTGTTAAGCAATGTTTGGATATCGCCGCAAAAAAATTTGTCCGGAAAATGTAATGAAGTTTGAAAACATTCAGTTAAATCGGATGACAAGAAGAATTACCGCATTAGCAGATAATATAGAAGAGCAATTAGCTACGAAATCGAGAAGTTTTGAGAATTTTTCTATAGCGCTCGACTAATCTACAAATATAAGTTCAACTGCTCAACTATTAATATTTTTAAGAGGTATAACACAAAATTTTGAAATGAGTGAAGAACTGATTGGTATGAGTTCTTTGACAAGTCAAACCAGGGGAAGTAGCATGCTCAAAGCTCTTCTAGAAAAATGTTCTATGATGGATTTGGATTTAACGAAAATATCTGGAATTACAACTGACCTTCAATGGTTGGAAGTACGTATGGAATAGTATCTCTGTTAAAAACATATTTACAAACTAAAAACATAAATACCAAGGAATTAATGCAGTTTCATTGCATTACACATCAAGAGACCCACCCTCTGTTCAAAATTATTGGGATTTGAAAATGTTATGAAAGTTGTAGTACCTACTACCTACCGTAAACTTTATAAAATCACGATGTCTCAATCACCGACAATTCAAACAATTTATCGAGGATATTGAAAGCAAATATGGTGATCTCCTGTTTTACACTGAAGTAAGGTGGCTAAGACGTGGGTTGACACAAGGGTATGGTAACTCTGAACGCGCGATGGTACGAAAGAAATACTAAAATTTCGGAGTTAATGAGAGCTGTTGCGCATGCCTCACGGCTACGGCTCACATTGTAGTTTTACGCCATTTTACGGTTCATGTATGTGCCTCGTGCTTCAAGTTTGTTGTGGAAGTGTGAATTAGTTAATATTATCTATCAATAATCATTATCGAAAAAGATAATGTCCAATTTTATTGTGAAGGAATATAATGGAGGATAGTGCACTCGGTAAGTTTCATTTTAGCAAAATAAAACAAAACATCTTTCATAAGGTAAAAAGCGACAAATTACTAAAGTAGTTTTTTGTTTATACAGCATATACTTCCAATCCAGAAAGAACAGCTTTTAATTTGGTTGGAGCGAAGTGGAAACAAATGTTTGGATTTGAAAAGGTAATTTTTTACACATATTTATTGAATGTTATTAAACGTGTAGTATACCAATTGTGGTACGCCACTGAGTTATTTTTGGTTCTGGTTTTTGTATGTTCGAAGTTAAAAACTAAGCGAACGGCAGTATAGTTTGGATGTAGATAATGAATGAAGGACATTAAAGTTTGATGACAAGTTGGTCGATATTTTTATTTCACAACCTATCATATGATAGGGATAGTAAATGTGCATCATTTGTGGCATAATATATCGCAGTCGCGACGAGGATTTTGTTCTTAAGTTCTGCAATTAATCGCAGTTAGTGTGAAATTCCACGTGCAGTTTTTTTTTTTGTTGTGAGTTCACCCAAAATGGCCAAAACTCGTGAAATTATTGGACATTTGAGGGAATTCGACCCATCATCGTCAGATTGGTGTGTCGACGGTTAGAAAATTATTTTCTGGCAAATGCCATTGTAGAAGATAAACGCAAAGCCGCTATTTTGCTGAATGCACTTAGTGAAGAAGCCTACAAACTAGTGCAAAATTTGTGTTTACCAGTGCAACCAGAAAAAAAAAAATATTCTGAATTAATTACATCGCTAACGGAACATTTTCACAAAGCTTAGGTGTGTTTCCGGCTCGATTAAAGTTTTATAATTCGCGGAAATTGCCGAGAGAAACAGCGCGAGAATGGTCTGCTCGGTTGAGAACCTAGATTTAGTGCTTCGTGATCATTTTGTAATTGGGTATAACCCAGGTGCGGTCCAAGATCGAGCTGGAAGAAAAAAATAATGTTTCCTTAAAAAACGTTGTTGAAATTGCAACGGCTAAAGCAGGGTACCTTCACAGAATTTAACCATGCGGCTGTAAAACGAGAACTGGACATCCAGTATGCGCAGGCGAAACCAAATTCGTCGCGCACTCTCCAGAAGCCATCTACGTCAGTAGGTTCAGCCACAACGCGCAGTAACTACAACGAACAAGTGAGACAGCAACAACAAAAAACACTACCGGCAAAGGACAAATTCAAAGGGTGTGGAAGGAAGAACCACAAATCAGATAAGTGTTCTTTTCGAAATTGTTTTTGTCACATTTGCAATATTAAGGGTCATTTGGCTCCGATGTGTAGTAAAAAAAATAATAACAAATCTTCAAATCATTCTAATCAAAATTATTTAGAATCTGATTTTTTTTTGGTACAATTTAGACTCAAAAACTGATCCAATAATTATTGATCTACAAATTGATAACAATAAGTATGCTTTCAATCTAGATACAGGGTCAAGTATTTCAAGGCTAAAACATTGCATAAAACGGACAAAATGTTCAATTTATAAAATAGGATACATAGTTTGTAATATTGTTTGTAAAAATGTAAACAATGAATTAAATATTTATGTTATACCAGCGGCATCTGTCCCACCTTTGCTTGGACGTGATTTTTTAAATCTGTTCAATCTTAATATTTCAAATAATTTTTACTTGGGCCTACCTGATGATTTAAAATTTTTACTAAATAAGTTTAGCGAAGTTTTTGAAACAGGCATATATTACAATCCCTGGGGAACTCCGATAGTCCCAATTCTCAAAAACGATGGTACAGTTCGAATTTGCGGCGATTTTAAAATTAGGGTTAATCCATTTATAGAGATAGATCAGTATCCACTACCGCGAATAGAGGAGTTATTTGTAAAATTACAGGGTGGAGTACATTTTACAAAATTGGATTTAGCTAACGCTTATACTCAAGTTTGTTTAGAGGAAAAATCGAAGACGTTAGTGGCGATATCTACTCATAAGGGATTATTTAAATACAATAGAGCCCCATTTGGGATAGCCAGCATTCCAGCTAAATTTCAAAAAATAATGGAATCACTTTTAGGTGGAATACAGGGTGTGGCTATATTTTTGGACGACATATTAATTACGGGTCGAAATATACAAGAGCATATGTCACGGTTAAATGAAGTCTTGTCAAAATTACAAGACGTTGGCCTAAGAATATCTTTAAAAAAATGCGATTTTTTTAAAAACAAAATTTCTTATTTAGGGTTTGTCATTGATCACGAGGGGCTTCCGCTATTAATAATGCTCCGGTACCAAAGAAGGTTACCCAGCTTAAGTCGTGGTTAGGTCTAATAAACTACTATGGGAAATTTTTGCCAAATTTATCTTCGCAATTGCATCCTTTGTATGAGCTACTTAAGGCCGATGTAAAATGGTTCTGGTCAGCGAATTGTGCAAAAGTATTTGCTAAAGTTAAAAAATTATTGTCATCCGCCCCGGTTTTAGTGCATTATGACCCGAATATGCCATTAAAACTTATTACTGACGCGTCACCGTATGGAGTTGCGGGGTTGATAGCTCATGTCATGTCGGATGGTACGCAAAAACCTATCGCTTATGCGATTATATTCGGTATTTGTAAATTTAACCAGTATGTTTACGGTCGCGTGTTTACCTTAGTAACCGATAATAAACCCCTTACTACTATCTTTCACCCAGAGAAAGGGATACCCCAATTCTCCGCAAACCGGTACGCCGCTGGGCTGTGATTTTGTCTAATTACAACTATAAAATAGAATTTGTTAAATCCGAGCAAAATTTAGCGGATTCATTATCACGTTTACCGGAACAGTTCAATGAGAACTCGTGGGAAAATGTGGACATACATTTTATAAATTTTTTTCAAAATAATGAACACTTTCCTTTAAATTTTAAAAACATAAAATCGGAAACTGAAGTAGATAAAACTTTAGTAACTGTTCGAAAATATGTTATGGAAGGTTAGCCCAAAACAATTTGTAAGTTAGATTCTGAAATGAAATATTTTTATAGGATATGAGATGAGTTAAGCATCGAAGAGAATTGCTTATTGTGGAACAATAGAATTATAATTCCTATGAAACTCCGAAAAATAATAATAGAGGATCTTCATTCATCTCATTTGGGTATCGTGAAATCAAAAAGTTTGGCTAGATCATATTTTTGGTGACCCAATTTAAATAAAGAGATAGAAAAATTTTGTTCTACTTGTGAGAATTGTATTTTGTATAAAAAAACACCTAATAAATCAGTTTTAAACTGTTGGCCTTATCCGGAGGAGTTGTGGTCAAGTTTACACTTAGATTATTTAGGTCCTTTTTTACAAAAAATTTTTCTAATTTTGGTTGATTCTTTTAGTAAATGGATAGAGGTCTTTGCAGTTCCCAATATAACGTCTAAGACCACTATAGATATTTTGAGGACTACTTTTGCAATATTTGGTCTTCCAAAGCTTTTAGTTTTAGATAATACAACAAATTTTTGTTCTAACGAATTTGAATTTTTTTTTAAGCAAAATAATATTAAACACATAACGTCACCCCCTTATCAACCTTCTTCCAATGGAGCGGCCGAAAATGTCATAAAGACCGTTAAAAATGCTTTAAAAAAGGCCTTGGGCAAAAGTATATCGTTAAATTTGAATAAAGTTTTAAATAATTTCTGATTTGACTACAGAAATGTATCACACTGCACAACAGGAAAGAGTCCGGCTAGCCTTATGTTTAGGCGTAATTTACTTACACGCTTTGATTCACTTTTGCCTAATAGCTCTAATGGTGACCTAAGTAACAAAGATCTAACGAATCATATTTTAGCGAAGCAAGAATTGCAAAAATTTTATCATGGTGGATCTAGAAATATAATTCTTTACATTAATGATAAAGTTATCGGAAAAAATTATGAAAATGTTAGTAAACCTACCTGGTGTAAGGGTGTAATTAAAAAAAATTAGGAAAGTGTGTTTATTTGGTATTCATTCCTGAATTAAATATTGTATGGAAGCGCCACCTGAATCAAATTAAATTAATTTTAGGATCAGGATACAGTGATTTTATTAATGTTTGACATGAGATTAAGTGAGGGGTGTTAGAAAATATATCTTTAGTAATCTAATATCAAATAGTATTTTTTTCATAGTTGTGTCAATATTTTTAGTTAAATACATTAATGTGGTAAAATTCAAAATAAAATAGATATTTATCTACTATATATTATTGTACAATATCACGACTGGAACAACATAAGAAATTAGCAATTGATAGTCTAATGTCTACATTGGGACCGTTCACAAAATCCATTTTCATACAAGGGAGTGTGACAGGGGGGACGTGACGTTCGCCGTTCATCAAAAAAATTTACTTTAGTATGTTTCAACTATTTGTTTTTGTCATGATAAAAAGTCACTATATTGGAGACTACTCACACGATTTCTATAAAAATTGGCAAAGATGGGATGGAGAACAAGTTATGGCGAATTTATGGAAACTATTTTGATATACATGTCACTTTCGGTTATATCGAAAGTCAACACAACTTTGTTATTTTAAATATAACAGTCTGAATATTATAAACTTTTTCGGATTCTACATTAAATTTTAATGTCACTTTATACTTACCGAGGTGTTCTTTTTTTAAATAAAATGAGGGTAGTTTCCCATACCCGATCTTAAGCGATTTTGAGATATTAACATGTGTGCGTAGGCGCAGGCCGTGTTATGTTTTAACAAAAACAAACTGTGTACTTGGTACGGTCATTTGTTAGATTTACGTGGAAAGTTATCCGGAAGTTTTGAAAATTGGTAGTTTTATAGATTTTGGTGCACTTTTCCCGAATTTCGACTTTGTCACGTCGCATCTTTGCCGCTCGCAAAAAATGGCGCCTAAAGCAGTTTTTTTGACAATACCTCCTTTTCGACAAAAACACTTATATACAAAATGAAAGTAAAGACAATTACCTACATTTATGTATCTACCCTTTTTTCATTAAGTCAATAGTTTATTCAACGCGCGTTTTGGTCTTCACTTATTCATTCAACCTATGGCATTTAATTTCAACTGATTATTGTGAATTATATACAGGGTGTCCCGGGACTAAAGGGAAAAAAGTCAGGAGCGTATAATCTGAGCCAAAATAATGTTAGAACTTCATATAAACATTTTCTATGCAGGCCCTCGTCTTTGAGTTATAGGCCTCCAAAGTTTTAATTTTTAATTTGGTTTTTATTTTTTGTATGTTATTTGATCTTTATAAAATTTACGGCAATGTTATAATGTACGTGTATGTTTATTTTGGAAAGGTAAACAGATTTACAGTAGTGCTTTGAAGCCAGGGACGGACTACTCGCTATGGTTAGTGATCCAAAAATTTTGCAGGGATGGCACACCCTGTATGAAATTATCGAAATTGACTTCCCCACACATTAAGTAAACGAAAAGGTACTCTTGTTGGAATTCGATAAAATAAGCCGTTTGGCTAATATTTACAGTTTTATTAATGCACTATGTACCAATTTACGCATTCACCATTTTTATAAGTTCACAACGAGTTAAAACTAACTTATTAATACGATGTCCAAGATTTACCTACAGTACTACAAAAAAATAATTTAACGATAACAGAAGATAAAAAACATTAACGACTTATTAATTCGAAAGTTGCTAAAAACGTTTTAAAAGCGTTTTTACCGTTTATCAAGTAACCATAGGAATAGTAGTCAAACGTTGTGTAGAATAGTTCGTAGTCAGTACTTGTCAATAATTCATAAGTCCTTAATTTAACAGTTACAATGGCAGAATTCACTTTTATTGAGTACGCAGATATGCATTTAATGTATGGACTGGCTTCTCGAAACTGTTTAGAAGCCAGAAGGCTTTATGCAGAACATTTTCCAAACACAGCATTGCCAGACAGACGAATGTTTGAGCGTATTGATCTCAGGTTACGTGAAACAGGTATGAATAAGTAAATGTAATTTTCCATGTATACTAAACAAAATTTTAAATTTTGGGAAGGTTTTTGCCAAAAAAAGGTGGAGAAGGACCAGTACGAAGCGTACGTACTGTGGCAGTTGAACAAGACTTGTTAAATGCAGTTGATAATGAACCATCAACGAGTTTACGAAAATTATCAACGTCTCGAAATCAGTTGTTCATCGCGTCCTAAAAGAACTGCTGTTATATCCTTTTCACATGAAAAAAGTACACAGTATGACAGTGGCTGATTACCCTGCACGACTTGAGTATAGCCAGTGGTGTCTGCGACAAGAACAAACAGACAATACATTTATTAGTAACGTTCTCTTTACGGACGAATCCGGTTTCACCAGAGATGGAGTCATTAATTCTCATAATATGCATTTATGGGATGATGTTAATCCACATGGCATTATCCAAACTAGGAACCAGCATAGACTCATGGTTAATGTTTGGGTAGGAATAGTTGGCAATAATTTGATAGGGCCATACTTTATTGAAGGTACTTTGACCGGTCAGAGATATTTGGAGTTTTTGCAAAATGAGTTATGGAACCTGTTTTATGATGTGCCACTACAAACTCGTAGGAATTTATGGTTCATGCATTTCAGTTTAGATGTACGACAGCATTTACACACAAGGTTTCCTAATAGATGGATTGGTCGTGGAGGTCCTTTTCAATGGCCACCGCGATCAGGAGACGTTAATCCTTTGATTTTTTTTCTCTGGGCTATCTCCAAAGGAAAGGTATACGCAACACCTGTGCGAACAAGGCAAGATTTAATAAACAGAATTGTGTTACACTGCAAGGTTATTAGAAATAATATGGGGTTGCTCTTTTAAGTGCAAAGAAACAACCTTCGTAGACTTAAAATGTGCGTGGAAATGGGAGGAGCTCATATTGAACATTTATTAGAATAACGTTAGTTTTTGTTGTTGTTTAGGAATTAGTTTTAGTCTAATGTTTTATAACTTGTGTTTTTTGAGGTTTTCTTAATGGTTTAATAATGTTGTGTTCGTAATTTTGATTAAAAGCAACTAACTACTTTGTTTGCGTACCTATTTAATTCTCATGAAATAAGTTCTTAATGTTTTTATCATCTGCTATCATCAAATTATTTTTTTGTAGTACTGTAGGTAAATCTTGGACATCGTATTAATAAGTTAGTTTTCGTGCAACCGGACGCGAAGTCAGTATTTCGCGTTCTCAACACAGTCCGCGAAATTCAATTTCGCGGCCGTTACCCATAGCAACGGCTGCGAAACCAAACGTCACTTCCAAATTTGAATATCACTTCCAAATTTGACATTTCTAAAATACTACAAAGACAAGGATTATTTTTTATTGAATACCAACAAATACAAAAGTACTTATATTATTTAGGATGGATATTAACATTAATAGTACAGTTTGTATTATTACTTATATTTACTCCAGAAGTTGAAGCAAGAACTGCCAAAATATTTTGTATATATTGAAACCGGCGGCCTCGAATTGCGGACCGATTACCTGATTCCAATAATTCCGTACTCGAACTGCGGACCAAACCAAAAAGACCCCTCTTTTAAAAACCATGAATTGCGGACTAAGCTTAAGTTTATACAACTAGGGTAAAGGTAAGGTGTAAAAATTAGGGAATAGTAAACCATTATCATTTCAATATTTTTTTATTTTGAATAAGAAAATTATAGTTTTTAAAGAAATACATTTTGCTTATAATATGTTTATTAATCAACTAAAATACTATAGTCTATACAATATATGGGATATAGGAAATGTATAAATATGTTGATGTAGGTACTAATAAATCCAAGATTTATTTATTATTTACTTTATACATATAGGACAAACATTTCACGTAATTATATCTAGTAATTTCTTTATGTTCATATTGAAAAATTTTTCGATTCGGATTAGGGTAGGGGGTAAGGTAGGGTGGTTTTAGTTAGGTTATTATTGAAAATTATTATAATAATCTGTCAATTACACAATTCAATTTTTCGATTCGGATAAGGGTAGGGGGTTAGGTAGGGTGGTTTTAGTTAGGTTATTATTGAAAATTATTATAATAATCTGTCAATTACACAATTCAATTTTTCGATTAGGGAAAATGTATCTATGCATTCGTGATAAATATCATTATTAAAATATTTTTACTTTCCAAAACACAAACGTTTTAGTTTAGGACTACACTTGGCAACGTTGGTAAGAGCTACATTTAAACGCTCCTGATTTCAGGTGGCCCTTTCGACTTGGTCCGCAATTCATGGGTCATTAAAAACACATGACAAATTTTAAAAATCATTTATGGTTTTTGGTCCGCAGTTCATGTACGCCCATTGAAACATATCATTTCCATAGCACCCATTGTTAAATAAATTAAACTGCTGTTGATTTTAGAGCAATGATATATTATCTAGTTTAATAATTTTAACGATTGCACGAAAAATAGTGTGTATGCCATGGCCGCGAAACTTTTTAACGACCTCAAGATTATCTTGCCTCGGCCGCAAACGGCCTCGGCGATAACTGTTCTTTCGGTACGTTAAAAAGGTATTTCGCGGCCTAAGCATACAAATAACTATTTAACTCGTTGTGTACTTATAAAAATGGTGAATGCGTAAATTGGTACATAGTGCATTAATAAAACTGTAAATATTAGCCAAACGGCTTATTTAATCGAATTCCAACAAGAGTACCTTTTCGAAGTCAATTTCGATAATTTCATACAGGGTGTGCCATCCATGCAAAATTTTTGGATCACTAACCATAGCGAGTAGTCCGTCCCTGGCTTCAAGGCACTACTGTAAATCTGTTTACCTTTCCAAAATAAACATACACGTACATTATAACTTTGCCGCAAATTTTATAAAGATCACTAACTAGTACAAAAAATAAAAACCAAATTCAAAATTAAAACTTTGGAGGCCTATAACTCGAAAACGAGGGCCTGCATAGAAAAAGTTTATATGAAGTACAGTCAAGCGTCAATTAAATCACTTAACAGTAGTACAATAAAATCCAAACTTGTCTGGGAGTGCTTAGAAAACCTTAAAAAACTCAGTGCCAAAAATAAGGTAACCCTGAAATGGGTGCCAGGTCACAAGGGTATTGAAGGGAACGAAAAAGCAGATGCCCTAGCACGAGAAGGATCGGCAACCGGCTACACCGGTCCTGAACCGGCAACCGGTATAACAAAGGTTTCGGTAAGAACCACATTAAACCAGTGGGTGCACAAACAACACCTCAAATACTGGCAAACAATTCCGAAGCTCAAACACAGTAAAATGATGGTCAAACAACCCATACCAAAACTTACTGAAGAAATCCTGAAGTTAAATAGGAGAGATATCAGGCTGGTAACCGGCCTTATAACTGGACACTGCGGCCTGAGAAAGCACCTTCACACAATGGGGATCTTCCAAGAAGAACGTACATGTAGATTATGTGGTGAGGAGGACGAAACAGCCACCCATATAATTTTCGAATGTGAGGCTCTACGTTGGTGGAGGTATAGACAGATAGGGCCGGATGACCCTATATACAACCTCACCAAAAGAGATACTGTGAAGAGACTTCTAGATCTCATCAAGGTCACAAATCTTCTCACGGACTAGCAGACAGACAGGACAATACAATAAGCCAACGGCTGCAGTGTTGGGGCCCACTAACCCGGCCTGTTTTCGTCTGTGTACCAACCAACCAACCAACATTATTTTGGCTCAGATTATACGCTCCTGACTTTTTTCCCATTAGTCCCGGGACACCCTGTATACAGGGTGTTTTCAAATGACACTTACAACGTTTGCATGTAGATACCTCTCGTAAAATTGGACAAAATGATATACTTTTCGAAATACAGGGTGTTGAAATTTTGAAAAATTAAAATGTTTAAATTTGATAACTTTAAAATGGATGAATATATTGATTTGACATTTGGCAGGTTGTTTTTAAATGTAAAAGGGCATATTTTGATGGAAAACATGTTTCAATTCTGGATCCAGTGGTGTACATTTGGTAGAAAGTCACCTATCCCCTCCCATTTTTTACGCCACTGGCATTTGAAGCTATTTTCATTTTATTTTGTATTTCTCAATGGTTTTCACGTGAAAAACGCAAAACCTTTACATATCAAACAATTTGTAGTTTTTAAGATATTTAATGTTGTTAAGAACTCTGCAAGATCACTTTTTAATAATGAAATTAAAAATATATCTTTACCTACGACCCCCCCTGTAATCAGTCAATAACACACAGTCGGCATCAATGTAATGACGTCTATTACGCACGGTAAAAAAAACGCACAGCTGTAAAGTAAATCGCACGGCTTCCCTAGCAACATCTTAGCAACTGTCAATAAACGTCGCCATTTTGTTCAAAATTTACTATTTGAAAACATTCGATATTGCCACGTTTAACTATGAAAAGCCCAAAGGGCTAAGTATGTATTGATTATAATTGAAAAATGGACTTTTGATTATCAACAATATATTAATTAAACGTTAGCTCTTTAATGTGCTTCTTTCATTGGTAATAGAGATGGAGATGAAAGTTTACCAAGCACCTCTAATAATGTAACTGTTGTTTCTTATGTTTCAACAAGCAAAGGAAGCGATCTATGATTTGTGTTTAATAACTGTACTGTTACTATAAACAATTATTATAATAACTAATATTATGGTATTAAATGTTATACAATAAAATTATTAAAAATATCTATTGTTGATGTTCAAGTATTATTAATAATAAGATTATAAATACAAGTACAAGTAGGTCGTAGGTAAAGTATAGTACGTAACTACTGTTGTAAAGCATGGAATGCACGGAATTTTCCATTCGTGCGTAAAATGCTTCTTACCACACACGTCACGTAATATACCATTCTTCAATTAATTTTAATAACTACCAAACTACTAATGGTTAGAATATGTAGCAGGAATATGAAACAGCAATACATTGACAAAAGATTGTTGAAAATACTTTTCCAAACTTGTGATTTTATTAACAAAAGAATTAATGAAAATAAAAACTTCAACATTAATAAATCTCAACTGACAGTAAACTTATGTTTTCGAAGGCAACTTGGTATCATTTTGTTTTTGTTAAAATTAAAGCCAATGAATTTTGTGACAAAACTTTTAGGACATACGTTATGTCGTATGTGAGTTTACTTTTAAAAATGGCGATACGTTAAAATATTCCACCAATAGATCAGTGATTTTAATCGCTGAAAGTTTTGGTCAAACGCCAAATGATAAAAAACTGAATTTTATAAATTTAAATATTAAAAATAAGTTGTTGCAAAATTTAGACGCCATCATTCAACTTCGAACACCGTATCTCTCTATACTTTTTAAATAAGTCACTGACAATGCTATTAAATTTCTAGTATAGAAACAACATACTATATCTACTTTTGACCAATTTTGATATTTCGGAACATATAAATTCGTGGTTGATTTAAAAAATACTTTACCTGTTCGGGCCCTGTAAATTTTTTTCCTTCCCGTACCATATTGGCTAACCAATACGTTCGCCTGTACAGGTTCAATATGAGACACATTGTCGTATCAGCAACTTCTTCGACACCGTATCCGGGCACATTGCACACGGCTATACCAAGTTCGCCTGCGGCCTTCACGTCAATATTATCTACCCCGCTACCTATACGCACTATAATACGTAACGTCTTGAATTTCTCCAAGTCCTCCTTTGTTAAAATGATGGTGTGCCACATAAGAGCGCCGACCGCTTCGTTGAGCACTTTTTCGTGAATTTCACTGGTGCTCTGCGCATCGCAAAACGCCACAGTCGCCACGTCCTTCAATATAGGCATTTCTATAGAACAATCGCGACCGTCCAACAAGGCTACAAGAGGTCGGGTCTGCATGGGTCCGTTGGAAATGGGACCGCGTGGCTCAAACCTAGGCCTTTTGGGCATCATTTTTCTCTTGTCCATTGGATGCAACTAGCCACACATGCACTATAATTAGAGCACTGTCACGCGCGCACTATCACACACACGCACGCACGCACTAAACTAACACTTTTCGATCCTTAATATTATTTTGATTTGTTTCAATTTTAAACCACTTCTTCCGCGATGACGACCCTCAGGTTACCTTTCGCGGTTTAAGGTGCGCTTCATTGTTGCACATGAAGACTCTGAAACAAAAATTAAACCAATAAGAACAACAAAAAACAATTAAAATCGTCTATGCATAGCCAAGAAAATTTGCAAATAAATAATAAAATTATGTCTATTTTCACCAAGCATTCCTTCATAGAACTAGAGAAATGTAGAGAAACATATAATTTATAATGTAAAAAATAAAATTAGAAGCATTTTCATAATTTAGTTCGTAAAATTAAAAAAGTGTATAGAAAATGTTGGTTTGAAATTAGTATATTGTATACCTAGGCGGTAAAGTGGCATTTTTCAGGCCGAAAGAAGATATGGACAGGGAAGGCAAAGCCTAGCCTGGCCACTTCTTGATATTGGTAATATTCTTTCTATAAACATTTTATTTTATAATATGAAATTCATTACCGTTTTTATCCTACACAATAATTATTGTTACATTATTTTATCTGATTCAGGTTCCATAACTGACAAGTTAAACATCACAAACAAATATCGAAATAAGGCAACTTATGATTGTATTTGCATCAGACATTGACAACTGCTAACAATTTATTTTTATACTGACGTTTAATGATGTAGTTTATTTTAAGCGATTCGTTTTTGTTTATTCTGAATATGATGTGATTGAAATCGCTTAGGTATGATATTTTAAGTGGGATATCAATCAAATTAGCAATTTTTATTCAATTTGTCAATCGGGGCGCCAACTAGCGTGGAAACGTAAAATTTATTTTCTCTCCTAGGCTTAGAAACGGTTATTTTCTCACCTCCGTAAAGCTGATAAAATTCAACTTTCTCATAGTCTAGGAAAAAAATAATATTACGATTGTTTTCAATAGTATATTTTTTATGTCCAAATGTATGTATGTCTATTGAAAGTCTATAGAGGATAGGTATAAGGAATACAGATAGATAATGGGCAACGTATTATTCCAGAATATACAGTGTGACCCATTTTGTTTGGAAGCACCCCTATAAAATCCGCATTTTTCAACCGATTTCGATTTAGTCTTTTTTGTTAGATTCAGTATCAAAAACAGTATTTGAGCACAAATTTTTATACCATAATAGCTATTTTCAAGGCCCTCTACGTTAATTTTTCTTTGCCAAAAAAGACGAAAGTATATTAGGCATTTTTTTTTCTCAAATATGACTACACCACTGGATTCAGAATCATCACAAATGTGAACTATCAAAATTTTATAAAAAAAGTTTTATTAACAACAAAGTTATCACTACATAAATTTGGAAAAAGTTGTTTTTTAATTAATTTTTTACTAAGAATGTAGACACATTTTAAAAACGGCAACATGGTCAACAAAAACTAGGACTCAAACATATTGCACTGTAAAAATTCGAAGCCGAAATTTTAAAAGACAGGATAATAGGTCCATTCTTTTTTGAAGGTAACATGAATGCCAATAACTCCATGGAATTCTTGGAAGGTGAGTTATCCGCAGTGATTGACGAACTGCCACTAGCAGAAAGAAGAAATTTGATATTTCAGTTAGATGGTTGTTCTGTACACTATTCTAGGATTGTCAGGCAGTGGCTTAACAAAAAATGTTCAAATGCAAATGGTTGGATAGGTCGCGGTAGCGAGTTAATCGAATGGCCTCCTAGATCGCCCGATTTAACTATATTGGATTTTTATCTGTGGGGTCTTTTGACACAAAAAGTGTATAAGACACGTCCAAGGAATAGAGCAGAACTGTGTGACAGGCGTGTGCTGGAATAACGCCACATGAAATAAAAAAGCGATAATACATAGCTGCAAACGATACGAGAAATGTGTGGAAATTAACGGAGGTCTAGTCGAGGCTACAAAAATGTAGAATTCAATTATTATTAAGTAGTTTAATAATCAAAATGTATTATTTGGTGTTAATTTGTATTTTCGTCACATCAGCACAATTTTACATTACTCTCAGAAGCTATAACTCCAGAACGGGTTAAGGTATCGGCTACGAATTTCTACAGTGCAATATGTTTGAGTCCTAGTTTTTGTTTACCATGTTGCCATTTTTAAAATGTGTCTACATTCTTAGTAAAAAATTAATCAAAAAACAACTTTTTCCAAATTCATGTAGTGATAACTTTGTTGTTAATAAAACTCTTTTTATAAAATTTTGATAGTTTACATTTGTGATGATTCTGAATCCAGTGGTGTAGTCATATTTGAGAAAAAAAAATGCCTAATATACTTTCGTCTTTTTTGGCAAAGAAAAATTAACGTAGATGGCCTTGAAAATAGCTATTTTGGTATGAAAATTTGTGCTCAAATACTGTTTTTGATACTGAATCTAACAAAAAAGACTAAATCAAAATCGGTTCAAAAATGCGGATTTCATAGGGGTGCTTCCAAACAAAATGGGTCACACTGTATATACAGATTGCGTAAATTACATCGGAACCGTCCGGATTACACAAGTACGACAGAAAAACAGCTGAAAGAGAGAGAAAGAATAATTATGTGCGGTCATTAAGGCGTGTAATTTGTTTCACCTTAGGGGTGTATACTTATTTCTCGAGACTGACCGAATGCTCATTGCCCCCCTATTTTAACCGCTGTTGCCAGAAGCGCAGATTAATTTGTACAAATGATATTTTTGTCTCGTTATCGTTGACTTTTTTTCGAGGGTGAAAATACAGCACGTTTGTGCCAGCATTACGCCAAATAATTTTAGAGATATGAGATCAAATCTTTATCACAGATTTGGTTATTGTCTGGCACAGGAGGGTGGTTTATTTCAGCACTTAATTCATTAAAATTATACCTTTAGAATGGATTTTTATTTTTATTTTTTCAGGAAGTTTATATTTTATGTTTAGAATAGGTGTACCTACCTACTTATTTTATTTTTTCAATTTAATTTATTAATGGAAGGGATTTTTAGTTTATTAATTATGGTTCTCTCAAGAAATGCTGTTTTATTTTCAAGTTACAATGGCTAAAATAATATCCTATTGTAGTTAGAAATTGTCAACTTGGTCTGAAATGATCATGTTGACAAAAATGAATTTCAAGATGTACAGGTTACAGCATACTGAATACCACCGTTATACCACTAACTAGTGAATTCTCTCTGTAAAGGACCATTCGGCCAGTGTCGGGAAATAAGTATACACCCCTAAGATGAAACAAAGTGATGACCGCGCACAATTATTCTTTCTCTCTCTTTCACATATCCTTGTCGTACTTGTGTAATCCGAGGCGAGGGTTCCGATGTAATTTACGCAATCTGGTACATAAACTAAAATAAACTGCTCCACAAAAGTGAAAGAGGCTCACAAATATTTGATTCATGTTAAAAATGATCGACTGTTTTATGAACCAAAATGAAAACTATCCACCCCATATCTTCTTATTCATATATAGACTCCACCCAAATAACAAATACACAAAGTTTCAACAGTGTGGTCATAATAATTTTTTAGGTCTGGGCCAGTGGCGGCTCCTCGAAGGGGCTCAGCCTCCTCAACAATTTATCCAGCAAATAGCACCAGAAATATTTTATTGATTATTATTCATTTTATTTCCTGTTTATCTAATAATTTTCAAATTTTACAATTCCCTGTTTTCACTAGTTATTTTTGAATCTGTCATCAGTGCCCTGAGCCTAGATTCTACAAACATCTCAACACAGTTGCCGTTTTTTCGACCAGTCCAATTGCTAATACCGTAAAAAATAGCGGAAATGGCAACACTCTCAGGAGGCTTGCCTCTATCGGTGGCGATGATACACGAATATAGAATACGAGTGGCAAAGCACATCGTGTTGCGCGTTGCATATAATTTGGTAGACAAGAAACTACATTATAAACAACTTTTTTATGAAATTTTAGATACCTACACTATTAAAGGTCAAATTGAGATTCGATTTTCCGATTTACATGAATTGAAGTTTTTCGACTTGACGAATAAAAGCTTATTCGAATGTTTTTCAAAAGAGTTTCCCAACCCACATTTAGATAGGTAACTTAGTTCTAAAATATAAATTTTTTGATAAAATAGCACTGCACAATGAATTATGCGTTGTATACTCGGATAAAGATATTTTCTACTCTCAAACGAATTAAAACTTACCTGCGAAATACAATGGGCCAAAATCGTTTATACAATGCTAGTTTAATATCTATTGCAAAAGATTTATAAAACGCTTAAAACAAAATATTTTACGATAATATTATTGACAATTTTTCGCAAACTAAAGACCGTAGGATTCCGTTAATATGTATAAAGTTAATAAACCTATAATAAAAAAAAAACGAAATATGAACAATTCCAAAAAAAAATAAAAAAACGAACAGAAAAAATTTTTTGTAAGAGAAACTACCTCCACGTTGGTTCTTGCTGGGCAACAATTAATTTTGTCACTGAAGTAGCTGGTACTGTCGCTGCGCAATGGTTAAATTAATTGGATGAATAGAGTATATTTTTACAAAAACGTTTTATGTCCAGCCTCCTCTCTTAAAAAGTTCACGAGCCGCCACTGGTCTGGGCCCAAGGCATAAGAGCATCTCAATGAGAACTATCCACCCCACATAATTCTGAAGGCATCACTTTTATGAAAAATGAAAAAAAAACCTCAAAAATCATATAAAGGGGGACGTCTTTTTGCTTATATGTGGACGTTATAACTTTAACCCCCCCCCCCCACTTATGATCACTCCACCAATTTTTTAAATGGTACACCCTATACATTATTGCACTGTTGGATTCTCCCCTGAAAGAGGATTACAAAAATGTATAATCCATATGTGAAAGGTCAATCAGTTGGGAGTTACGGATGTTAATTCGTAACAAATCAGGAAAATAATATTGAATTATTTTATAAGGTGCTCAAATTGACTTCCATTGGTTTCCATATAAAGATACAATCGAGTGGTCGGGTTTTCAGATTGACTTTTCACTTATATAGCATACATTTTTGTAATCCTCTTGTAGAGGAGAATCCTACAATGCAATAATGTATAGGGATGCAATAATATCCCTCTTCCATTTAAAAAATTGGGAGGGGTTACCTTTGGGGAGAAAAAGTTAAATTTATAAAGACGTCTCCCTTTATATGATCTTTTTCATTAAAGTGACATCTTCAGAATTATGTGGGGTGGATAGTTTTCATTGAAGCGCTCTGTATATTGAATGTTTACTTGCGTATTTAACTAGTTTTTTAGTTTCCCAGTTAAAAAATTTTCAAGTTTAAGGCTGTTTTTTAAAAAATATTACACCAGTTATTATTTCAACTTTATTCAGTCAAGTGTGATTTAAAATTACCTAGACATACACTGCTTTTAGGATGAAGCTAGGAGGGCTATTGGTATAATGGATGATTCCAGTAGTCCATTCAGTATTGCCACTACAAAAATTTCGGGTCTAAAATGACTGACATTTTCTTGGCCTTTTTGGGTACGATTCAAAGTCGAGACAAAAGTAATTTTTGATTTCAAAGATTTCTAGATGTTCCCAAATATCTGCACTAGACGATTAATGTTGTTATTGGAAAAAATAAAATATGCGTGTTAAATTTTTACGTTTGCTGCATGGACGAAACCTGTCAATTCAATGCCACACGTCTTGTTTCTGACATTTGAAATTAACTTCGGTTTCGTTTTTTCTCGAATGTGCATCTAATCTAAGTAAGTAATTTGTGATCTAATCTAGTATATTTTGAGATCAATCGTTGTCTTAGCTTGTTTAACATTTTTTTCAAATGTCAAAAACAAGACGTGACATTGAATTGACAGGTTTCGTCCATGCAGCAAACACGTAAATATTCAAGTCCCCTAGGTTATTTTAGTTTTTTCAGTAACAACATTAGTAGCCCGGTTCAGATATTCGGGAACATCTAGAAATCTTTGAAATCAAAAATTACTTTTGTCTCGACTTTGAATCGTACCCAGAAAGGCAAGAAAATGTCAGTCGTTTTAGACCTGAAAATTTTGTAGTGGCAATACTGAATGGACTATTGGAATCATCCATTGAGGCGGGTCGTCTTCAGAGAGAAGTTGTGGACGTTTTCCAAGTCAGTGAAAGTGTTATTTCACGACTTCTCCGACGATACCAAGCTACTGGAAACGTGAGAAAAAATACTCAAGACAACCAAGGGTCACCTCCCCCCAAAGATCGTTATCTGACTGTATATGCGTAGAGAGCCTCTGAGTACTTGTTGGATCATACAACAACGTCTTTTGAATGCATCTGGTGTTTCGTTTTCAATTGAAACAGTATGTCAAATATTACACGAGGTTAACTTAGGTACGTTCACGACGACTTATGAGAAGAGTGCCAATAACAAAAATTCATATACTTGCTCGATTGGTTTGGGCTAATAAACATGTGCATTGAAATCCTTATAAATAATCAGTTTTTTCAAATATTTTCAATAAAACAACACCAGTACAAGAATCAAATCGTTCTTCCAGAGAACGCCACTGCGTTACAAAAGTTATACGTCCGAGGAAACTAACTCCAATTACTGGTGCATGTAACCGCCTTCTCCATCGTATAACTTTGTTACTACCATATAACGACATTTATCTTTGTTTTGTAACTTTCGACTCTGTACGATCCTGAATCCGGAGTTTTGGGGTCGTTCGGCGAGACGCTACCAGCGACTACAGAGTTTATAGTTTTAAATATGACAGAGATTGTCCGATTAATTATGGAGTTTCGGAACCTACAGTATATATTCCATCAGTTTGCATACGAACAAAAGTAAATTGCTATGTTCTATGTTTTGTTGGCAAAATGTTTAGTTTTGTTATTTTTTATGCAAAAAATGATTTTTTTTAAAAAATCACTTTATAATATCACCGTTGTTACAGTGCGCATTATTTTGCAAAACATTTTCCCACTGACCACACATTTCGAATAAGTGATATTATGCTTCCTAATAGTGTCCGATTAGTAAACATCATTCCGAATAAATGCAGGAAGCATACACGTTTTGAATGAATTCTAAACAAAAATGGACCGATTCAATAGAAAGAGCTCAAGTCTTCCAATCACTTATTCTCTTTTATATGTTCTTTACCCCAGTTAGATACCGCGCTTCTGACACCTGGGATCCGTTGTTACTACCTGTGCGATTCCGATTTGTATAGTTGTGAGTAAAATTAGATTGCACTGTTTCACAATAAAATAATAGTATGCGGCAAGGTCTCTTTAAGGATTAAAAAGCCATAAATCATTTCTAGTCTTGACCTACCCACAAGCGAACAATAGATTCTCATTGGTCTATGAAAAATTTACTTAAATTGTTGGTCCACATGGACGTCCCAGGGTGGTTTAGTTCATTTCTTTTATTTACGACTTTACGAGACATTGTGTTCTTGGATGTTGCTGTAATTGAGATTTTGTTTTATTGACTACAGCTATTTTGTTGGTAATAATTAAAATTATGGCTTTTTGGCGACCATTCGAAGAGGAAGATATTGTTATAGTCTCCGAATAATGAATACACTAGAAGAGTGAACAAACGGCTCGCAAGACTAGTAACTTGTTCAAAACGAGATCCTTACTCGTTTTCTTGGTTCCAAAATAAAACGAGAACTTTTAATTTCGCGCGTTTTCATATAAATGACTCTTCTTCCTTTAGTTCTTTTGCTTTTTAATAACTTCGCTTTTTGGTTATGTTATTTGTGGGTATTTTATTGTTATTGTAAACAAAATGGATGCTTTTTTTATTGAGAGTGAATCAGTTGAAAGTTGAATTTTCGGATATGTCCGAAGATGATAGAAGTTGCCAGAATTATTACAAGATCGACAGCGCCCAAAAAATGAGAAATACATTGAAGAAACGATACAGCAATAAAATGACACTGAATTTGTTGAACATTTTAGAATTCATAAAGAGTGTGTAAATAGCATTTCAAGACAGTTTGAAAACAGCGATTTATGTCATCCCCCAACAGGTGGAAATAACAAAATAAGCGCCAAAGATATTCTTATATTCTTGTGGTTTGCTGGTCACCAAACCTCTTAATTTCGAGATGTGGCTGACCGGATTAACATTTCAATTAGTAGTTTGTTCGAGTGATCCGTCGGGTTACATACTTTGGATGTTTATAACATAACCTTATATCTTCTTTTCTGTCTCATCAAAATATACAGCAAAGAATACTTTTCAGAACTGTTCCAGCACACATTTGTTTGGAACCTACTTGGTACATTATTCTGTTCACGCATGCGCATCGATAATGTTAATAACATGTTTTGAACTCGCTTTGGGAACAAACCTAATATTGCGCAGTTGTCGGTTTAACAACGGAGTTTAAAGAAAAAGTATATTGGCAATATAAATTTCCTTGAACGAATTTATCCAGTTTCCATTTAAATGCACAGGCTGTCTCAAATTGGATGGTTTTGCAAGGTATATCGAAAATTAGAGGATATAGAAAAAAGTTCATATATCATGACTTATTTCTTTGTTATGCACGCCATGGTCCAAACAAATTTTCAGTAAGCTTTTTTATTTCCGAGATATAGCGCTTTTCCAAATTAACTGATCTTCTTTATCTTACTAGATTGGAATAAAGATATTTTGATCGAATAATCGAAGAAGAGTGCAGTATATAGTTAATATTTAGAGGATTCGGCTTAGAAGGTATGACATAAAATTAGATAGGTATTTTTAATTGGGACGCACTATATATTTTTAGGTTTTTGGTTAACTTTTTTAATATTCCACCTAATATGATATTATATACCTATTTCTTATAGTTTCTACTTTTTTTTCTCTTTTTGGGAGACGCTCTTGCTTGTGCCGAGAACACTGCAGCATGTTGGCTTAAAGTCCTCTGCTCCCACATTTATTCTACCCACCCAGCCATTCCCGTATCTTTGAGTAGACGATACAGGTCAACTGGATGCGTGCCCCATTCTTCATGTGGCATGGTTTCTACTAAGAGGTGACATAAAACGTCGCTATAAAGCTATATTAAGTTTAAATGGGACACCCAGTACATTTTTTTTACTTTTTTTAACCCCTTTTCACCTGATCTGACATGGTACGTGTATATTTCTCATAATTTCTACTACAGAGTAACATGCAATGTCCCGTAAATATATATGAATTGAGTATCTCTTTTATTTTTAGTTAGCAAATAAAACAAAACAATGGTTTTACTTCAAAAAAATAGAACAATTTCAACATTACATAGATTCTCCTCAACAACTATTAAAAAAATACTATAGTAAATGTTCAAAATATACCCCACTTTCCTGGATGATTAATTGGCATTTATTACCTTCTCACTAATAGAACATTCGGTATTTAAGTAAGTCACATATTTTTTTAAATCCCCAATTGTAAAAATCAAGATATTAACTTCTATCGTACGAGGGCCTTGCTGGTCCGGTGGCTCCCATCCACCAATCAGAAAATACAATATGCTGAAAGATCTGTATCTAAAATATGCTAGATAATCATCCAGGGAAATGAGGGATATTATCAACACTTACTAAAGTTTTTTTTATTGGGGAGAAATATTTTTATTTATATGATTTATGTTTGTTCAACATACTTTACGCGATATTTTATGTCACTCTGGCGTAGAAATTATAACAAATAGATATACACCTAATATATCAGGAGAAAGAGAATTGAAGAAAGAAACGAAAAAAAAAACATTCAAAAATACCTAAGTTTATTTATGTCATACCTCCTACGTTTTATTTTCAGTTTTTTTGTTTTAACACTAATTATCACAATTTTGCAGAATAATTTAATAAAAGCGATATGTAAGTCAAAAGCCAGAAGGTGGTTATGAATGATTTTGTGTACCTTAAAATATATAGACCGTTTCAGCAATTTCTATTTCTATCTCCCGAATATATACACGGAACTACTCGAAAGTTTCCGAATAGACATACGGAGTAACTTTACAAGAAATTTCCTTTCTGCTTTTTACAAAGTACGCGTGCAGTTCGACTTTATACTATTTGCCATGAATGGAGTAGAATAAAGTTCCTGTGCATTTATCTAGCAATCAGATGAATGTGCATTCAACTCACTTTTTGCTAAAAGTGGCTTTACCTGCTTCTGTCCGATTGCTCCATTTATGCACTTCGAATCAGTCGCCATAAATCAAGTTTTTGCGACTTTTTAAAACAAAGTCCCAAGAGGACTCTACCAAGTTGTATTTCAACGTTCACTTCGACTATGCCAATTTCCGAAATTAAACAGCATCCTAACATATTTTTATCTATAATTATTGTAATTTCGTCGACATTTTCCCCGTAATTTTACACATTCTAATTCCGGTTCTGTCTCATAATAACTCGATTTTAATTTGCATGTTACATGATTTACTAAACTTAGCCTTGACCATAAAAAAAACGGTTTACAATCTAAGCATAACTTTCTTATTCTGATTTACCTGCACATTATTATTAATAAACATTATAAATTATGATACAAACAAAGGTAAAAGAACAAATAAAATGAGAAAAAAAAGTTTTGAATGTAATCAAAAGGCGACGAGAGGTAGAAAATGAACTTTTATAGCTTTCTAAATTGCATCGATAATTTTATTAGCGCAATTAAGCAATAAATACTGAGTTTTTCAAATAATAATGACATAATTTGTTGACAACTGTAAAACTAAAATTATATGAAAATATTTATTTATACCCCTAACCTAATTTACCATGAGCCAAAAGTCCAACCTAAGCTAGTGCCCTTTGAAGATGTCGCTGTTAATTTAGTTTTTAAGTACATCTCAAAAAACCTCTACTTTCAAACTAGACTTGGTACACTGCATAACCCTGCTGTGATAAAATGTTTACTATTAACTCGCGTTTTTATTACTATCACAAGCGTTTAAGCCAAGATGAGCAGCGGGTTAATTTGATTAATTTTTTTGTGTATCAGTTTTTTGACAAATTCAACAACTTTTCCAAAATACATCACGTCAAGTTGCCTTGACACTGAAGACTTATGGTTATTGTTGTGTAAAAAATCCAAAAAAAATTTTCATTTTTTCAAGAATATCCTGATATATTCATTTATTCTATCGTGCAGCCAAATACGCGGAATGATTTCAATAGGTGGCATCCAAATCGATCAACATTTACTGCTCTCCACCGAAGCCTACGCGAAACCGGCATCCAAAGGTACTGAAACTGGTACACATCCGGATGTTACAGAGGTATACAAAAATGATATTTTTGACGAAATATAATATAATTAGATCTAGAATACTCGCGGCTATGTATCCTGCAACTTGTAAATACTCCATATGAAATATTATTTATAAACTGAACCTGTATCCGTTTCACTTTAAAAAATTTTGTGCGATGGTATGATATTGACTTCCCTGCTCGAGTAACTTCAACAAACTGGTTACAGGACAAAAAGAAGATTTTCACTAAAAAATTGTATTTTGCGATGAAGGTACATTTACTCGAAACAGAATTTACATAATGCACATCATTATGCCTACATTGTAGAAAATCCGCATAACATAAAGAGACCAAGCACCAGCAAACATACCAAATTTTTTTCTGTCTATTGTCTTACATCCCTACTCTCCACTATCAGAAATTTCAAAACCTTTTCAAACAACCAATCGGAAGCTACATTGCACCAATGAGAATCAATTGTTCGCTTGTGGTAGGTCAAGACTAGAAATGATCTAAGTATAGCTTTATTATTTTTTCGGTCAAGCAGCCATTAAAGCGCTGAGTTCTTGTGTAATCAGTTCCAAAATGGTGTGGGAATCCTTACTGTGGATTCCAGGACACACTGGAATAGAAGGAAACGAAATAGCAGATGAACTAGCGAAGAGGGGGACTGAAATACCCTTTTGGGGGCCGGAACTCTTTTGCGGAATCAGCTCCAATGTAATATTGGAAGAAATAGGTAAAGCCGAAGAAAAGAGAAGATCTGACAATTGGAAAGATCTAGTAGGGCTTAGGCAATCAAAGATTCTTCTGGGTGACTACAACCTGTTGAGATCAAATGAATGCATAAGTCAAAGCAAAACTGCACTAAGAGTTTTAACAGGAATCCTAACGGGACATTGTCGCCTGAATGGACACCTTATAAAGCTCAAAATAGTGGAGGAAGAAGATTGTAGATTTTGTGGAATGGAAGAAGAAACCTCCATCTACATACTTGCGAACTGCACAGTATTTCAGAATCCTAGGGTACAGTACCTGGGAGACTACTGGATAGAAGAGGGACAGTTACCTAAGTTGAGGCCTGCAGATATCCTAAAATTCCTCCGGGAAATAGGACTAAAGGAGCTACTAGTATCTGAGACTCTCCTCGGAAACTAAGTAGAAGTAAGGGGACACAATAGATCTGTTAGGTCTCAGTGAATGTTACCCCAAAATACGTACATACATATCTTTTCGGCTTTTTAATCCTGTTATTTTATTGTGAAGCGGCGCAAACTAATTTTACTCACACCTGTAGACAATACTTACGGCAACGATTTTATTTATGTCTTACAAGAAATGGTAGTCAGGTAGAACATAATGTCATAAAATTCAATAATATTCGTGCTGTTAATAATCTTCATTTTTTAGAAAATAAAATAGCCGGTCAAAAAACCAGAATTGTTTTTTCTTTTTTCGAAAACTGTGCATAATAGCGAATTCAAACCAGAGCACATTTATTTTGGAAAAAAACTAATACACAAAAAAATTAACCAAAATTTACCCGTTGCTCTCCCCCCACGTTGAACGCTTATGATGGAAATTAAAAACGAAGGTTTGTAGTAAACAACGTATCACGGAAATATTATACAACAATGTACCAAGTTTGAAGTTCGTATGTGGCAGTTTTTTTCATATATGCTTAAAACAACTGACAACAGCGCCATCTTCAAAGGGTACTAGAGCTTTCAGGAGACATTTTTGGATAAAGGTAAATTAGGTTTGATGGATAAAAAAATCACATCTAGTATCTGTAGGACTATTGGATTTCTAGACCCAAAACACATGTCAATCTAAATTCAGAATTTTTCGTGGTGAGAAACTGTAAAAGTCTCTAAACATTTTTGACGTTACGTTTTCAATCAAAATGAAGATAATCCAAATTTGGATCAAATATTATTGACAAGACAAGGTTAGGGCAGGACAACTCTGTCGGGTCCTCTATGTATTATGTTATTTGTAGTCCCAGTTTTTATGAAAATTCAATTTTTAAAAACTTTTATCATTAAAACATAAACGGGACATTATTGTTCCTTCGTGCCGGATCTATGTTAAGTACCCAAATAAAAAAAATAATGTTCAGAATGCGGAAATAGACTATTGTCGGTTAAATATATCAACACCATGTAATTGACAATTTAAATAAAAAAGTGGTGTTTAACAAGTTGCGCGTTTTCTCCTTTCTATACTTATCCAACAATTGAAATATTTCAATCCAGTTAATGGCTTTTATCCGGTACACGAAATTTGGATTCTTTGTTTTTTACCAGCAGCACTCTGCCTAGCAAATGCGGCTCTAAATCAATATTTTAGAATAAACCATCCAACTTGACGATATTTTACCATATTCTGGAAACACATTTCGTAACTTTATCAAAATTGAACTTCGGATAATAATAATAGTTTCGCACAGCTTTCGTGTTTGTAGCTCGGTTGGTTTAATAAGTTTGTTTGTCAACAGTGTCGTACATTGTATTCGAAACAATCGAAGCTGTTATTTCTCACCGTACGAAACGATAGAGATCGAATAATACCAACAAAAAATGGGATTTTTAAAATCTATTTTTAGTGGATTTATTCACGATTATAGAATAGGAGTATATCTAAAATACATTTATTTTGACAGTACTTTCGGTGAAAGTTGATCTTGAATTTGTTATTTTAAATGGACATTTTTACATTTTTCGCCTAATTTTAAATTTTTTTTACTCTGTGAAGTCCTATCTCAATACTATTCTGAATAGAAGGTGGTGGAAAATATCTTACAGATGTTCGTTTTCATGTTAACTACTTTGAAAATTGAAGGTATTATCTGAATATTTATAGAAAACGTGCGCGACGTTGCTAATTAGACACTAGCGTTCATGGTGGCGAAAATTAGCATCTACTGTTTGAGATAAATTAAATATACTAGTTACTATACGAAATATGGGGAAATTATCAAATAAACGAAATTGTCAAACGCTATAATAATTAATAGATTCCAAAAAATGAATGTCTCTAGATTGTCATCTAGCAACAAAAGAGAAAATGTATTCAAGAGTAGCCGTGTAAAAATGTTGAATAGTGGAAATCTGACAGTACAAGAGTGATAGAAGCTCGAGTAGAAATGTTTAAATACTTGTCTTAAAAATGTTATTATAAATGTTAGTCAGAACTTTTTTTATTGTACATTTCCTCTTCTTTAAGGATCTTTTTTCAAAATTCCTTAAATATTAATAGTTTTCGAGCTATTAACAAAAAACTAAACGTAATATTTTCGATACATTTTTCTATATGTAATTCCGAATCGAATGAGCCATGGCTCATATTTTTAGGAGCTTTATCAAGAATTAACAAGTTTTTGAACTTCTTGATTAGACTATGAAAAGTATGCATTTATTATTAGCACCTATTAACCTACTTGATACAATTTACTGCTTGTCATTTCTGTCGACGTACCAATGAATGTGATTTTGATGGAAAAGAATAAAATTTTATTTTTTTATCCATTTTACTATTGTGACACAACAGCAATCTGTGTTTCCAGATCTTGACTTATTTTCAAGATTATTCAATTATTGATACTCATTATCACTTTTATTTTGGTTATAATACAAGTCTAAATTGTACGCACAACATAATACATTCAAACAAACAAATACTATTAAACCTTAAAGCATACTGCTGCACGGAGAAACAGAAAAATCGCACCGGTACCGTGACATGTTCCTAGGCAGCATAAAGAACTCTCGACATGTTCCCACACATGTCGCAGTACAAATTCCTCTGACATGTGTAAATGGAAACGTACCTTAAGACGTTCTGGGCCTGTTGCAGGTCTATGGCTGGTAAGATTGGCTTCTCCAAGTCGTCGTCTAACTGTCAGTTTGCTGGACGCGCTGAAGTCGATTTCTGATTTCGCAGACTTTGTAAGATGCGCTAGTTCTGCGTTGGGGACTAGTTCCAAGTCGTCTGATGGAACCTTCAGTTTCCAAAAAAACGTGGAAAAATACGGTACACAGTGCCATTGGAGACATGATACTCTCGGTCAACATATCGCTTACTTCTTCCGTCTTGAAGCAACACAACAGTAGCAGCCACTGTGTCCGGGATTAACATTCATATTTTTTAGATTCGTAAACGCAGAACAGCTTTCAAACGTGTTTCGATCTGTCAGATATCTCACAACGATAGCATTGTTGACATGGGTTCATGGCCAACTATGCATTTTGCAGTAATAAGATCTATGGAATTCAGCATTTTTACTAAAAACACTTTTTTTCTTAAATTAAAGGTTCAATTGTTGTTAGAAAATATCTAAAACATGTTGTTTTGTTTGTGTCTAAGATATTATAATAATAAAATATCAGAAAGCATTAAAATTTGAAGTTTGTTTAAAAATATTCAACTGCTCCGGTTTTCGCGCCGGTGAGTGTATATGGGGTATTCCATGCCAAATCGACCACTTTTGAACCTGACCCCTTTAGATTCAGCTGAAACTTTACTATTCTTTCCTACCCTTTGAAAGACATTTTTGATAATTTTCTCAAATTTTTTTATCCAACCCAAAAAAAGTTATGAATTTTTCACAAAAATGGCTTTTTTATTTTCAAATAGCCATAACTTTTTTAGAAATTGACTTTTGGGTACCTTTTTTTTTTTAAATTCTTGTTTTTGAATGAACTTTTCGAAAAAATATACGAAAAAAATTTAACATGATCAATTATATAAAATAATCGGTTTTTTAAGTAAAATTGTCATTTTTTCGAAGTCCGACATTTTTTTTTCTCAAAAAAAAAACTTCAATTTATTTGACAACTATTCCCGCTAATCCCGAGCTGGGCCGATTTTTTTTATATTTTTTTTATTCATTTAAATAAAAATTGTCAAATTTTAAATGGCATTTTGGAGACCATTTGAAACAACAGTCCAAGATGATGCGCAGGATTATTGAATTGTGGATTTAAATATAAGAAGTTAGATAATCGAATGGTACCGTGATTCAAATAGAACTATAATTTATTTAGACGAAACTTGGTTTGATACACATGATGTTGTCAAGTGTTTATTCATTTATTTGGTATTCAAACAATCCTTACGGTTTTATTACATGAATAAATATATAAAATAAAATACATTTTAACTTAATATGTAAGAAAATAGTAGTAATGGTAATTATATTATAATTAAAACTGTATGAGGATATACACCCACCTTTAAAATATGGTTGGGTTGACGATACAAAAAACTGTTCTTTAGATACTCCGTGTTCTAGAGGAAAGCGCTTTATTATTGTATTACAAATTTTATGAATTTTGTATGCAGGTTAGTTTTTTTCATTCAAATTGATATAGTAGATTAACATTATTTCACAATATTCGAATTTATAAAAAATTTATATGCACGCCATTGGGCGGCTTTTTCCTTCAAAGGGATTAAAAATATGGGCCATCATATTAACTTTGGAAGAACTATAACACCAGTAAATAATACATCTACAGGAAAACGCAAGCGAAATATTTCCAAAAATTTTACTAAAACTCCCGAAATACCCGACAATGAAATTCTACTAAATATCCGAAAAAGGATTTCAAAAAATGCAATTCCGGACGGGAACAGACATTATTTTTTGTTTCGATTAATTTTTGAGCCCTCTCCCCCCTATTTGGTATTGAATTAATTTTTTAAAAGTATTCGTACTCTTTACTCGTACTTTTACGATTACTACTCGTAACCGTAAACTGAATCTATAAAATTACTTACGAGTAAAATACTTACAAACACAATTTTCAAGTACTCGTAGGTTGTACGAATATATTTTTTTTACTCGTGTCCAGCTCTGCTATCCCATGCCACTATTCCATATATTAAATGACTTTCAACTAATGTATAATATAATTGTTTGAGAGTTTGGGATGGTAAACATTTTTTTCAATACCTAAACGTATATAAGATACTTTGAAGTTTTTTAACGACATAGTGTATGTGGTCCCACCTTAAATAGCAATCAATATAAATACTAAGGTATTTAATTTTTTTCAAAGAGTGTATAACGTGATTTGATACGGGCAGAATAATCGAATTATGCCGAAGAGAAGTCGATAAATCCACCATAAATTAAGTTACGACGTTATCGATTTATTTTCGTTACTCTTGTAAACAGTAGGAATTATTTTACATATTTCACAACGAAAATAGTTTAATCGTGTTTCATTCATGTTTATTTATAAAAATAATAAGATAACACTTTATGGATTGCGTGTCCAAATACCACTTTGCTTCAATTAATGAATGACTAAACCGAATCCAAAGAAACTCGCTACTACCGTTGAGTGAAAAATACAAGCTACTCACAATTACAACGATACGAGGTTTGTTTTAAAAAAGTGACTTAATTAAATTTATTTATCAATATACATTGCTTACAATAATTAGAGGAACGCATATTTATATGATATAAATTATATCCTTATAATTTCAACAACATTAATATAGTCGCAGAAATACCACAAGCCCTTTTTTCCTTCTTTATTACGTACCTACATAATGAAATGTATGAAACAAAAAGTTACCAGATTTGAAAACGTCGTAAATGAATATCAATTAACAATAATTTGAATTGTCAAAATAATTTTAATCTGTGTCAAACATTCTACCCGAATATACAGGGCGATCCATTGAAGTCCGATATCTTGTAAATCCTCAATGCGATATTTAAATATAATTTCAACTAACTAATTGTAGTCAGCCTAAGTGTTCCAGAACGCCGTACCAGATGAAAGGTACATTTTTATAAATGGGACATCCTGCATTTTACTTCAAATTTGAATTCACAGCCATATTTCTGTGATGTTTGTCTAGTATCATAATTCACTACCAATTATCACTTATGGAGCCATTGCGTGGAGTAGTAGAGCTAGCCTCTTGACGACGAGAGAAAACCTCTCTAAAATTCAAAGACTAGCCTGTATATGCATAACAGGAGGAATGAGTACATGCCCAACGGCAGCAATGGAAGTCATTCTCAACCTCACACCATTACATATGGTGGTGGAGAGTGTTGCAGAAAGAACAAGATACACACTAAGTAGAGAGGGAATCATTAAAAAGAAAACCACCTCTTCACTTCTTAGAAATCAGACAACCTGGGACATGCCACAAGATGGTATGATGAAAAAGTATAACTTTTCAAAGAAATTCGTTACGGAATTAACCAACAAGAAGGAATGGGATCCAAATACCATTACCAGACTTGGAAAGAATGCCATTCAATGTTACACAGACGGCTCAAAAGCAATAGAAGGAACTGGGATAGGAGTGTACGGGCCCGGCACCAAACACTCTGAAAGCTTGGGAAAAACCCCAAGTATCTTTCAAGCGGAAATTCACGCAATAAGAAAGTGTGTCCAGTTCAATATTGACAAAGGATATAGAAGGAAAAGGATTATCATAATGTCTGATAGTCAAGCAGCCATTAAAGCTCTGAGTTCTTGTGTAATCAGTTCCAAAATGGTGTGGGAATGCCTAGGCAAACTTAATGAACTAGGCGAGAACAATATAGTCACCTTACTGTGGATTCCAGGACACACTGGAATAGAAGGAAACGAAATAGCAGATGAACTAGCGAAGAGGGGGACTGAAATACCCTTTTGGGGGCCGGAACCTTTTTGCGGAATCAGCTTAGGCAATCAAAGGTTCTTCTGGGTGACTACAACCTGTTGAGATCAAATGAATGCATAAGTCAAAGCAAAACTGCACTAAGAGTTTTAACAGGAATCCTAACGGGACATTGTCGCCTGAATGGGCACCTTAAAAAGCTCAAAATAGTGGAGGAAGAAGATTGTAGGTTTTGTGGAATGGAAGAAGAATCCTCCATCCACATACTTGCGAACTGCACAGCAATTCAGAATCCTAGGGCACAGCACCTGGGAGACTACTGGATAGAAGAGGGACAGTTACCTAAGTTGAAGCCTGCAGATATCCTAAAATTCCTCGGGGAAATAGGTCTAAAGGAGCTACTAGTCTCTGAGACTTTCCTCAGGAACTAAGTAGAAGTAAGGGGGCACAATAGATCTTTTAGGTCTCAGTGAATGTTACCCCAAATGACATAAATACATACATACATACATACATACATCATAATTCACTAGACCTGCTCACATATCTAAGAAACAGTACACAGGACGACGATCCCCTGTATTTTATATCGTAAATGAAAGTTACTTTACTCTACTCTAAGTTTGATTGAGTATTTCTTATACTTAAACTGAGTAGTTTTGGTGGTATTTCAATGTTATGATTAAAAAATCCAACAATTCGAAATTTACCAGATCTGTAACATAACCTTTAAAGAACATCGAGTTTAGTGTGAAAAACAAGGAGAATAAGTCCCAAACTTAAAAAACATGGCATACAAATCCACAGATTAATGGCATACATTTTACGGCGATACTTCATTTGTTATAATTTTCCAAAAATGATCTTCAATGTCTCTTGGGCCTTGTCCAATAGACTTATTGTACTTGTTTTTCACATTAAACTCAATGGCGAAAACGGCTTCCTTTTAAAATAATGAAGCCTACACGAGTCATTGGCTACCGGTTGAATACTAGAAGTTTTAAAACATATTATTATATGTTTGGTTGCCTATAACATAATCGTTTATTAATAGAAAATTGTTCAACAATAGGGGTCATTAATTAATGATTTTGTGTACATTAATATAGCTCAAAAACGCATGGTCAACGGAAAAAAATATATCAAGCCTATCCCGGAAAAAGGAATTTGAATTTCGCAAACCTCAGTCCTTTCATGACTCTTTTCAGGTCTGGGATCAGGAAAGTTACTGGGTGCCAAATCCTGCGAGTAAAGTGACCAAGGTATAATAATTATGTGTTGTATTTGACAAACAAATCATCACAAACAAGTTAGATGTATGAGTATATGCATAATTTCAAGAAAATATTCCTTGTAAGCAGAGAGCATTTGTTACTTTGTGAAGAAAAAATCTAAATTTGAGGATGATTTAAAATTAAATTGAAACGTTGATTATAACCCGCTAATCGAATTTTAATTAAATTTAATAAATCGTTGAAAAAAAACTAAAGATGTGAAAAATAGCGATTAACCCTGTTCGGAAAGGAAACTTCTTAAACTCCAGTAACTTCTACCGGCCGAGCACCGGGAGTTCCACTGAAACTTCCAAAACGAGAGGATCGACCGCCAATTCTCGTGAACTAACTTTTACCATAAAGAATATAAACTTACACTTTTGTAACAACTTTAGTTCTATCGAAGAAAACTTTTCACGGGTGACGAAGGCGGCGGGAGTTCTTAAAAACTTTTCCGACATCTTCGTTCGCCTTTCGGTCTTTACCCCTCTCACTCTCTATCTCTTTTACGTCTTTGACTTCGAACTCCGCTCGCTCGAGTTGAGAGTCGTCGGGTAGGAAACTTACTTTTCCCTCCAAAAAAACTTTTAATATCTCATCAGATATAGTTTAATTAACGGCAGGATAGCTTTTGTTTCGTTAACACTCGATATAGGTTGTTCTCCGGAAATAAACGAAACACTTTTATCGTTAGATGATAAATTACGGGAGAAGTTAAACGTTCAAAAACGTAAAATGAAGTTAAAAAAGGAAATTTACCTCTCCATCAATTTGACGGCAAATTTTAGATTCATGTTGGGGTGAAATGGGATTAAAAATTTAACGCGTGTTAGCTTTTGCAATTGATTTTAGACAAACTTCACATATTAAGGATGCACAATTTAGCAATGGCGAAACTTTTGAATATCAATTTCTTAATTCACACCTTATTAATGATGGAAGAGTTATTTAAGAGAATAAGTTAGACACACAGATGATAACCTGCATAATACAAATGTAGTATTAACAGTGTATTGAATCGCAATAATCCTGATTATTTTACTGTAAGAACTCCGAAAAATAATATACAGGTCACATTCTACATAAAAATGTGTCGACATTCGTTCAATAAAATATAATATTCGACTCTTATTTTGTCCAAACGGTCTGAAACGACATTCATTTTTTGAATTTCCTATTCACTCCATATTTCAGTTGTAGTTCATCGAGTATTTTACAAGATGTCATCTCTAAAGGTAATGTCTACCATTATACTTTTACCACAAGTTTTATATAATTCTCAATAATCAAATTAATTATATTAGTTCAAAATTTGTTTTAAATAATAGTCAAAATAAAATTATCAACCAATGCGGTGTCCGAATCGAATTACTTCAAATTTATATATTATGTTTAGAAGATTGATTAAATTAAATTGTTCAGAACTTCCATAGATTTTTATACCCGTATAATTGATTTTGTGAACTATTCGAATCTGTCCACCTCTCACAATAGTTCAATGTCTACATTACTTTCCATTCATACTTACTACGTACGCCGATTTCAATTATCTTAATATCCTTGTTTTAATATTAATTTATACTTCTACATATACGTTTTAAAATTACAAATGTAATACGCTATCAACGATTGTGTACCACAGTTGTCGTTTTTAGGAGAAAAATTACTATTTCGTGCAATCGGACGCGAAGTCAGTATTTCGCGTTCTCAACACAGTCCGCGAAAAGTATTTCGCGTTCTCAACACAGTCCGCGAAATTCAATTTCGCGGCCGTCACCCATAGCAACGGCTGCGAAACCAAACGTCACTTCCAAATTTGAATATCACTTCCAAATTTGACATTTCTAAAATACTACAAAGACAAGGATTATTTTTTATTGAATACCAACAAATACATAAGTACTTATATTATTCAGGATGAATATTAACATTAATTGTACAGTTTGTATTATTACTTATATTTACTCCAGAAATTGAAGCAAGAACTGTCAAAATATTTTGTATATATTGTAACATCATTTCCATAGCACACATTGTTAAATAAATTGAACTGCTGTTGATTTTAGAGCAATATTATATTCATTTACAATTATCTAGTTTAATAATTTTTATGATTGCACGAAAAATAGTGTGTATGCCATGGCCGCGAAACTTTTTAACGACCTCAAGATTATCTTGCCCCGGCCGCAAGCAGCCTCGGCGATAACTGTTCTTTCGGTACGTTAAAAAGGTATTTCGCGGCCTAGGCATACAAATAACTATTGTAGGTATAGTCGACGTAAACGGTATAGTGCCTTCTTAAAGTTGCCGACTTTTTGTTTGATCCTAATACTAAGGGGATACCGTCATAGCCGAGTCAATTTTATAATTATTTAAAGTGCTTACTTAGTTGACGATAAATTAATTTAATTTTATAATTTCAACTGATAATCGTTAAGTTATTTAATAAACTAGTTTGTTAAGGAAGCCGATTAATAAGCGAAACTGGTTAAAGCACGAACGAGCGATAGTTGAGTTTATTAATCGCCCATTAACAAATGAGCTGATTACTATATTTTTTCGTTGACTGTAAACTCTTTTTTTGTGACAAAAATCACTTTTCCACAGACTATTAGGAGACAATAATGTCAACTCTATACCAATGAGTTAGAATGTCATTGACATACATTTTCAATTTCACGTAAAAATCTCGTTTGCTAAAAATCTCAGTTATCATTGAAAAATAAAATACGAATTGTCAAAAAAGTTGTCATTGTGAAAAAGTTATTGTAAATTTGTAATAGAGGAGTTCAGTCTAAGGTCAGTGTGGCCAACAAAAAGTGATTTTTCTGACAATAATGACAGTTAATGTCTACCTTCAAAACATAAGATTTTTGCAGGTTTTTTATAACTACGAACATCTAAATTGCTTTATTAAGACAATGAATACACCCCCGAAGCGTAAATCTTAAAATTTAAAATGACGTTTTAGCTGAATACTCAACGCATCGGTGTCCAATATTTCTAGGAACTTTTGGAAATCCACCATATCATTTCTGTCATTATGTCACTAGTTATGCCAGATATCACTGGAAAAAGCAATCGGAAGAATTAAGAGATACAACTAACTAGAACTAGAAAAGTCTAAACGAAAATGAACATGAACGATTAAACCAATATCATTAAAAACAAATAAAACTGACATGACATATCTAGTGACAGAATAACAGAAATGAAATGGTGACATGCCAAAAGTTTCTGGAATTATTGGTCTTTGACGCGTTGATTATTCAGCTAAAACGTCATTTTAAATTCTAAGATTTATGCTTCGGGGGTGTATTCATTGTTTTGATAAAGCAATATAGATGTTCGCAATGATAAAAAACCTGCAAAAACCTCATGTTTTGAATGGTAGACATTAACTGTCATTCTTGTCAGAAAAACCACTTTTTGTTGGCTACACTGACCTTAGACTGAACTCCTCTATTGTGCAATTATGGAGTTAGAAAACACTGCGCAATTACCTGCTGCAGTGTTGGCGAGTGCAAACTTTGGTATATTGTATCTATATCAAAATGTCATCAAAACGTCCAAATCACAAACAAAGTGCGTTAATGACGTCCATTAACGCATCCTTTTTTAATTAAAATAATTCATTAATATCGATATTAATAAACGGAAAAAGACTGTTTAATAATTTTTATTTGTTAAATAAATTTATCGACTGTCCGCAATTATGGAGCGCCATACTACTTTTTAAGATACGAAGGCCACTTTCAGAAAGGACTATCAGTCCTATCTGAAAGTGGCCTTAGCGTTAATGTATAGAGCAAAACACATTTTTTAATGAATCTTTACCTAATTGACGACTCGAGCTCTCTTTTCATGTATTCAAGCTTTCTTTCAATCTAATATCTATTTGTTCTTTCCTCTGCTATTTATAACCCGAATACCTATCAAACTTTGCTTTAAACTAAACAATTTTAACCTATTTATATTTAAAAACATCTTAAACACAATACCAGACAATTAACAATTAACACTACCTTATATCTCGTTTTATTAAGAAGTATATTTCAAAAAATTCATCATTTTTTACATCTTTGACTGAACTATAACTATTTTTAAAAGAGGGTTTATTTATTTTGAGGGAGCACACAGGTGTGAGTGTTTATAGTTGGTGGTCTGACATCCACAAAGTGTAGTGTGGAAATTGTAGGTAAATATTCATATTTATTAGAAATTATATTTTTAGTTAAACATTATATATTTACCATATGGGGAATATCGAGTTCGGTTCAAAATATTGTGTGTAACAACGACGAAAATTTAAATAATAGTGATGATTTTAGTAATAATGAAAGTGATGAAAACAGGATTCGACGACATTTAAATTTGGAAGCACAGAAAATATGTTTCAATGTGTATAAGAATCCACGGGAAAAGTTTGGTTTCCATGAAAAAACAGAATTAATGCAAGCAGTATCTGATTTAACATAAGTTCCCCTGTCAACTATACGTAAAATAGCCAAGAATGGGCCTTATGAAGGCAAGAAACGATGTGATAAGGGATCGGTCAAACCTTTAGATGCGTCTTTGATAAAATTATTAAAAACCACTATTTATGATTGTTACAGAAGAAATGAGTTACCTACAATTGAAATAATAAGAAATAAATTAACAAATGCCAGCCGTAATGTAAATTGCTGTCAGAAACCCATTGAAAACTGGGATTCAAATTCAATACGATTAATAAACGTCAAACAGTCATGGAAAGCAGAAGAATAGTGGGTATGTGGTATACATACTAGGAACAAGTAACTAAGAATAGAGAATAAGAGCGGCCAATTGTATATTTGGACCAAACTTGGTATGATACACACGATACGGTTAACAAAGGATTGACTGATGGGTCAAAATCGTGTATGCCGACTGGCAGAAAATGATTTTAAAAGTAATCAAAATTGAAGATGAGTAGAACATTGGACAAGTCCATATTAATGGGGAAAATAAGTTTAATATTGATTTACAAGGCGATAGTGATAGTGAAGCAGATGGTATGGAAGAAGGATTAATAGGATTTCTGGAAGAAGAAAGTTAATTAAGTTCAATATATTTTTTATCTTACTTATGTAGTAGTGACAAATTGGAGTTAGGAATTATATTTATTTTTAAAGAATTGTTTTATTCATTATTATAAAATTTCTTTTGTTTGTTATTTTTTCATTGAATTTAGTTTTGTTTATGGCTTTGAAATTTCGTTTTCCATAAAAAAATCGAATGGGATACATAAAGGGCTCAGTTAACGTTCTTTCAACAATTACGTAACGTCAAATACAATATAGAATTATGTTTGGTAAGTATGCAGACATAATAATAATACCTTTCAGAGTCTAGCTCCGCAACATAACTTAAAGGGGATATACGATTAGATAGCTGGCACTATAAGTTTTACGTCGACTATACAGGGTGTGGCGCGACAAGTTTTGATTAAAAGTAATGGCGGATACAGTTATGTTAAAAATCTGAAATTACGAAGCTGTAGGTTTTGGATGACGCTGAGTTCAAATATAATGTTGTCCTGAATGTGGCACTTCCGGTTATACCGGAAATAGACGTCAACTTTGTTATTTTAAATAGAACCTAATATTTTTTATTTTATTTTCGAATTCTACATGAAATTTTAGATAAAATTTGTGAACAATGTCCTATACCAAAAATGAAGTATTTTCGAGATATTTTGTTTTTTTTCAGAATTTTGAAAAAATCCTAGTCCACATTAAATAACGATATCTCCATTAATATCGAAGCTAGTAACGTGAAATTGTAACCAATAAACAACAAGGGCTTGCCCGTTAACTCCATATGTCCAACTCATTGATATTTCATACAGGATGTTTTAAACTTAGCCGCCAACATGCACAATTTAAATCATTTATAAGTTGCTTACTTTAAATAGAACACCCTGTATTTTATTACATTTGCCGATGTATTTTTTTAAGCCAATTCGTGTGGTATGGGTATTCCCTATACCTAAATCCAACCACTTTTGAGATATTTCATTATTTTAGTTAAAACATAACAACACTTAATGATTTCAACATTAGTAAAGGGTAGGCCATGATTTCCATGATTTAAGGTGATATTTTATTATTTTTTCATATTATTACTTCTGAAAAGTAACCAACAGCATGAAAGGATTATTAATTGTGGATATCATCAAAAACGTTGACAAGGTATTTTGTATTAATTTAATTAGATAACGTACAAAAAAAATAGCTAAATGTAATATTAAACAAATAAAGTTTTATAGTAAGTGTTCAAAATTAGCACCATCTACTTCTAAACATTTATGAATCCTTTTCATTAGGTTATGTCTTGTAATTCTGGAAATATGGTCGGGTGTTAGAGAATTAAAAGCAAGTAAGACTCTCTGCATCATATCTTCCTTTGTCGTAACAGGAATGGAAAATACCTGATTTTTAATGTAACCCCAAATGCCAAAATCTAAAGGAGCCAAGTCAGGAGAGCGAGCTGGCCAACGAAACGGACCCCGATTGGCAATCCATCTATCATCAAACATGTCGTAAAGATGCTGAGCAACAGGCCCAAAGTTATGAGGAGGTGCTCCATCTTGCTGATACCAAGCTGAAGCCGCCTCTCCATTTCTTAAAGCATGTAACGCCGGTCGTATAGCTGCTTCTAAAATGTGGCAATATCTTTCACCATTTAAATTTTCATCATAAAATTGTAATGCTAAAATTTTATCGTCTTTTATTGCACAAAAAACATTAAAACTCCAACTATCTTGGAAATAACGTTCTCTACTAACATGTGGATTTTCATTAGACCAAAAATGGGAGTTATGTCGATTAAATAATCCATTTTTGCTAAACTTTGCTTCATCACACCATATAACTTTGTTTATGAAGTTTTCATCCTCTTGGGTCTTCATTAAAAACCATTCACAGAATTCTACCCTTCGAGGAAGATCACATAATTGTAAGTGTTGCACCAAATTATAAGAAAATGGTTTCCATTTGTGTTTTTTTAGAATGCGATGAATTGTTCTCGTCGACAAAGTAAGATCTCTCTCACAATCTCTAATGGAGGCATTTGGAGAGGCCGTAAAATAACCCAAAACATTAATTTCGTTGATGTCATTGTCCACTAGTGGTTTATTTTTATTAATTTTTGGCTTAAATTGACCAAACTGACGGCAGTTTTTAAGCAATCTTCTTACAATATCACCAGTTGCATTTGGTCGATATGGATATCTTTCTGCAAAAACACGGCAAGTCCGTTCAACAATTCTATTACACTCACCGTAAATAATAATAAGATTTAAAAAATCATCATTACTAAATCCTACATTTGCCATTATTTACTATAAAATACAAATGTGAACTGTCAAAATAAAAACCTTCTAACTATCAAATCTTTGACAGCCATGGCCTACCCTTTACTAATGTTGAAATCATTAAGTGTTGTTATGTTTTAACTAAAATAATGAAATATCTCAAAAGTGGTTGGATTTAGGTATAGGGAATACCCATACCACACGAATTGGCTTAAAAAAATACATCGGCAAATGTAATAAAATACAGGGTGTTCTATTTAAAGTAAGCAACTTATAAATGATTTAAATTGTGCATGTTGGCGGCTAAGTTTAAAACATCCTGTATGAAATATCAATGAGTTGGACATATGGAGTTAACGGGCAAGCCCTTGTTGTTTATTGGTTACAATTTCACGTTACTAGCTTCGATATTAATGGAGATATCGTTATTTAATGTGGACTAGGATTTTTTCAAAATTCTGAAAAAAAACGAAATATCTCGAAAATACTTCATTTTTGGTATAGGACATTGTTCACAAATTTTATCTAAAATTTCATGTAGAATTCGAAAATAAAATAAAAAATATTAGGTTCTATTTAAAATAACAAAGTTGACGTCTATTTCCGGTATAACCGGAAGTGCCACATTCAGGACAACATTATATTTGAACTCAGCGTCATCCAAAACCTACAGCTACGTAATTTCAGATTTTTAACATAACTGTATCCGCCATTACTTTTAATCAAAACTTGTCGCGCCACACCCTGTATAGTTTCAGTTAAAATAGATACAGCTTTCGAATGTGATAATGGAGAGGAAATGCATGGAAAGGTAGTTAATGTTAACTTTTTTTAAAACAAATATTAATAACTCCTAGAAGTTGATGCGGGGTTAAATAAATGTTGAAATAAAAAAAAAAAAAAAAAATATTAATTTCTTCCAAATGCCTATGCCTACATTCCCTGTCTGAATATAAATTTAAAACTTAGTATTTTATACTGGTATTTATGGTTGTAGTTTATTTAAATAATATGAATTTCTCGGTTACATGATTTTACCTCCTTTAATAAAATATTTTGGACCTCTCGCTTTCAATCCTTTTGGAATATAAATAATTTCATTTCACTAGTAGTCATCAGTTCAGTATCAGTATCTCCAAAAATTAGTTGGCTAACTATGTATAAACGATCTTATTCGACGACAGACAGATGACTATGAAAACAATATATTAACGGATTTTAGAATTATTGATAAAAATATCACAAACTGAGTGAGGGCTATATTTGGACTAAATATGAACGGAATAATGGATATAATAAATAATAAGCGTAAGAAAAATATAATAATAGCATGGATTGTTCTATATATCTTTGTTATTTTTAAAACGTAAGAGCTGAAAGATTATGTAATTATTTGATATATTTACTTGGGTACTTATACATTCCTGACGTACCTACTTATTGTATAAAGTTTCGTTTTTGTTCAATTAATTCTGCCGAACAATTGGCAACAGCGTATTGTAACTATAGGCACGTTTTTTTATTCACCGATAGATCCACCAATCCACCAACTGCGTTTTTATATTCATTGGTGGATTATAGATTGACGACATGACGCGTTCATTTATTACTGTTGCATCAACAAAAATTGCAAACCATTCCACCGCTGTTTCGAGGTGGTGGATAAATTTGGTGGTTTACAAAATGACAGCTTAACTTCAAAAGAGTAAAGATTTGATGCGGTTATAGCAAATTATTAAAGACATGGACGAATAAATATAAATCAATTTGAAATGTGATGATTAAGTATTGACTGTACTATTAACAGTGTTAGAAATTCAAAAAATGTATAGTGGTATCGATTGTCAGATATAATGATGAATGATGTAAAAAAAAACGTGATGTATATGTTCTTGCCATCTACGTATATACAGTATAAGTCACAGTTTCATGTTACGAAAATCGAGGGCGGAGTGGCAGCCTTTTTTGTATAAAAAGTAATTTCGAAGTGGTTGTGATATAGTGAATTGATTTTCAAAGTTTTTAAATATTTTTTTTGTTATAAATGGATTTTTCATTTTAATAAAAAAAAATTTCCAAAAAACCTTATGACTTTTGTAGAAAATTTAATTCTCTACAAAAATAAATAACATTTAAAAAAATACACATTATGCTGCGGAACGGGAGGTCCAACTGATGGAAGCCTACAATAAATGCTTAACCGCTGATGAAGAGCAGAAGCAGTACTGTAGGTATGCACAGAAATAATTTCCAACAAGTAGACGTTAATTTTTAGAAGAATAAAAAAATAAATTTTTTTTAACTATAACGATTAATTAATAATTTGACAGATATGGTATTAAAATGAGTCAATACTTTAATTTGAAGTTTTAATGCTCCAAAATGAACAAATTTTTATGTTTTATATGTCCCAGACTAAACTCCTCTCAGGTTGTGGTTCAATAATATCCCTTATATTTTGATAAAATTGTCCAGAATTTTTTAAATTGAATTATATTGTTACAATAATCTTTATATGAAAAATATTTACTCAAATTTTGTATGAAGAATTATTTTGTTTATGATTATTATTATTGTTTTATACCACCCCAATCTTCTTCTTTCAATTTAAATTTTTAAATGTCCAAAATAAGTTTCTGTTAATTTATAATTCCACATATCGTAATATTTATGAATTTGTTCCAGAGTCAAATAATTTCAAAATTTTTCTCAACTTCAATAAATTAAAAGTTACTTCCCTTGCATTTCTTCCTCTCACTACAATTTAATGCTGCAATTCTGTGTAAAAATCTTAGCGATTGTAACGATCTACACTGTGGGCCGAAATAAAGGAGTACATTTTTTAATTGAAAATATTTTTTTTGTTTTTTGGGCGATTCATTTTCTTTTGCATGTCCTCAACATGACTGTAAATTTGAAAGCAGAAACAACGTACAGGGTCGGACTTATAAAACAAATTATATAACAGTGCATTTGAGCTCGTTGCAAATGAAAACTGTCTTAGCTAAAATTGTACTAATATGCTGTTTTGGTAGATAAACTATCCAGAACACTTCAGTAAAAAGGAAATTTTCCGAAATTACCGGATTCGCGAAATACCATTTTTTTATTAAATAATGGTGGTCACATTCATAATATTTTACTTTAAGTTTTAAACTTACTAAACTGTTTTCATAAATGTGTTATTTGTTAAAATGTTATTTAATAAAAAAATGGTATTTCGCGAATCCGGTAACTTCGGAAAATTTGCTTTTTACTGAAGTGTTCTGGATAGTTTAGCTACCGAAAAAGCGTATTAGTACAATTTTAGCTAAGACTTTTTTTTATAAGTCCGACCCTGTACATTATTTTTTGCTTTCAAATTTACAGTCATGTTGAGGACATGTTAGGTTATTATCCCTGCAAAAAGAAAATAAATCGCCCAAAAAACAAAAAAAATATTTTCAATTAAAAAATGTTCTCCTTTATTTCGGCCCACAGTGTATATGACTCGTAATATCGGAACGGATACAAGTTTGGTATATACTTACAGGTTTTAAGGTTTAACGATTTTACTATTTGCGTACACAGAATTGCAGCATAAATCTTCATATCTTCTATAAGTTCCTTGTGGCATTACTTATTAATTTTCCTTTGTGTCAGATAGGGACCAAAAAATTATTTCTATACTATAAATAGTGAATCTTAACAACGGTAGCTGGAATGCTACCGAAACGTCGAAATACAAAATAAAAAAACATTATTGTGGTTTAATTCCCAGAAAAATAAGAAAAAAGAATAAATCTTCATACCATAAAGTTCTTTGTCAGTTATTTGTGTTCTGGTGAAGATTTGGAAGGTTGACTGCAGTTCTACCTTTTTACTTTCTGCATATTATTTCCATATTATAATTTTTAAATTTGGTTTCTTTTGCTGATTTTTCATGTTACAAAAACTTTTTTTCCCTCCCAAAAAAAAAATCATAACTTAACAACTTTATTTATCTCGCAACACTCCTCAATTTTTCTTTAGAGAGCCCGTATTTAAAATTTAATTTTTCAATTGGTTTATTCAAAAATTTGATATGACATATTGTGAATTTGAGATAGGGTGTCAAAAAATTTACAAAAAGAAAAAGCTTGAATTTTTATCGTATTTTCTGGTTTTGCATCGTTCAAATGAAATTTACTCGTTATAGAATTCATGACTATCATGCAAAATAGTTTAAATTAGTAATCAAAATATATTTTTAATTAGTGAAATATTTGAATTATTTACAGATGTGTCATGTCATAGAGACGCCACAACTATTTCAGCGTTTTGGTATGAAATTTGAATTGTATTTTTAAAACGTTAATTTCTCCTTTAAAACGTTTATTTTTTGAACAACAACATTTTGTTGGTTTAAAGCCTATGCGTAAAAGCATCGTGGAGTTCGTTATATAGAGCACGTAGCTCATTTAAAATAAAGGCCTACTGAGAAGTCGAGTGTTGATGAACATGTTTAGATTGTAATCAATCACTAAGTGTAAAATTGTTGAAAAATATATCTAACAATATCATTTTGGATACATTTAAAAGTATAGAAATAGTAAAATGTAATAATAGTTTGAATGAAAACAAAGGACATATACCTTATAGTCTGTTGTATAGTTTTTTAAGAAAAAAACAAAAATCTTTTCGCGCTTGGACGGTTTGTTCACGGGGACTATCATAACTTTTTGAGAAAGAAACGTATTGCCATAGTAAATGAAGAAGAACAGTTGAACATACTGTTACACTTTAAAGGTAAAATAATACTTTTATTCAATTAATATTAAATTACCTAAAAATATATTCTTAGAAACACATCAAAATATCAATTATTTTCATTTTAGAGAATGCAGAGAGTAGTATAAAAACTACCGGCGAATTACAAACAAGTTACTATAAAGTTCAAAAAACACTAAAAAATAATAACTATCGGCCTTACAAAATTTTACCAGTACAGGAACTATGTGAATAGCATAAGCGAAAACGATTGGAATTCTGTCAACAAATGATAAGAAATTTAAACAACGAACATTACTTTAAACAAATTATTTGGACGGATGAATCAAGTTTCTCTACATCAGGTCTGTTCAACAGAAAAAATAGATGTTCGTGGGAACGAAAAATTTTTAGGAAATACAAAATTAAACAAATTAAAATATCAGGTCGAAAATCTATTCATGTCTGGTGTGGAATTTTTCGGGGTAAAGTAGTTGGGCCAATAATCTATAATTTCACTTTAACGGGTCAATTATATTTCGATGACATTCTGCCACAAGTTCACGATTTACTTCAGGAATTTCCAGAAGATGCGCTTAATGTCATAATATGGCCTCCCCATAATGTAAGAGAAGTGCGAGAACACTTAAATAATGAGTTCGCAACTTGGATAGGTAATGGTGGCACGATTCAATGGCCGCCAAATAGTCCTGATTTAACGCATTTAGATGGCTTTTTATGGGGCTATTTAAAAGAAAAAGTTTATTCCGATACCAGTAACAGTACTGCAATAATTAGAGAGAAAATTGGAGCTGAAATTGAACTCCTTAACCGAAATAGTAATTAAATTTTAAACTGTATAGAAAATTTAAGGAGAAGGTATGAACTTTGTATTGAAACTAACGGCGGTCAATTTGAGTACTTTAGTTTGCTTAAAATTTATGAAAATATCAAATCGGTTTCTATTTTGTAATAAACACTGCATTGCTTTTTATGTTGTTTGCTATTGTATTGTATTTCGTAATAAACACTGTATTGTTTTTCATGTTCTTTGTTAATGTCATACCCAGTCGCCTATTTTTTTAAACATTTACTGTCTATTACTTTAGAAGTTACTTAGTTTTGACAGAATGATAATATCAAAAAGTGCAGTAAGCCATGCATAGCCAACTACTTTATTTAGCTAAATACTAACTTAAATACTTTAGGAGTTTACTGCCTATTATTTTGGAAAGTATAAATCTAGACCTATAAAAGTATATATTTTTGTTATGAGAAAAAAGGCCCTATCCAAATATGTCATAATATATTTATTTAACAAAAAATATTTGTATATTATACCCCGTAATTTAAAGACGCTGGGTGTGCAAAGTACATTTTATTAAAATTCATTCATACTCCTACAACTTTTATATAAATAGTTATTTATTATACAAGGGAAAAAAGTATACCTTGAGCTAAAATCTAATACTTTTTTCCCGTGTATAATACACTATTTTTATCTGTGACTAGAAAAATGACGATGTAATATTGAAAAAATGTCTTATTTTGGTTGCTCGAAATAGATTAAAAATGGCGTGGATTTGAATGTTTATGTTTGTCATGATGACAAAACGCTGTAGAAAAATGTCAGATGAGTGCAATAATATATATGCGGGAAAAAAGTAATTTCACAAAAAGTGATATTTTGTTACCGGACAACAATGATAATATGTCAAACTTTTTTCCCGTCACAAAAAAAACTTTTTTTTTGTATCTGTACGCATAAGAGAAAGAAAGGGGTGGTGAAATTATAACCAATAACCCTGTACATGTTGTTACAATTATGGCGTTTAAGATAGTCCCCTACCATAATATTGCATTATTGGGTAATAAAATGCGTCAAAAAATTCCATGTATTTTTAGCAACAGCATGAACATTAAATTTGTACCAGTTTTGAGCTGCAATATTAGTAGTATTTTTTTTAAAGTCACATTGAGTAATGATAAACACTTCATTCAAATTAACTTTCATTTTTTCACAATTCATTAAATTTTCAAAGAAATTTTCCAGAAAAAGTTTCCGGCTATGATAAAAAACATGTTACGTCACATTAAAATTTCGTTTCAATGTTTGTAAAGAGTAAACTGTAAAGTTAAGCACTGGAAAATCTTCCACTATTAACGGAAATACTTTTATAAGCACTGGAATATTTTTCGGAAATTTTTTTTTGTTTTCTAGTTGCGACTATATTATGAATTCTCGTTAAATATAAAACATTTTTAAACTAATTTTTTTATTCAAAATAATTCCATAAAATCTACAACTTTAAGGATAGTTAAAAAAGTAGCATAAAAAACGCCTGTTAATAAAAACGAGATATTTAATGCAAAACCCTCTAATAAAGAGAAAAATCATGTCGGACATCTGAAAATTTTTGATACAGTGCGCTGGAAAATTGTTACCCCATTTGGTCTCATCTATTTTCATATAAGAAAAATCTCGGTCGGTTTTTATTATAATTATAGCATGCTACGATATATAGTTCTGAGTAAAATTAATTTGCACAGTTTCACAATTTGTCAGAGAGATAAAGAAATCTGTAAGCAGAAGCAGAACCGGTTTCAGGCAGATTTTTCGTTATTGCAGGATCCCGACAAACTAGCGATTTCTATACTCTCTTTTTCCAATGAATAGCAGTTGTTTTACCGATAACTGTGATAATGGATCTTTTTGACACTTTTGTCAATTATGTATTCTTTTAGCAGCTCCATGCTTTGACCCATTATTTTCTTGTTTCAGTTGCCTGTATATGTTTTGTACCATATTATTCGTAGATCGCGACTAGAACACCAAATTATTTAGTCTATTGTCTCAAATCCTTACTCTCTACTTTCAGAAGTTTCAAATCCTTTGGTAAAAATTTTTAACAATAAAATATTCATGTTTTATACATACAACAATCAAAGAACTTATTATATTCACTGCGACATGGAATCAAGCAGAATAAATAAATAAACTTTGACATTGTTTATGTTGGCATAGAATAATACGTCTGTTTACTCTTCTTGTATATTCATTGTTCGGAGCCTATAACAATATCTTCTTCTTAGAATGATCGCCAAACAGCCATAATTTTGATTATTACCAACAAAATAGTTTTAAAAATTGAATAGATGAGGCATTTACTTGATGAAGATCCATACTAAACGATGAAATAAAACAATTTCATTTTCTTTAAAATAGTTTTAGTCCATAAAACAAAATCTCAATCACAGTAACATCTAAGAACACAATATCTCGTAAATTACAGAAATGAACTTAACCCACCATGGGACATCAACAGTCCATGTGGACTAACAATTCAAGTACATTTTTCATAGAGCAATCGGAAGCTACATTGCACCAATGAGAATCAATTGTTCGCTTGTGGGTAGGACAAGAATAATTTGTGGCTTTTTTATCCTTTCGGCTTTTTTATAGTCAAAGAGACCTTGCCGCATACTGTGATTTTATTGTGAAACAGTGCAAATTAATTTTACTCACAACTATACCAGTTTCGAAACGTAGTTGACCAATCTTCACGGGACAATTTTTCTTTCAATTTTTTTTAAACGATAAAGTACATCATGCGATACAGCTTTTCAAAGCTCTTGAAACACTGATTTTAAAAATATATACGAGGATATATTGAAAAATTCTTAGCCTACTATAGAACCAAACAAAATTTCAATGTCAATATATTTTATTACCCAACATATTATTCTCCTCTTAATTGGATACATTTATTACAGCGAACCTGCAAACAAACCTTTCAAACAAAATGTTTCTTTTTGCTCTGCAAGCCAGACCGCCACAGCTTTTATTACCTCCTCGTTGGAAGAAAATTTACGACCTCTTGAACTTTTTTTCAGTTGAGGAAAGAGATGATAGTCGGACGGAGCCAAATCTGGTGAATAAGGGGGGTGTTCTAGTAATTCAAACCCTAATCACGAATTTTTTGCATGGCAACATGAGATTTGTGTGCAGGGGCGTTGTCCTGCAAAAACAAAACACCTTTCTTTAATTTTTTCCCGTAGAGTGGTCAGTAATGTCGAATAGTAATCTCCAGTTATTGTTTTACCCTTATCCAAAAAATCAATCATGATTACTCCATGGCAATCCCAAAAAACTGAAGCAAGAACTTTTCCAGCAGATTTTTGGACACGAAACTTCTTAGGTCTTGGAGAACCAGAGTGTCGCCATTCCATCGATTGTTGCTTTGTTTCTGGATCGTAGAAATGTACCCAAGTCTCATCCATAGTAACAATTCGGTTTAAGAAGTCTACATCGTTTTCAAATCGAGCACAAGGTATTAAGCATATCTTCGTAAATCTGCTTACCTCTTAACCCTTTTAAATACAGGTACTTGATGATGGCTCGATACTCCAATTTTTCGATTTTCACAATTTCGGTGAACATCTTTTTTCTTTTAATTTATTGCGTAACTCTGGTTTACTTTTTTGACGTCAAACTTCACACTGACAATTCTAATGAGTTATTGTTCGTTGCTATGGTAACGCAATATTTTGTTTATTCATGGAACTGGTCTAGGCTAACTAGATATCAATACATCCTCGTATAACCATTTGGTGTCAATATTTACCAATTATGAGTTATATGAGAAAGAGGTGTAGTACGAACTTGTCGAAATTTCAAACTAAGGTAATAGTATTTTTTGGTTACCTACCAAATTAGTTTGTTTATTATCAGATGCCACTTTAAAATAGTATTGAAATACTGTCAATTTTGTTACTACTTTGAAGTAAATTTTATTATTGTCAAATTTAAAGATGATACAAGGGTTGCTTTTTACATTTTGTGCATATATAGGTAGAAAAAACACTTCTGTTTTCCACAAAGAGAAATGAATTTTTGCATCATTTGGAACCAATTCTGAAAGCAGTTATTCCACTCGCTTGTTGGTGCGTTCAAAATGGAGTTGACTGGAACATTGGTTTCCGCAATTAACTCTTAATATTTGGAAAATTAGAAAAGTCGTTATGACTTAAGTCGGAACTGTATGTAGGATGTTCCAATAATTCGATATTTTGTTGCTTTCAAAATTGATTTTTTTTCGAGTGGTGTGCACACTTGCATTATTTTGGTGGAGGATCATTCGTCGTTGGGAGTTGGTTTTTCGAAATTCAACAATTACTACTTCTGGCAAACAAACCGATATGTACCAATCGACAGTAACAGTTCTTTGATCTTGCAGAAGAATTGTTGCAGCATGACCATCTATTGAGGCACATGTCGCCAACATCTAGTTAGGATCTCTTCGAGAACGGACAACTTTTGTAGGTTTTGGTTAATCTTGGACAGTTGTCTGACGTTTATTTCCGGGTTCATAAGAATAAATCCAGGATTCGTCACCACTGACAATATATTTTTTTAGTTTTCTGCGTTAAGCCGGTTTACAGTTTTTTGACACCAATGGACTCTAATTGCTTTTCAAGTTCTTCCGTTATCGAGAAACTAATTTTTTCACGATAATGACATGTCGATCTTCTTGGATCAGATTACGTACAGCATCCACGTTTTCCTAGGTGTCTGCCGTTGTTGGTGGACCTGTTCTTGGATCGTCGCCAAGATTAATCCGTCCACGTTTAAATTCTCCATAGCACCAAGAAATTGTCGACTGATATGGTGCTTCAATGCCAAAAACAGAAACAAACTCGACAAGGTATTCTTGTTGACAACTGTCTTCGAAAATTGTAAAAAAATATTACCAGAAAATTGTCTCAGCTTCATTCCATTTTTCGATTGACCCATCAATTTTAAAAATTCAGTTTAGGTACAGCTTTAAACGAAGCGGTGTGAAACTTTGGCGATAACTAAACAGTAAATTTGACATTCGATATTTGTTGACAGGCTCCAACTATGTTGTTATATGAAACACTTAAAAGGCAACCCTCGCAGTTTAGAAGAAAAATACGAAATTATTGCAATTTAAGGCGAAGCTGGCCGCAACTACCATAAGACGTTAGAGTAATTTCAGAGTTAATCGTGTTGCCGGTTGGTTTTATACAGAAAGCAATGTGGCATTTCAGAGTTGAGCGCTTCTTAGTTGTGAGTACATAGTAACAAAAGCTCCCTTAAATAAACGCGAAGCCACTAAAGGATGCACACATATTCTGGACTTTCGATTTCTTTTCGTTAAGTTGTAACATATGCTGTCAACACTATTAAATTTTAGTTTACTTCCATTGTCGACTGTACAAATTGAAAGCTCTAGCGCAACTATGATATAGATCAGGGATCTCCAAACTACGGAACGCGTTGACATGAGCGATGTTTCCGAGATGATTCCCATTCCCCCTGCACTCACATGCATTCACATCCCCCTGGGGTGAGTAATAACCCAGCCCACCGGCAGCCAAACGTCAGTCTCGCTCAGTCTGAGAAACGTGTAGCGTTTGCTTGTTGTTGTGAAGTGTAGTGTGCAGTCATTCTTTGTTCTTCTCAAAGAAGTTTTTAAAATCCAAGAGCAAACTTATCTGATAAACAATTAAAATATATTTTGATAATAGACACATCGAAGCTTGAGCCAAAATGGACTGACATAGTTGGCCAAAAACAACTCCACAACTGTATTTATTTGTTCACCAAAATGTATTGGTATTAATTTTAAATGTTTATGACAAAGCATGTATTTAGATATCGCTGAATAAATAAAAAATTATTCCAACACTTCATAAGTTTTTTTCACCTACATAAAAATAAAAAAAAAACGGACGAAGACCTTCGCATCCTTCCAAACCTTATTGGCCCGCATTGCCTTCAAGGGTTTATAATTTGACCCTTAGGTAAAAAAGTTTGGAGACCCCTGATATAGATGATGCAAAAGCGGGCGACCACCGGTTCACTACCAGCGGCCGGCCTCTCGCTTAACTCAGGATCGTCTAATCGTAGTACACTTTACCAACGTTGCCAAGTGTAGTCCTAAACTAAAACGTTTGTGTTTTGGAAAGTAAAAATATTTTAATAGTGATATTTATCACAGTTGATTAAAAAGCAATGTGTTAAGAAATCAGATTATTATAATAATTTTCAATAATAACCTAACTAAAACCACCCTACCTAACCCCCTACCCTTATCCGAATCGAAAAATTGAATTGTGTAATTGACAGATTATTATAATAATTTTCAATAATAACCTAACTAAAACCACCCTACCTAACCCCCTACCCTTATCCGAATCGAAAAATTGAATTTTGTATAATTGACAGATTATTATAATAATTTTCAATAATAACCTAACTAAAACCACCCTACCTTACCCCCTACCCTAATCCGAATCGAAAAATTCTTCGTATTTTTAGTCAATTTTTGAAAAAAACAATAAGAAAATAAAAATAAAAATAAAAATATCTTGACTCGGACACGACTCGAACCTGGTACCTCTGTGTTAGGAGCCCAGCACACTTACGCTGGGCTAATCTCTGCACACGTTAACGATATCGATAGAAGGTTAAAAGCCGTGCGCTTCGCACGAAAGCCGAGCGCCACCGGAGATACTCGATGGCGCCCTTTCAGTTTAGGACTACACTTGGCAACGTTGGTAAAGTGTACTACATTCAGACGCTCCTGCTTAACTCTATACAATACGCTTTCCTGACCGCCGAATAGACAGGCACTATTTTGAAATCAGTTTTCAGTAAATTTTTGACACAGGCTCGGAAATAAGAAACGGACGATCGTTGTAAAATAGTTGCTAAAACGTAATTTTGCCAAATTTTGTCTTTTTCTTATTTTATTTTGGGAAATACTGGAAAATGACTTTCAAACTTTTGGATTGTTTTAAATTTGACTTAGTTTTCTGTTACTCATAACGTTTCTTCCTTACCGGGCAGCCCTCGGAACTGTATTTTTTTCATTGCTTAAACAACGCAGTCAACCCTGGATTTAAAATGCATTACTGAGAATTACAGCAAACATTTTGAAACAAAATTTATGAAATTTAAAATATACATTTTTCACTTTGCAAACTTTCGAAATTGTAAAAAAATAAGCGGACGGCATTGAGAAATGATTCAACTTGTTTGCGTTTTCTCAACATTTCCTAGTCTGGAACAGTCGTAATAAGAAACAAAAGCTCTATAATCATAGGTAAGGTCCGTGATTGATCCCTGTGTTCAACCAACCGGTCGGGTAGGGTAATCCCGCGAACTGTGCCATTGCTTTTCCTGTTAAAATGATCTCGATTCCGACTGCGGCGGTTCCCTTTCGAGGACGAGGAGATTCGATAGCGTTTTACGATTCTGTTTTCTTGCTCGTTTCGTAGTCCAAACTCTGATAAGGGTTAAGACAAAGAATCTTCTAACTAAAAATATATTTTTTTTACACTACTAATAGATTATAATACACGGCATGGTAAAAATAAAAGTAATAAATTTAATATTTGATAATTGAATAATCCTAGAAAAAAATGTTATTGAAGCCAGTGAAACTTTTATTATTTATTATACGAGCAACATAATGTGAGATGATAATAAAGATGTTTTTTTTTTTAAATTAATGCGAGTCATGTGAAAAATCAGTGATCCAACAATTTTAATTATTCCAAAAACAAAATAAGTTCAAAATTTTGGGAAAATGGAACAGGGAACGAACAAAATCAGTAAAAAAATATTGGGGCAAAATTAAAAGACAAAAAACAAAAACATTTTGGAAAATTTTGACAAACTTAAAAAAGCATATCTTCTATAAGTTCCTTGTGGCATTACTTATTCTTTTTTCTTATTTTTTTGGGAATTAAACCACAATAATGTTAATTTTTTTTTTAAACATTATTGTGGTTTGATTCCCAAAAAAAATAAGAAAAAAGATTAAAAAAGCATATTTAGGAAAAAAAAATAAGACCAACTATTAAGAAAAAAAAAACGGAATTTGGAAAAACGAAGACTGATTATTCGAAAAAAAAACATGAAAAAATTGAATTCCAGACTAAAACCATATTTTCAAAAATGATGACAAACTCCAGAAAATAAGTAAAACCAATTATTTCGGGAAAACAATTACAAAAAATAGTGAGAAACTTCCAGAAAAAAAAATATTTTTTTACATCCTGATGAAAAATCTTGGCTGCAAATAATTTTATTCAAGCGATGCTTTCGCCGAGAGATCTACCTTTATAAAGACGCCTTTATCTTCAATACTGTTTATTATACTTTCGTATTTTAATGTAGTACAATTTCAACAAATGCAATAATTGAATACCATTTGCTAATAAATAAAAATATTGTTTTTAAATTAATAATATGCTAACATGGCGACGTCACCAGGTTTGACGTAATGGCATAATTGTTAATTTCTTTAAATTTAAATGTGGATCTTTTTATACCTCATTTGAAAGATCTTTTAAAACTGTTTTCAGTAACGGCATAGTTGGTCAATTATTATTTCTATGGAGTGAAGCTAAATTTATTTTTCCTACGATCTTTAAAGTACCTTGTATTTAATCAGTTTGTAGCGCTTAAAACAGCTGTTTATGGTGAGAGTGAAAAAAAAGTGAAAAAGCGTTAAAAAAAAGTGACATAACGTTAACTTTATTTCACGCTTTCCATAAGCCAATACAGGTGATTAGTACAATTCGTGCACACCTTTATCAGAAAAAAAAAACAAGTTACCCTTGACTTTGACAGCATATTCACTGTAACTGATTTGAGGCTAGTTTTTATCAATAATTCGATTTGTTTTACATAATTTAGTAGCTGTTCCTATTATTATAATTTTGGATAGTGAAGATTCCGAGTTTGAAATAATAGGTTTGTTCCAATTGGCGATAGAACGGTTCTTAGTATCGTTCACTCCAGTGCTGTATTTCTTTCACGTTCCAACTGTTTACAGTATCGTTCTTGGGGTGATAAAGTTGATGTGTCCATCCCAAATTCGCGTTTGCGCACTATATAGTACTTGAAACAATTCCAGAACTCCCTAAGAAATCATAGAAGAGGCAAATGTGGCCAAATTAAATTTACTGCAGGAAAAATCCAAAGAAAATTATGTAAAAGAGTATGACACTTTTATATGAAATGGCGGAGCCAGAACAATATTCATAGTTTTACCGAGCGGGTGCCATTAGCTTTTTTGAAGGTCTAGAAAATTCCAAGTCTTCTACATTATGATCCATCTATTCTAAACTAAAGGCAACCTTAATGATTAATGATAACGTAAATAATAATATAAGTAAATATTTTAAACTAACAGAATTTTTGAAACGAAAATCGGTTGGGTAAAAACCTACGAAATCTAATACATTTTCAAGGTAGGAAAGGTAAAATTTCTACTCATCACGATTCCAGATTCAAAAACTCATACCACTCGGCGTTTTACGGTTATTGGAAAATCCAGTACAAACATTAAGTTAATACTTTTATATGAAAAGTATGCTAATTTTAGACCGAAAATGCAAGCAGAAACCAATTCTTTTCAACATATAGAAATGGCAAATGTACAAAACAAGTAGTTGGTATAAACACTTCTTCGAAAATTCCATCGCTAATACAAGTTTACCCCAACCAGAAGAATATACTGGTCACATGTTTCGACATTCTTCGGCATCGCTTCTAGCTGATTCGGATAGAGACATTCTTCAATTAAAGCAACATGGAGGATGGAAATCTACTGCTGCTGCCGAAGGGTATGTGAACAATTCTCTTAATACCAAAATGAATTGTGCTTCACGAATCTTACAAGGTGCTAATGTCAGCAGTTTTTTCAACCTACCTTCAACAATGTATGAAAATCAAGCAGAGACGAATTTGCGTTCCCAATAATCACAGTTTATATAAAGGTTTATCCCTGAATCAAACGTGACTGGATAGAAAGTTCACATTAGTCAACCAAATAATTGCAATTTCAATATTCACATTGCGAAATAAAATTAAAAAACATAATATAGTTGTTCATCTTTCTTCAATATTTTCCATTTCCCAATTCAGTCATTGTGCATTCATTAGCTGTAATTTATTGAAGGAGTTTAATTAAAATATTCCAAATTACTATTTTGGTTTTATACAAAAATACAACGGCAATTAATTGTCAAATATCAAGTTGCTATTAAACGATAAAAATCAAATTGCCTGACAAATGTCAATTAAAATATTAGTTGACGTTTTGTAAGATACACCAAATTTCAAGTAAAATATGGCTACTTCAAGTGAAACCCAACGAATAGAAATTTTAATTTTTATAGGATGTGGAGATAAAACGAGAACTCAGCAACTAGTATGCGATTTGTGTAATGCAAAGTACCTAACAATATACAGTAAAAACAGAAAACGTGAAACTTGATGGTGTATTGAGTGTTGAGGATAATCCTCGTAATACTTCACGCCAAACTGCAACGGACACAGGCATATCTCAACGGTGGGTATTACGTATTCTAAAAGACGAAAAGTACCATCCGTACAAAATTTAGTTACATCAAGGACTCAACGTTGATGATCCGGATCGCCGTATGCAGTTTTGTGACATTTTACAGGATTTATGTAATACCAATCCACGTCTCATTGAACAAATTAAGTTTTCTGATGAGGCTACATTTTGCCTAAATGGTTCAGTCAATCGTCAAAACAGCAGATACTGGAGCAAGGATAATCTTCAGTGGATAACTGAAGGTCATACAAGATGAAGAGGATCTACAAAGACTTAATATCAGAAATTAGAAAGGTAAGGCAAAGGACAAGGTAAGATGGAGGCAAGTTGTCAACCAAGCCATGGAAAGGTTAAGTTGTTAACATGCAAACTGTAAATAGTGCAAGAAATTTTGGATCGAACTCAAGTGGTGGGCACTCGGATAGTCCATGCGAAAGTGGCAGTTGAACGTAGTAAATTGTCGTAGAAGAGTTTCGTATGGAACTCCAATAGCCTACCGCCGAAGTTAAAACATCAGCCACGGTCTGTAATGATACTATATATATATATACAGTAGAAACGGTGGAGCTTTACCATCACGTGACTGTTACTACACGCATATGCGTATATACGTATAGTAACGTATATACGTATAGTAACAGTCACGTGATGGTAAAGCTCCACCATTTCTACTGTATATATTTTTTAAAATCTTTCAGGAGAATGTTATCTGCAATTTCTGCGAACAAAATTTATACCAGTTCTTTCTAATATGTTTTCAAACGCCAACAATCCTAACTTACCAGATGTTAGTATGCGGTTACAAGATGGTGCACCCCCGCATTTTGCACGTGATGTACGCGAGTTTTTAAACCACTGTTATCCAAAGAGGTGGATTGGTAGACGAGAACCAGTAAATTTGCCCCCAAGATCTTCAGATCTTAGACCTCTAGATTTTTTTCCATAGGATTATTTAAAATCAATGGTTTATGTAGATAAACCGCGAAATCTACAGGAGTTGCAAGACCGAATTAGAGACGAAGTTAATAGAATTACTCCTGAAGTTATTCGTAATGTGCAAGAAGAATGTGTTCGTCGATTTACTTATTGCCGAGAGACCGGTGGATAGCATTTTGAGCATTTAATTTAGCTGAAAAGTATCATGTATTAATTAATTTAATATTGCAGTTAGTTTATTGTAAAATTATTCTCTAATTAAATCAAATTACTTTTGATTTTCTTTGTATAAACATTAATCAGTTAAGTTTGATACTACTGAATACATTTTAATAAAACACTTTTCAAAGAACAACAACCACATTTCAATTTAAAAAAATCAACGATGACGTCACCGGTGTCAAAACTATGACGTCTTCATTTTCACACATTATTAAAAAATCGGCATTTAAAATCGAACTATTTCTGGATTTTTATTTGACATAAATTGTTTGCAAAATAATGAATTTGTTCCATAACTTATTTATTATATTTAGTTACGGGATCTAGACAATGAGGATATGTTATTTAGGAGAGTGGAACAATACGATATGTTTTCGAACAAACTATACGAGGATGTATTGATATCTAGTTATCCTAGACCAGTTCCATGCATAAATAAAATATTGCGTTACCATAGCAACGAACAATAACTTATTAGAAGTGTAAGTGTGAAGTTTGACGTCAAAAAAGTAAACCAGAGTTACGCAATAAATTAAAAGAAAAAGATATCCACCGAAATTGTGAAAATCGAAAAATTGGAGTATAGAGCCATCATCAAGTTCCTGTAGTTAACCCATTAGTTCCCAAGGTAACGAAATAAAACTAATTTATGGTTTTTACAGTATTTTATAACTAAATACATGTTAAATTAATAATTTTTCAAGTCAAAAAAAATTTCCCAATTTTAGTTTTTTTTCAATAAAGAATGTTGCGTATACGCAACATTGGGATTTCAGTGAAATAAAAATTAACACCTAGTATGGAATAATTCGAAACAATTTGTATGAAGTTGAAGATGCACCTGACACTTAGCACACATATATATATAGTATTTTTTTTGCATTGTCTACATCTTCTTCTGGTTTTATTTTCTTCCTCTACTATGACATGACCGATATTATCGTCTCTGAAGTACAATGAAAAAACTTTGAGTTTTATCGCCAACCTTATTTTCAATTTCTTCCAGTTTATGTTTTTCTTCATTTTGGGGTTCTGATGTATATGTTGGCATTTATTTTCTCCACTTTGGAATAGGTTTTTTTGACTTACTTTTTACAGGTTGTTGACATAACTTGGATTTTTTCGAAGGAGTTGGTGAAGATTGATCATCTACTTCTTCAAACGTTTCGAGTGGAGTTACGTGTATCTCATAAGTCCCCGCGACATCTGGTAGATCCCTTGCGTCTTCACATATATCGTCATCAACCTCTTCTTCATCTGTAAGCTCATACAGGCGGTGGAATATAAACGGCGTCTACTGTATTACCCTGCGATAAATCTTCATCCTCCTCTAATATCGATAAAAGCTCAGCGGTTGAGAGGTCGTCGATTTTTCCAAGACATTACTTTAAAAAAAATATTGTTTGTTAGGTCAAACGGAAATTTTCAAATACCTAAATTGAGAAATACATTATTTATAAATAGAATGTGATTTACTTACTTCAGAATCAAAAATTTCCAAAACTGCGCTTTATAACTGCACTAACACAATTTTTAAAAATTTCCAACAACTATAAACTATTACTTGGGGGTAACCACTACCATTTACTTTGAATAAACACAGAAAACAAAGCTCGGAGAAGCAAAATATTTGTCCTAATCTATTTGCGACACGCCGACGTCTGATTACTGGGAATCCCATCGTTGCGTAAAGGCAACAATAAAAAAGAGGCCAGGTATGCAAAAACTTTATCAAATACTATGCTGGGACCCTCTTACTAAGGGCTAGGTCAATGTAAATTTATAATTTGGAAAGCCCGATGGTTTTCTGAGAAGCTCATCAATATCTATAAAGATATGAAAGCAGAAATCCCATATTTTTGTCCAATTCATAAAGCTGGGAAAAAAGAACTATTTGATTTGTCGACATATTTCATAAAAAATGTAGTTATTGTTATCTTTTCTATATTATCAAAAAAAAAAGTAATAAAATTCACTTACGGATATTTAAAAAAATATTTTAAAAATGTTTCGTTTACGCAACTTTGGGTACAAATGGGTTAAAAGGGTTAAGAGGTAAGCAAATTTACGAAGAAACGAAGATATGCTTAATACCCTTGGTGAACAATGTCATTTGTATGCGACCGTGAAAAATTGGACTGCAAGCTTCAAAAGAGGTACATTTTCCATTGAAGATGATGAACGATCGGGAAGGCCAGTTTCTGTGTCAGTCCCCGAAAATATCGTTGCAGTTCATGACATGATTTTATCAGAACGTCGAATTGGGCTAAAACGGATATCTGAAGCACTGAATATTTCATACGAACGCGTTCATCACGTCAATTTGGAGATGAGAAAAATTGCTGCAAAATGGATCCCCAAATGTTTGAATGTTGACCAAAAGCGTGCAGGGTAGAAGCATCGCGTTCGATCTGTGCTCGATTTGAAAACGATGTAGACTTCTTAAACTATGGATGAGACTTGGGTAGATTTATACGATCCAGAAACAAAGCAACAATCGATGGAATGGCGACACTCTGGTTCTTCAAGACCTAAGAAGTTTCGTGTCCAAAAAACTGCTGGAAAAGTTCTTGCTTCAGTTTTTTGGGATTGCCATGGAGTAATCATGATTGATTTTTTGGATAAGGGTAGAACAATAACTATTCGACATTACTGACCACTCTACGAAAAACATTAAAGAGGAAAGACGCGGAAAGCTTTCCAGCTATCCAAAGGTGATTTGTTTTTGCAGGACAACGCCCCTGCACACAAATCTCATGTTGCCATGCAAAAAATTCGAGATTTAGGGTTTGAATTACTAGAACACTCCCCTTATTCACCAGATTTGGCTCCGTCCGACTATCATCTCTTTCCTTAACTGAAAAAAAGTTTAAAGGTCGTATATGTTCTTCCAACGAGGAGGTAATAAAAGCTGTGGAGGTCTGGTTTGCAGAGAAAGAAGAAACATTTTGTTTGAAAGGTCTCGAGACGTTGCAGGTTCGCTGTAATAAATGTATCAAATTAAGAGGAGAATATGTTGAGTAATCATATATTTTGACATTAAAATTTTGTTTGGTTCTATTTATAGTAGGCTAAGAATTTTTCAATATATCCTCGTACATACTTTTTTTGGTACTTGAAAGTTAAAGGAGATCGGATTACGTTTATTTTCATAGTTTTTGAATAACAATTGTAGAGAGATAAACATAATCTAAATCTACCAACTATACAAGTTTTGAATCGAAACATTTTTTGGAAAACCCCTCCACGACATCAACCCCGTTGTTTCTGGCTAGCACGTCGCTATTCGCCATCGGCATGTCTTCGTTTAGCTAGCTCGACGAGTTTCAGGGAATGGTAGGTAGTCGGGTGTCGATGGGTCGTCGGCAAAATGGGGTAGCGGGCGGGTTTCGTAAGGGAGGGAAGGGTGCATCATCGGATTTGGCGACAAAAGGGCGATCTCGGACTGCTTAGCTTTACTTTAGAGTCCGTTCGGCTTCTGCTTCATGATTGTTTTGGTGCGGCTCGACTGAACGGAACACTCGGAAGTGCCGGGAAATTTAGAAGGGTTTATCATTAGATTTTTGAGAACGCTTAGCTTTTTGATTTATTTAATTTTAGGAACGTAACAAATGTGTATACAGGGTGTTTCTAAATGTATGCGGGAAAATTCAGGAGCTGATTACCCTTAGAATATGATAATGATCTTTCCTATGACAACATATCCTTTTCCGAGATATCACCCCTAAAAGGTTATTCATTAAAATTGAGCCTTCCTTTATTTTTTTCAAATTTAATTGTAGATGTGAACTTGCAGTTCTGTAGTTTGCGTGCCCTCGTAATGACTAACCACCGGTACATTTTAAATATTCCCGTTACATTATAAGTGGGTGAAATTATCAACCCTTACTTTATTTAATATCATCGACATTGAGCTTTGTGAAATAATTATTTAAAATCTCTGTTGTCTTGAAAAACGTTTTATGCACAAGTTTTTTCCTGTGAGATACCTAGTTTTAATTACAATGCAATAGTAGGCTGGTGTCACTTTGGCAATTTATTCGTGTCTACTTAATGTTTATTTAAATTTTAGTAGGCTGATGTCAAATTCAGTTGTTGGTTACAAATTGAAGATTCTCTAGTAAGTGTGTAGTTTGCTATTTTTGCAGTAATTTGTCTGCATAATAGTTTCATTTATTCATTTTTAAACACATATACCAACTCTGAAATGGCCGATAAGCATTTTTTGTATGGTTTGCAAATTATAATTTTCTAGACTTCTTTATGCTGAAAAATATCCACAACGAGTAACGCATCATCATTATTTCCACGTATTCACCAACGCTTATGGATACTGGAAGTATACAAAGAAATTAAAACACCACTGGTCGTTCCCGGACAGCAAGAAATGTAAGGTAGAACACCCTAAATATCAGGGCAAACATCTGCAGCAATTGTACCCTTGTAACATTCAACGTGTTCAAGGTCTTTTACCTCGAGATTTTCCTCAGCGAGTTACATTTTGTATTTGAATGACAGAGGAAATACAACGAAATCTTCAATTTCTAATAAACATTGCATACACCAGTCTCCTCTAAAATGATCTCCCTGAACTACTTGAGGACATCCCACTCAATATTAGACAAAACATGTGGTTCTAGGCAATTCTTAGAGGTTGAGGATGAGCAACACTGGCTCCTCGATCTTCAGAATTAAATCCATGTGATTTCTGATTAGAGGGTTACCTTAAGTCATTAGTTTACATCACACTGATATCTTCAACGATTTGAAGAATTGTATTCGAATACCGTGTGAGACTTTATTAATACGCCTCAAATCTTTGATCGATGAGACTATGTTCATTTATTTTTGCTGGAGGCGATCATTTCCAACATTTATTATAAACCGTATTTTATTCTTGCAGTTTCCATATTTACTGTTTTTCACTCACAATACGAAGTTTATCATTTTACGGAATGACATCATGATATTGTATTTTATATTTTTTCTCCAAATCTATCGGTTATAGGTAAAAACTGTAAGAGTTAAAAAAGTATTTCAAGACAGAACAGAGATTTTGAATAAGATTTTTATTTCACAAAACTCAATTAAGTAAGTGTTGATAATTTCACATAGCATAACAGGGAGAGAAAATACAGATGGATTGTCATTGCGAGTACACCGTAATTAAAAAATTTTATGTTTCAATCTTTACTTTATTTTTACAAAAAACTCAATTTCACTCGGCTCCATTTGGGGGTGATATCTTGGAAGAGAGTGGGCTGAGAAAAAGAGGTAGGGGATAATTGTAACACACATTTTCCTAATTATAAAAGCAATACACAGACATACTGTAATTCCCAGTATCAGATCCGGTTTCCAAGAAATTCTCCTTTTGTTTTTTAGTCACAATGTGTTTATTTATAAAAATAGTGAGAAAGTTATTTGAACAGTTAAGTTAAAATTGAATGTAACTGAAGATGTCATACTTGAATTTTCAGTTCAGCGTTTAATTTTTTTAAAACCATCTTCAATTTTTATTTTTAGATACGGTCCTGTACATAAAATTCCGACGACCATACAATTAATTAATAACATTGTCTTACATCGAGATAAACAAGTGTATTTTATAAATTATGGTAAAGTTTGATCAAAGGCTTCCATTTAAAGTAAAATTCCGAGGGTTACGATGTTTACCAGAACCCAAATTGCAGATGGAAACATGACATACAGGGATAAAAAAAAACTAATTTAAATAAAACCCTTAAAATTTTTTTTCATGCCATTGAAGCATTTTTAGAGTTAATCAATAAAAGCTCCTGTAATATTTTTTCCTTAATAGAGAAGTTTTAATGGTACGCACATTATGTAAATCGATGTTCCTTTGACAAGTATCGCTCATCTCTTGACTCCACGGTTAAAGATCCAACTTTACATCACTAACCGCCTCGAGAAATAGAACTCGAACTACATAGGAGAAGGAACCGTGCAATTTCATACGCTAACAATGAAGAAAACTATTTCGGAAACAATGGTGGAATTCCTACTAGGTGGAAATTCCACAAGTTGCATAATATAACTCTCGCCTCTATGTGAAATCCACTTCCAAAACTGCTAATCTTATGAATAAGTTGCTCAAGTTGGGAGTGTTGTTCGTATGCCGTTTTACCCCGAACACAAACACAATCATCATCATTAACTTTTCTGCTACTGGTTGTTGCTCTTCAAAAAGTTGAAAACAACAACAAAACTATTTACCAAGCGTTATGAATTTATTTTATTTAGATCATCTCACAAGTTTGTTGAATATTTTTTTAAATTTAGGCACATTTTGCATTGGTCGATAATGATACCATTAATTCATAACATTTATGTCATATATCGGGATAAATATAAATTATAGTAAATTTTGATTATAGGCTTTCATTTAGAACTGGAAATCACCATTGCCCTCGGCAGATGCAGTAGAATATATGGATAAAGCTGGGCTCTCGACCCAAAAATGACCCAATGACTATACACAAGAGTTGTTAGACCAAGAATAGTATACGGATCAGTAGTGTGTTGGACAAAAACACAGTAAGTGGAAGCTGTAAGTATGTTAAATAGCGCACAAAAGCTTACTTGCCTCTGGATAACGGGGGCCATTAGAACCACTCCTACATTTTTATGCAAGGATAAGTCTGATCTGTAACGCACTCATAGCATTCAGATATAAACGATTAAATTTTTGTGTCACTTCACTTGTTTATTATACAGGGTATCCAGAAACTTTCCTGACAAACGCAAGCTACGAAAGCTCCCTTTGAAAATGACATCCAGTTTATTAAGCATATAAAAAAACACAAACCACTATCTACAAACTAGATACCAGAGATAAGTAACCTAACAAGATGCGCACATCAATGTTGTAATTGGGAAATATTTCAACCATGGTTTTGGAATCAACCAGTAGATGGAGCTAGTGCCGTTGATTCCAAAAAGAGACTATATCTTCATCAGCTGCAGACCAGGAACCGAAAAAAAAATACTTCCTAATGTTGTGTTTATCACATTTCATTTTCATTCATTGTTGATATTTCGTACATGGTGGAGTTTTTGTGAATATTGCGATTTTATTATCAATTTATTGTTTAGAAATATAGTGACAATGTCAGAATCGGGAAATAAGTATGAATTTATAAACTGTGAAAGGACACGTCGCCAAAATGTAGGTATAATATTAATTTCAACTCAACTATTTTGTGATTTAGACGGCTTTGTACATTACTTTTAATTTGAGATACCTATCAAAAGTCCATTTAACTGAATAACCGTTAAGATTATCTGGATTTTATGCAGACATCCTCTATTTATGGTCAAGGTCAATGTCAATAAATTTGCTGTGAATCGCTCAAACATGTGGCTCCAGCTTCACATCATAATTTAATATTCTAAATAAAATTCATGCATGGTGCGCCATCTATTACAATAGACATGAGGCAGAAACTACCACGTGAGTATATTTCCAAATCTTCCATTAGACGTGCACATTTTGTTAGGTTACTTATCTCTGCTAGATACATTGTATCATCCTGCACTGATAAATTGTTTACTATTAACCTGCGTTTTTATTGCCAACGCAACCTTTCAATATGGGAGGAGCAACGGGTAAGTTTTGGTATCATTTTTTTCAACAAATTTCACCTTAAATTCAAAAACTATTAGGTTTTATCAAAAAAAGTGCTCGTTTGAATTGGCTATTATGCACCTTTTTCAAGAAAAACAGAATTCCATTTTTCAACCAACTCTGTTTTATTTACTGAAAATAAAAGGAAGCAAACATATTAATGAATTTTGTAACATATCGTCGGTTAAAAGTGTTAACAACCTAACTCCTTTTCAATGTTTTTTACAGGAAACCCAAAAAACTTATTAATGCCAAATTGAATAATCCTATCACTCCAAACTACCATGGATATTAAATAGTATATCAGACAATGTTTTATACAACCCTTTATGAGTTAGTGTAGCCTATACTAACATAAAAATAAAAACGGCCACAAAATGGAGTACAAGTATTACACACCGATAATATAAACAGTAATTAAACCGTTTAAAAGGAGTTAAAAGCTTTTCGATATTGGTTAAACGTACAGAAAAAACCAGGTTTCATTCATTTATAACATTGTAACAAATGAAAAATAAACTAACAAAAATTTAAAATTTATAAATGTGGTAAATTATTATAATAATCATAAAAATGGTGCGACAAAACTTTTTTCAGATTTTGTAGATATGCATATTTCCGTGCTCTAAAAGGTAGTTTACCAAAATATAACTGTGACAAGTCAACGGGTCTTCTGTTTTCAAGTCTGAGTTTTCTTTGTGGTAATGTATTCCAATCGTGGGAAAATCGAAGTTTAAAAACTATGTCACCTTGTGTACTTGAATATCCAAAACCTTAAGGGTCCACTATACTTAATGTACACAAAATTTGCGACAAAAAAGATTATACCGCGCTGAAACATCAGATGGTAACAGCGTAGTTTTCACCGCTTTTGTGACCTTGCTTATTTATCCGCGCCTCCCACGACGTTTGCCTCCAGAGCGAAGGGAAGGGACCCCGTGTACAATGTGCGTCAGCTAAATATACGAAATAAAGCCATAGACTTCGCAAAAGATCGAGGAGATGATTGGGGTGATAAAATTGAGCGTTGCTTGACTCCTGTTGAAGGCAATTTAGTGGCAGAAGAAGCTCGGTATCATGTATCTTGCATGAAAAAGCTTACTCTAATTCCAAAACTCAAATGTGAAGAGCTTGCAAAGCGTGGTGCTTTCGGAAAGAAAGTACAACCTGCCATGGAGTACGTATTTTCTTTTCTTCAAGAAAATGAGAAAGAATGTCAATTTTCGTTTAAAGAATGATCAAATTAAATATGACTATAAACCGGACATTAGAACAATAAAGGCTCAACTAATAGCTAGGTACGGTGATGGCATTATTATTTCAGAAGCCCACAAAAAACCTGTTGTCGCGTCATTTCGTAGCTCAGGATATAACATTTTTAATGATTTGTTTTACCAGAAGAAATGTGCCGATGAATAAGAAGAGCGAAATCGAGTCGTGCAAGTAGCAGCTAGCATAATTTTGGAAGACATCAGGAGTAAAGTTTATGAGAAACAAGAATATCCTCCTTCTAACGATTTTTTCCGCAGTGCAGTCTGATATTCCCAGAAATGTCAGTACCTTTTTAGAGTGTGTGATTTTACATCACAAGAAAGGAAATCTGGATAACTGGAAGACGAAGTGCACGTGTTTGGCGCACTGCATAATTTCAGCCGCCAGACCTAAATCGTCTACGTCTATCTTACGTCAAAATGTTCAAAGAATTTTTTGTCGCAAATTTTGTCTGCTTTCCGAATTTTCAGGTAGTTTTTTTCTAAAATATGCAAAATAAAAAAAATTTCAACAAAACGATATTTTTTTCTTCAACATTTGGGGGGGTTGCGGGGGGAATTTTTGGCGGGAAGTTGAAAATTTGGATTCAGCGGCTCAAAAACTATAATATAGGTCCTTATATTATGGTCTTTATTGCCTGGACTACTAGTAGTTGCGCACTTCTATATGTTGCTCATCTAACCTATCTCTGCAGAAAGATACGGAGAGGATGTGAATACAGAAGGATTTCTATATTTACTGAAGGTGTTATGCTAATGGTACGTTCGTTGTAAAGCTTTTCACTGCCAAGCAATAGGATGGGATGATTAGTCTAACGATAATCATATATCCAATGGATTTGTTTGAGTCCTAATCCGCAGGATTTTCCAGATATCCTATGACAAGTCCACAAGGATACTTTGGCCTTGTGGATAGCTTTTCCCATCGAGCTTTCCATGATTTTTTTTTTATCTAGGACAAGAAATCAAAACTTCTTACTTAGTATTCTCCGAAAGTTCTGGAAAATATTCTAGTATACCATGCCGACTATTTGAGTTTTAAAATTACCCAAAAGAATGCTCCGAAGATTGAAAGCGTGGAAATGACTAGTGAATAATACTTTGTTTCCAAAATTATTAGTACTTCGATTAAAATAAAGCAAAATAATAGTGTCTCTAAAAATTAATGTTTCTCCTCTTACTTACGTGTGAATTGCCGAACAGATCCGGCGCAGATTCTTATCAACCCTAAATCCGTCCCATCTTTAAGCTAATAAAGACGTGATAAGAAAAAGGGATACTCTTTATGACCCTCAAGAAAGTTGAGAAATATTCCGTTTATTTAATATTTTCAACTCCCGTTTTTTCTGTAGTCCGGTTATGGCCGAGCTCAACTCGCAATCAAAGAGAAGAAGAAAAAAAACAACTCTCAACTTTAAGAGTCGCTCTCGACGTTGATGTTTGTAAAAGTTTTGTTCTCTCTTTCTGGCGCTCGTACAAACTAAAAAGTTTTGATAACAATAATTTTCTGCGAGAAGGATAATTTTCAAAGTAGATACATTTTAATTGGATCCGCTGTTGGGAGTTTGTATTACGTCAAAAAGTTTGTCGGAAAAGTTTTATAAAAACGTTTTAGCTCTGCCAGAAGAGAAAGACGACTCTTTTTTATTCTACTGTAAACTGCCGGTTTAGGGATGCATATACGAAGTTGGAAAACAGTATATAGTGATTTCTTTTCAGGATGTTTATCGGGTATCTCGAGTCGCGTTTTTTTTAATTTAAAATTCTAATCTCTTCGAATTAAACCAGAATATTTTTATTTTCAAGGTTTCGGAAGCGTTTTAGCTACCATTATCAATAATTTTTTCCTCTAGCTGACACTTCTCGACAATTAGGCAATCAACAAAAATATTTTAGAAAAAGGGGGATTTAATAAAAAAATCACAGAATTATATTTACCTCATATTAATGAATGTACCACAAAGAACATAATAGAAGATATTTATACAAAGGTTTTGTAGAAATGGCATTCAATATCATCATTTGATTACTAAACGATATTTGCAGTACTAAGTTATTGTTTGCGGAAAAAAGGTAAAATAATTCTAATTTTATTATTAAAAAAGTTAATTACCCTCGTGCAACCAAAAGAAGGTAAGCGGAACGTTTTCGTATCATATCAATCGATCAGCATTTACGGCTCTCCCTCTAACGCATAAGAGAAACCGACTCAGTAGTACCTAAAAGTACTGAAACTGGTAGGATGCTACTGAAGAGTATGAAAATGATTTTTTTGTACGAAATAGAACAGAATCCGGATTTTAGTACTAGAAGACTCTAGGGCTATGTACCCTTTAATTACTAATTCCTCCATGGAATATTATTCATAAAGAAAGTTTCTATCCGTATCACTTCCATAGAGTTCATGCGATTCTAGATGGTGATTTCCATGCTCGAGTAGTTGTTGCAAACTGGTTACTTGACAAAAAAACCAAGACTCCAATTTTTCCTCCAAAATTTTATTTCCCGATGAAGATACGTTTTCTCAAACAGAATTTTTAATTTACATAATGCATATCATCATGCCTATATTGGTGAAAATCTGCAAGACATTAAAGAGACGAAACACCAGCAAAACTTTTTTTAAAAAAATCACCTGATTTAATTGACGACGTTCCCTTAAAGACACAAAGTTTATGGTTAATGCACGATCCTACTCAATACAGTGGAGTAGTTCGTCAAGATCTTGACGTTACGTATGGAAATCGATTGATTGGACAAGGAGGACCAGTCAATTGGCCTGCAAGATCGCCCTATTTCAATCCGTATGATTTTTGTTTTTGAGGCTACTTGAAATCATTAGCTTATGCTGTTCCAATACAAAATCGTATTCAGCTTTGGAAAAAAATAGAGGATGCATGTAATGAAATTCAAAATAATCCCAGAATGTTTTCCAATAGTTAGACATTCCTTAAAGAAATGATTGGATTGATGGTCGTCATATATGGCATATGTTATAAAACTCAATAATTTTCTAGTAATAATTTTATCAGAAAATAAAACTTTTTTTCATTTGTTTCTCGAATACAGTGCCTAATAGCAAATTAAAACAAAATCATATTTTTTTTAAATGTCTTTGAATTTATTGTAAAGTTTGTCAAAAACCTGATACACAAAAATTTTTACTAAATTTACCCTTCCACGTTGAACGCTTGTGATGGCAATAAAAACGCGGGTTGGAATAAGCAATTCACTACAGGGTTATACAATGTACCAAATATGAAGTTTGTAGGTAGTGGTTCTTTTGATATATATGTTAAAAAAATTTACTGAGCAGCGTCAACTTCAAAGGGCGCTAATACCCTCGGGAAGAACTTTTGGATAAAGGTATAGTTGTGAGTAGAATTAGTTTGCACTGTTTCTCAATAAAATAACAGTATGCAGCAAAGTATATTTGAGGATTAAAAAGCCATAAATCATTTCTAGTCTTGACCTACCCACAAGCGAACAATTGATTCTCATTGGTGCAATGTAGCTTCCGATTGGTCTATGAAAAATGTACTTGAATTGTTAGCCCACGTGGACTGTTACCGCCCCAGGGTGAGTTTGGTTCATTTCTGATATTTACGATATATTGTGTTCTTAGATGTTGCTGTGATTGAGATTTTGTTGGTAATAATTAAAATTATGGCTTTTTGGTGACCATTCGAGGAGGAAGATATTGTTATAGGCTCCGAACAATGAATATACTAGAATAGTAAACAGACGTATTTTTCTATGCAAACATAAACAATGTCAAAGTTTATTCTGCTTGATTCCATGTCGCAGTGAATATAATAAGTTGTTTGAATGTTGTATGAATATTTTATTGTTAACATTTTTTACCAAAGGTTTTGAAATTTCTGAAAATGGAGAAAAGGTATTTGAGACAATAGACAGAAAGCAATTTGGTATGTTCTAGTCGCGATCTACGCAAAAAATGATACAAAATTTGTACAGGCAACTGAAACCAGAAAATATTGGGTCAAAGCATGGAGCTGCTGAAAGAATACATAATTGACAAAAGTTACAAACAAATCCATTATTACAGTTATCGGAAAACTGTTGATCATCGGAAGAAGAGAGTAGAGAAATCACTAGTACGTCGGGATCCTGCAATAATGAAAAATTTGAGTGAAACCGGTTCTGCTTCTACTTACAGATTTCTTTATCTCGCCGACAAACTGTGAAACGGTGCAAACTAATTTTACTCACAACTATAAATTGGGTTAGATGGACATAAAATCACATCTAGTACCTGTAGTTTGCGTTTGACAGGAGGGTTTATGGACACCCTGTATATATTGAGAAATTATTTACTAATGACATTTAACGAAAAATTTTCAAGACCAAAAATATTATCTTTAGGGACCAAAAATTATTTCATTACTACTTGACAACGATAGCTGGAACGCTACCGAAACGTCGAAATAAAAAAATAAAAAACATTATTGTGGTTTGATTCCCAAAAAAATAAGAGAAAAAAGAATAAGTAATACCACAAGGAACTTACTTACTTTAGATGCCTCATCGACTATATTAAAAATTCAATATTGAGTTATTTATTTTTGAACAGTGTAGATGGCGACGGCTTTATCAGCCGTTGATACTGGATGTTTATTATAGTAGGTACCCAACAAAAGTTTCATATTTCTGTGATGCTTATAGAGAATGACCATTTTTGAGGAAAATAATTGCGCTCGGTTCGCTAATTCAAATGCTAACGCGCCGGCTGCCTCATACATTTCAGGGGACCCAAATATGAGATCACAAAAATATCTGAAACTCTTTTTTCATCCTTACCACACGAATAGGTATGTTAATGTTTTAATATTTTGTGATAATAATTGTTTCTGTAATGGCAAGTTGCTAAGCACGTTAATGTAAATAAAAAAAATTAAAATTGTTATCAAATATAATAATTTTATTTATAAATAAAATTGAAGAAAAAATATTTATTAATCACGTTTGTTATTTTTATTATTCATAATTTGACGTTTTTCCCTTGGCCTACATTTCACAACAAATTCTCAATAACATTCCACTTAAAAAAAATAGTCACCCAATCGACGCAAAGCCCGTATTTTCCGTTTAGATAGAGGCATCGTAAAGTTCCGGATAGTTGCCTCTTGGCAAAACTGAACAAGAACTATAAAGGAAACACAAATCAAAAGCAAATCGGAGAGTTATTTTGTCATTGCAAGTAACAGGAAAGAAACTTTGTTCCGGCAACTTTTTAATCCGTCAAACAAAAGTTTCTCGGTAATTTATTTTTATGTGTTCAGTTTTCAAAATAACTTCATTCACAGAAAAAATAAGAATACTATTCTGGTTGAGATGGAAGTAAAAAAAAAACTGGAAATTTATTTCTTTTCCACCAATTTCAAGTGGAAGGTTGACCCAGATATAGCGACAGAAGAAAATTTTTTTTAACATTCAACAACATTTTTATGACAAATGGGTATGGGTCACAATTTGGGCGGGGTTCTTATGTCTTTTCGAAAATGAATGAAAATGACACATTCTTGGAAAATGTTACACAATGAAACACCTTAATTCCCACTAAACTGGTATATTTCACAATTTACATAATTATTAATAAAGCTGGTTACTTCCCTATATAACAATGAAGGTGTACTCATATTTTTGTATATTATTTAAATCAAAGTTATTATAAAAAAACCGGGTGGCCATAATCAACTGTTACCACCGTCGTGTGGTGTTCTCAAGGCAATCGGAAAAAATCGAGTACTGGGAGAGGGAAAAAGCACTCCGCGCTCATAGCAAACGCTTGGGCCGTTTTTTCGAGACGTAACTATTTACGTAATCAGCAATTGACTGCTAATGACGCCAAAAACTAATTGCGCACAGAAATAAGTTTAATAGTTTAAATCCAGTTCGACGATTATTCGAACACAATTTACCTATGGCGATTTCGGAGAAAATGTTTTGACAGGCATGACACTTCCGGTTATAGCGGAAGTGAGCAGCAATTTATTGCAAATAGAGCAGCTAGGCGAAAACAATATAATACCTTTACTGTGGATTCCAGGACACAGTAGACTAAATTAGTAATAAAACAGTGAAAACCGCAAGTCGATATCTTTTTCCTATCCTGAGAAATTGTAAGAAACAGGTAAATGGTGGGAAGGCTAGAAGGCTGGTTCGCGTAAACGGAAATTATTAGGTTTGTTCCAGCAATAAATTGTAGGATAGTTCTATCACATAATTTAAACTAATTTACTGCGCATGACAATTCAAATGATAAGTCGAACTAGTTTGGAATTTCTTGGTGCTGGGACGCAGTTATTAATAATCAATAGATTCAAAAGCTGCTCATTATAGTCAGATGACATTTCACTAGAGCCTGATATTGAAATATCAGACAAGCTAAAAAATTATAATGAAAACTAAATATAAATTCTAACATTAAGAATTGAACTTTTTTATAATTGATTAGGTATATTTGAAGTAAATAATATTATACAAAAGTGAAAAAAACATTTCCTGTCTCATCTTCTTTACATATTATCGCAGAATATTTATAAAAAACCTTTCATATGAAAGTTTGTTGTAATTGTATTGCTTTTGATTTATTATAAACTCAACCTCAAAATAAAACTTTAACATGTGCTGCGCTTGCGTGAAATAAGAGAGAAATACCTGCCCAAGAGTAAGAACTGATCGAACTGTTCTAGAAGGATTCTATTGTATGTTTATAAATTGCTGGAACGTCGAATTAGTAGTCCAGCGTAATACTAGTTCTCAAAACTAGGCGCTGGAACACTAAATTGCCACGGCGCATACGCAGTACAATTCAAATTAGTTTCATCGCGTTCTGGAACAAACCTATTAAATTTAGCCTGGATGAGAAGATCTTACATTGGTCTGCAGTAATTCAAACTGTTTTCATACTAATGTTATGGTTGCCACTAGATTACTTAAATATAAGGCAGTCGCTACTACGCCCCTTAATTTAGTAAATTTTGAAAAAATTTGCATTTTAAAATTTTAACTGTCAAATACGCCCATAGCGGTCGATCTACAATTCTGATTATTTTTTGACGTTTCTTAAAACCAATGAAACGCTTCTTTATTTGTCACAAGGGTAAGTTTCAACCAATTATGCCATTATTAAAGTGGGAATAAATCTCTTCGAATAATCACTGTGGCTTTTATTTATCTAGCAAGTGTCAGATAGTTGTCAAAATAATTACCTAATTGTGTCAACGCGATATATAAAATGGGTGAAAATTATCGGTTTAGTACCTTTTCTGATGCAGAAATAACAAAAAAGATTTTAGAAACTACTTCGAAAAATACTCTAATAAGTAATCAGTCTATATGGAGACAATTTAAGACCTTCACCAAAGAAAGAAATTATATTATTTTTCAATAATTTTATGATAGTTTTATTGATCTTTTTTATTGTAAAAATTTGTGAATCAAAAAATAATCTAGTCAAATATAACTCGCGAGTTCCATAAATTAGAAAATAATTTGACAGATTTTTTGAAAACTTGTTGCCAGGCAATAGTCACGAGAGCCAGCAGGGCTCGAGTGGCTATTTCCAAATTATTTTCAATTTATTCTCACTCTCTTGTTATATTATTACTGAAAATAATTTCCAGGAACTTATCAAGGCCACTCTTGTTATAAAAAGTTTTTTCCCGAACCTGTACTATAATAATCCATTCTGAGATATGGGCGACGGCCGTTCTTAGTTGGCCACCCGGTACATATTGTGAGTGAGAACGAATGATCGCACGAAACGCGTAGACATAGCATTGATAATAGCTCGTTTCAAGATTGTTCATGTTTATTTAACCCAATTACCTTTTTTTGCGTACAAAGCTTAGTTTTGTAGGTCTTTCGAGACGAGACGAATAAAAAAGTATTCCACTTTTTTTGTAAATCACTAGAGAAAAAAATTGAAGCGAAAACCAATATGGCGGCGTAAGCGGCAAAAATACTAGGTGGCAAAGTTGAAATTCGGAACGAGCACATTAATAGTTATTTTTGTATCTAGTGCGCGAAATGCGAATAATTTTTTAACTCGGCTTCGCCTCGTTAAATAATTCAATTCTCGATCATTGAAGTAGTTCGCGCACGAGATGCAAACAATATTTTTCCTACAAACGAAGATTCTATCAATAATAAGATTCATATATCAAATAAAATTTTAGATTCCTGAAATTTCACAATCACATGGTATCACTTCTACCTCAAAGATTAGTAGTGTTTTAACCCCCAATATCCCGAGCGAACCTCAATTATCTCGTTTAGGAATAAATATTGGTTCGTGTACTGGTTGTACGATTAATGTTAATTCTATCATTATTTTAAAAGTATTTAATTGTTATTTATTTAAAAATAAATAATAATTTGGAGTTTTGCTTCATTTTTTCAAAAGTCTCATCAATTTACATGCAGTGTGCGAAATACTTCGCACCCTAGTGCGCGAAGTAATTCGCGCACGGTGTCATGGTAACGTAAGAATCCGAAAAAAAGTGTTACTTCGCATATTATTGTCAATGCGCAAACCTTGTCACTTTTTGACGTTTGACTGTATTATAGTAGCTTTATCAAGAATTAACACGTTTTTCAACTTGTTGATTAGACTATGATAAGTATGCATTTATTATTAGCACATATTAACTTACTTGACACGATTTACTGCTTGTATCCGTTTCTGTCGACGTTCCAATAAATGTGATTTTGATGGAAAAGAATTAAGTAAATTTTATATTTTTATCCGTTTTACTACTGTGACACAACAACACAACAATCTGTGTTTCCAGATCTTGTCTTATTTTCAACATTATTCATACTCATTATCACTTTATTTTGGTTAAAATACTAATATTTCTTGTTTCAACTCACTTACTTACTTCAATATTTATAAATTATATTTGCACAAATTAAAAGAAATAATAAATAACTAAACACGTACTAGTGAATTCATATGTTATTATGTTTGTAAACTCGATCTCACGTATAAACTTACAAAATTGCCAGAAGAGGAGCCACTAGTCTTTACGCAGGTTCTCCATGATAAGCAACAATAAGGATTAAGTTTGGGTATAGGAAAGTAAACATAAACCCTTATTTGTGACCGCAGATTTGATCAAAGAGGAAAAAAATGCTATTTTTATTTAAAAAAATTGAGATATTTGACATTCGTGAAGTTGAATTTTTCATCGCTTACCATGGGGTATTTTATATAAAGTGGCATAAAAATTCAAAGTAGACTCCGAAAGAATAATATACAGGATGCTCTATTTGCAATAAATTGCTGCTCAACCGGAAGTGCCATGTTTGTCAAAATACTTTCTATAAATTGTGCTCTATATATTCCAATATATAGATAGTGTAAGCTCGTCGTGACACAGCCTTTATGTTTCGTGTTTTAAGAGCCAAAAAGTCATATTATCAATCATTTCAAAATTTAAAATGTTTGTAAAAAAAATATTTGTAAAGGTAGAAACGTAACCAAATAGTGTACGAAAATAAATTATAAGTTTTCTAAACATCGATCTTCAACTAATGTAAGGTGTATTTCTATATCATTAGAGAATCGGGTAGTTTTGATGTAACGCAATAATCAACATAATCACAAACCCGAAGAAAAAAATTGTTTCTAGTGTTTCCTGCAAAAGAAAAGCGAAAGATGAACCTACAGAGAGACCAACTAAAATATTGCATGAAGAATTAGTTTCAGATGGTCATCCCGGGACTCAAAATGCGTCGCAAAACATTGGCAACTTTGCCACGCTCTGACAACCTTGTTTACCTTTGCCTTAAGAACATTCGTACAAAACGTAAAAAGAGGAAAATTTTGTTTTCGATAATGATTTTCAGAATGGAATTGGTTTTTAGCAGCCAAAAATTTGTATGTGAGTCGAATTTTATATACATGGAATGCACATTCCAATACTGCACACATTTTTTTACACAACTATTTACTATACATAATTATAGATAGTGCTTTTTCGCAAGACCAAGACCAGTTTTGCTCATCACTACTTGTGATAAAACCAAGAGACGATAAGGCAACGGTTTGTGCTGATTATTTGGTTAGTTATATTATACGACGAAGCAACTTTTCCACCCCACATTTAGGCTGACGATTCTTTAACTTTAAATGAAAAACCACGAACGATTGTTTCACTCTCAATTGAATAACTCTTTTTGTTTCGGTAAAATTCTAAATAGAAGTGTGCATAAGATGTAAGTGTAGCTATTCCCTGTGAGTATGAAAACTCAGCCTTGTGACGAATTTCGTAGTCTCAAAACGTTACTTTTTCAGTTTTGACCTACATCATTGAACACTAGCTAAAAACTGCATATAAAACGCTCTATATACAACAGCTTGGTTGATAATTTATTAGCGGAGTGGTACAAAGTTCTTGCTGCGAAAATAAAGAATTGTAGGCGTAGTGTAGAATTCTGGACGCGGTAATATTCTATTAGTTATATCGTGACATTTGCATCTTAATATAGGTCTTATTATTCACTAGTGAATAATGGATGTCATTTTACTTGAAGAAGTACTCGTGAAATGTAATAATTATCAAGTAGTAGTGGATAAACGACCTTATAAACTTGAACATCCCACAACGCTAATGCGAATTAAAAAAAAAACAAATCAATGAAATGTTCATTAAACCTTCAGTCTTTTCGTGTACATTTGTCCCAACATAGGTGTGGTTAAAAAATTACGTTGAAATTGCGTAACACTTTTTATACCTTCGATGATTACCAATCGCAAAAAAAGTACAACCGATTAGGTAAATAATTTTTGTTTGTTGCGGATTTAACTGGAATTATTTTCAATTTTTAACAAGATAACGCCTTCGTAAATAAGGAATTAGATAATGATAAAAAGTAGGTATTTATTACAGATAACATACCTGGTGCCTATATAAATTATAAAAAAATTTGTAGATATATAATGTTGAATATTTTATAATAAAAAGAACAAGGAAAAACAACAAAACAAATTTAGTTGGTAGGGAGGGAGGAATATTGCGATGGTTTTTTTTTACCAAAAACGACCATTTCACAGTGGAACTAAGCGGCCTTTTATTATTTTTAGCATTTTGTACTCCTCGTAACGAAAAGTTTTATTCGAATAATTCAATGATTTTTTTTATATTATTAGTTGTTTTTCACGTGCCAAAGTAAATCCACATTTTCAATCTTTCTTATTTGTTTAAACAATTGCTGACCAAGGTACAGCCTGGTAACATAATATATCGTTGAAATCAGCATTTTATTCTGGGCATGATTAGGGAAAAATATTTCATTCAAATAATTTCTGCCCATATACCACCTAGTCTACAGTGAAATTCACGAATGTTTCTCGTTACGTCATAACTCATAAGCATCCGAATCAAATCAATAAGACAGTTTTCACCGGCGCATCATTGTTATAGGGTTCGGCATGTATTTCTGGTGATCTAATTATAAGAGGAAATAAATAAAAACCAAATTTAACATATCATAGTTAGACTATAATTTGAAATTCTACAAATAAATTGTTACAAAACTTACCTCTTGAATGGCATTTATTAGCCAGTTCCTTTTGGAAATATTTATGTAATTTTCTAATACACTCACGTTTACTTTCGTCCAAACGTTTACCAGACATTTTGAAAAATATCACAATAAATGTAAATGAACTTTACCTATTTAAAGTAATGACAATGACGACGAACTTCAATGGTGACATAATGATTTTTGTATAATGTGATGTTTCACTTTTCAAGTACAATCGTTGTCACAACACAAGGCAGAGTGACAAACCGATGAAAACGTAATGTCGTAGCTTAATTCAGGCACAAAAGACATATTTATAGTTGACGTAAAAGGTATAGTGTGAACTTAAAGTTACCGGCTTTTTGTTTGACTCTAAGACTAAGAGTATTCCGTCATAGCCCAGTCAATATTATAATTTCAACTAATAATCGTTAATAGTTATTTAATAAACTACTTTGTTAATGAAGGCGATTGATAAACGAAACTGGTTAAAGCACAAACGAGCGATAGCGAGTGAGTGCCTTTTTTAGTTTGACTGAACTATGCAGGTATTCTCTTTAGTCGGTGGTCTGACATCAAGAAAGTGTGTGTGTTTTTGTGTGGAAATTGTAAGTAAGTATACATTATATTTATTAGCAAATATCTATTTGGACGAAAGTCGGTATGATACACACTATACGGTTAAGAAAGGATGGACTGATGGGTAAAAATACAAATACAATATAGAATTATGTTTGGTAAGTAGACGAAAATAATATAAATACCTTTCAGAGTTTAGCGCCGCAACTTAACTTAAAGGGGATATACGATTAGATAGCTGGTACTATACCTTTTACGTCAACTATACATTTTCATTTGATTTAATTGGACATACGCGGTCAGTGGTATCCACATAAAATTATAATGTCTTTGATACATTCAGGGAAGTATGACGTAACGAGAAACATTCGTGATTTTTACTGTAGTAGACTAAATAGACGTTATAGTTGTGAAGCAAATGGCTCAAGAGTATTGCAGCTGTGTAGAAAATTCTTATTTACTCATTTCAAGAACGAAGTACAAATCAACTTCCATCCATCTGCCCGATGCTATAGGTGAAAAATGGAATTTAAATTAAGACATACCGAAAAAAAACCTTTTTTTTATTCTTTAAAAATGTATTCAAAAAGTATGAACAAAGTTATAAACCCCAAGTTTTCTCCAAAGCACGCCAACGAGGAAAAGACGAAAAAAAAGTAATTGTTTTTGGGCTATCGAGAGAAATAAGAAGATGAAACACTTACAGATACGTACTCGTGAATTTTTTCTTCAAATAATTCATCAAAAGTTTTTGGCTGTGAAAAGATAAGAAGGCAACTGACACTACTTATCAACCTCCAAAGTCCGACGTACTTAATTGGAAAGCTTTTCAGAAATTCTATCCAGTGATATAAATAAAAATTATACAAGATCTATCAGTAATTACCAAATTAAGTATTCAACCTTTTTAAAAACAAAAATACCCAACTGGTGATACAAAGCTAAGAAGCTCTTAAGGTGCCAACAATACCTTATTTTGAAATAATAACTATTCGTTTGTTGTTAGAAAAAAACTTCCGGTTTCACCATTTTTGCTATACAGTTATAAGGAGGTATCGATAAATTACACACTTTTTAAAATTTCTATACCCTTCTACTCGTTATGTTACATTTTCATGACACTCCCCCTGTCGAGTGACATCAAACTAAAACTCTTCTACTATATAAGAGCCGTATTACCCAGCAAACAATTAAGCCGATTATTTTTTTATGTTCTCGAAACCAATAGAAATTTTCAATTTCAGCAATTCATATACGCTCTAGCCAATCAAAACATTTTTAAAGTGGGAATAATCTACTTACACCATTCCAGCGAGAATTATTCAATGTACATGGTTTTTATTTAAAGACAACCACATGACAACGTATTTTCTTGATCTGACGCGTCTGTCATAAATTTTCAAGAAATTCGTAAGATGAATTTTGTTTATATTGAATCGAGTAATATAAATTTGTTGGAATAACAATATAAAATCTTAAAAGTTATTTTGATTGTACCTAACGTCAAAAAATAATCTGTCGAATACCACACGAGAGTTCGATAAATTAGATAATAATTCTCCAGGCATTTTCTCAAACTTGTTGCTATTTCGCAGTAGCCACTCGAACCCTTCGGGCTCTCGTATCTATTGCATGGCAACAAGTTTTCTAGAAGCTGTCAAATTATTTTCAATTTATTCTCACTCTCTTGTGATATTACTACAGAAAATTTCACTACTTTTTAACTAAAATGCCTTAATTTTGAATAGTTACCGTGGCAACTAAAAAAATTTCCGGAACTTTTTTCGAGGCGCCACGATATTTAATTGGACATTTTTTGACAGTTGAAAAGGTAAACATATGATCTACAACCATTAAATAATGTAGATATACCTGTGAATAAAGCAGAATTTCTTGTCTACTTGTTGATTTTCTTTACCAAATCGCGACATTTCGCTATACACTTACTAAACTCAACATACAGACGTTTTAAACTAGTGATTATTAAGCTTTGTGACAGAACCGGTTATACAAAAATGACAAATCAACATATGTCCCAAAACAACAACAGCCTGTCCAACTTGATAAGAAGTGAAATTAATTTAAAATGTCAGGTTGGATTAATCATTCTTTTTCCAAGGTGTGAAATTTTCTTATCGAATACCATGCAAGCTTAAATTATTTCCGGAAATTTTCTTTCGGGCACGAATATTTTAAGAAAACTTCCGGAAATAATCTTGTGATATTATAAGTGAAAATTACTCTGAAATTTAAATTTTCGTCAATAAAATTTGCGTATGACACGACCAAAAAGTTCTCGCGAAAATTTTCGGAGTAATTATATGAAACATTATATTCTCCAAAAAAAAATTTATAAACTGCACAAGAATCGGCACAGAGCCGCATAATCGGTTTGTTTGACAGTACACTCATAAATTGCCTTCTAGGAAATTTATAAAATAACAAATTTCTGCAACATTTAACATTACAAGTTCTTTTTTGGTCACCATTTCTGAAAAGAAAAGAAATCTTATTATTGAAGATAAATAACTATTAGGTGAATGAAAGTGTGTTTGTTTACTGTTTGCTATGTTTTTAACGAATTCAAAGGTTAATCTGCAACTGGCATACATCAACTGTCACGAATATAACCCGTCAGCGCATGCGTATCGTATGAATTATTCTGAATTTTTGGAAGAATTATTGCCCGTGTAATACAGAAATCAAGAAAATATCATAAATTTGTTTGAGAAATTTCTGGCAAAATGTTCGTGGTAAATAAAGTAATTTTTGGCATAATTATTTGCTGTGTAATATGGCTCAATTTAATAATTATTTTCCTATAAATTGAACAATGTGACATAGGTCATTGATTCGAGATAGAGTTGGACGCCTCCGAGGTAATTTTTTCTTTCTCTATTACTTACATATAAAATGTATGATACTAAAAGTTACTAGATTTCGGAACCTTGAAAATTAAGATTATTTGACATTAAAGCTTGAATTGTGAGAATAATTTTTAACTGTCTCAAACATTATATACGAATGTTGATATATTTGAATCGTTTGCAGCAATCAAATCACGGAAGACAAAACATATTATTCAAAAAAATTGTCTCTAGATTGCAGTTCTAAAACATAAATATGGTCAAAATAATTACCGACGAACTAACTGTAGAGTGTAGAGGCGTTGACATATCATCCAAAACTGTATGGATAAAAAAGACTTAATCATAACGAATTCAAAAGAACTCTCTCATAGAAAGTTACTGAAATAATAATTAGGTGTACACCTCTATTTTAATTAACCTTTTCCAAGTAAGTCATCGTGACGAATTTCTATCACCGGACAATCTTCATACTAAATTCTAATATAACGTCAAACCGAATAATACAACACGATAACATACTTAATAATTGCCTTTATCCAATTTTGACATATAAAGCGATATTTTTCAAAACTGACTAGAGTTATCAAATGGCACATTTTACGTAACTGGTTACATAATGAAAAATATTATGCAACTGGTGACGATAGATTCATTTCATCACCAGCTAATAAAAACAAGACAGAAAAGAAGAAAGTTTAATGTCGCATCTTATTATAAAATTAAGGACAACTAGAACTGACAAGGCCCATCTAGAAACTCATGGAACATATTTACGCTTATTTTATTAATTATAAACATGTATGACACAAGTTAGTTAGTTTAATTCCCGAAGTCGTAGAATTCATGGAAGTGGATATGATTTAATGATTCATAACGGAACATGAACTAGCGTCTGATTCACCAAGAATCTCAGAAGCAACCTTTTCTTATTTGCTATTGAATCCTCTACATAGCCCTCCGCCACAGAACTTGACTTCCGACCTCCATAATGTTTAGCTTTAAAATATCGGCACCAGAATCTGCCAACAAGGTAGCTGACGATCTTCTGAAGCAGTGTCCCGTATATGAGGCAGGATTTGATAGCTTCAAAATAGGTTAATAAAACCTTTTCATGAATGTGTTTTATTTTCTTTCCTTCAAGCCACTTCTCAAATTTTTCATATGCCAAATCATACACAGCTTTTGATTTTTGTGGAATCACAGTCGATATTGCACTTTGTGCGGCCTCTTCTATATAGCTGGGTAGAGTCCGACCACAATAACTTTGGGACACCACATGGCCGCGGCGTAACAGCCAGTGGCGTTACTGACTTGCATATGAAAATGTAATTTTCATACCAAATTTATTGTTAAGAATTTATTTCAAATATTTATCAAACTTTATGGTTTTGGATACCTGTAGAAAATTACATAATGGTATCACTCGCTTTATGCAGGTAGGCGACGGTATTAAAGCTGGTCCTTTTTTGAATCCATTAAATAATTAGCAAGGAAAAAAACAATTTACCTAATCTTAAGTTAATATATTCCAAACCTTAACACTTTCACAAATGTATCTAACATGTCAACTTAAACTTATCATAAATATAATGTTATCATTAATCTGAGTAATCAGCTGATTGTAATGGTTGTGCAGGTGTGCTACTGTCGCTATCAAGATCTGAGAAACTTTCATCAGAAGAGCCAGTATTAACGTTAAAATATAAATGATCCAACGTATGATCGAGAATGCGTTCTTGTTCTATTTGGAGGATGACACTTAACATTGTATAGGAATAGAAATAAGATTACTATAAAGAACGAAAAAATATATATCACTTGCTTATAATTTGTAAGAGGAATTTGAACACCTTCCTCTGCTTCTTTTTGCATAAATGCAGGAGCCCGATCTACAATTTCCTTTGTTTGAATATGCACACTCTTGGAAGACATTACACAAAAAGTTCCAAGACATGAAAAATTCACTATTCGGAAACAACAAAATCGCACAAGAAGACCAAAAGCAGAGTATTGTCTGGTCCGCTGTCAACACTGAAATTAAAACGAAGAAGCTATATAAAATAAAGTGCCCGTTGCTTCGCCGCTGGCTCAAAGTCGCAACCAGTCAGAGATCCGCATCCCATTCGAGGAGGCCCTACGTTGAATCACGTGTTGTCCCAAAGTTATTGTGGTCGGACTCTACTATATCTGAGTCTGAATCGGACATTTTTCATCTTAGACTTAAATATTTTTGCAAAATATCTGGGTATTAATACTTAAAGCAGCAATAATTAAAATGAGGAGACGAAATGTTAAGCCAAATGAACAAAATTAGTAAGAATAGCATGGAAACTATCGAAATGCCTAGAGTTTCTGCAAGTAAACAATCATATTGGCGTTTGTAAGAAAATTAGTTATATGTGTTTTCGTCAAAATTAGATAAAATCTTAAATGAAACACGTTATGAAATGCTTTCTTGTGTAATTCGTGTCATGTTAAGAACTTGCTCGCTCCGCTCGTTCGTTCCACAAACATTCCACTCGCATTTCATAAATAGCTATTTTACACATTTATATTATTATAGTATCCAACTAATGGACACTAGTACAAAATTGCCCAAAACCAATTAACTTTTGTTCTCGATTTATATTTAAATTTGTAAAAAATGCTATTTCCATCCATCTTTCTGAAGGTTGTCCCTGATCAGCTGACAACATGGCGCGGGATGACATCACTTGGAAACGCTCTATTTAGAAGTGGTGCCTAAAATGTACGGCGAAAGATAGCATGTATCGGCAGAAACAATTCGTTTTCAAGAAAATATTCCGAAGAAAAAGGTATCAACTTATATAAAATAAAGGTTTTGGATGCGACGTGGATTTTTGGCAAAGGTTAGATGAGAAAAACATGGTATGATAATACTGTATCAACTCGTGCAAAAAACAGACGAGCGATTAAGAAATTAATCGTGCATGCAGGAGGATAGGACGATTTGGTTGAAGATGCAGATATCTATGGTTTTTAAAAGTAAAAACCGGCGACTTACCATGGTAATATGAGTTGCGAAAACTTTTAAAAATGATTCAAAACCAAATTTATACTCTGCCTAGAAGAACCCAGTTTATTTATCATGGATTACCATTTACAATTTCATGTTCTAGTTGGTCTAAAACAAAATTACTAGATTGGGTCAAGTCCAAAAATATTCAAGGAAGACTTACGAAGTACCAAATATGGGAAATTATAATAACAAGTTTGCCAAAACTAGAGAGAGAATAACCGACAACTGATATTATTTGATGGATCTTTCGTTTTTATATATCATGTATTTTTTTCTTACATAGATTTTGTAGATTCGACAACCTGGGATTGAAAATATTTTTTATTGAAATCCATATACTCTGTTTTGCTTTATTCTACAATAAAAATATAAAAATAAAATAGCATTTATGTTGAGCTATTAGAAATAAAGCTTTATGTGACGAAACTCAATCATGATTCATCCTTGGGACTCTGAAATATTTCAAACCTTGAATTAACGCTTTTCCATGTTTTCTATGTGCATTATTACTTAGCTGGTAGACTATCTTTGTCTAGGCTAGAGATTCGAACTATCGCTTTCGTTTACATCCAACCACTGAGCAATGGTGATCCAAATGGTAAACGCGTACAAAGGCTGTTGCCTATCAAGTGTAGACTCCGAGTATTTGATCGTTAAAAACCATAAACTTGAGAGCCACCAACAGTTTAAAACCGAAATAATACAACGCGTACTTTTTGCAACTATATTTACGGTATGATCAGACTATATGAGTTTGCTATTTAATTTATTTTTGTTAAGGTATGTAGGAAGATTGATCGAGATTAGTTTTCTTCTATATCATTTCAATTCTCCCTTCCTACTCTAGAAACGGTTTTAATAATTTTTTGATAAATTATCATGTGTTCATGAGATATAGCCGATTGTAAGCTTTGACATACCATAAAGTTAATGTGAAAATGGAGGCCACCTTTTATAGCCTCTTTAAAATGTTCCGACCTTGAAACCATTAATTATTTGACATAACATTTATAGTAGATAATTTTTCGAAAAAAATTACAAAAGAATAATTAATATAGGTACCACAAGGAACATACAGAAGATAAATTATTCATATTAATCAATTTTTCATTAATAAAATAAATTGATAGTAAATATTTTAAAATCTCAAAAACATTATTTGCCAACCCTGTACAAACTTGACGAGTGACAACATGATTGGGAAGGAATCCACTACAATTTTTTTGATTATACAAGATAAATATTTGAATTTTTTCTGTAGTAAATTTGGCGAGTTCGTCACTGGTAGACGTAAAAAAATGTCATTTAAAATGCATTCGAGGCTGTCGTGTTCCACGGAATAAGAAATATTCGGATTGAACTTTCTCATTTTGTGCGGCCGTGTTTAATGAACGAACTTCTCAAGTTAATTAAACTCAAAATGAACTTTGGTCACCGTATCGGGAAATGTTTTCGTTTAAACGGAAATGTTGCATTTTTTAGTCGATCTTGTTCAGATCCTGTTAGATAAGGACGAATTTACATACACGCCGATGTATATTGTAATAGAAAGTGTAAGTGTTATCGAAGAAAAAAGTCTTTACGAGGTCAAACTAAAATTTAAGATATGAAAAATTACCGATATTCATTTTGTGTCGAAAATTAATATTTTTGTGAAAAAAACATGTAATTAATATATTAACAGGACTTGGCATATTTAGATTTTAAAAGAATGTAATAAAAAAATATGAAATAGATCTTGTTCAGATCCTGTTAGATAAGGACGAATTTACATACACGCCGATGTATATTGTAATAGAAAGTGTAAGTGTTATCGAAAAAAAAAGTCTTTACGAGGTCAAACTAAAATTTAAGATATGAAAAATTACCGATATTCATTTTGTGTCGAAAATTAATATTTTTGTGAAAAAAACATGTAATTAATATATTAACAGGACTTGGCATATTTAGATTTTAAAAGAATGTAATAAAAAAATATGAAATATTTTTCTACTTCCGTCACTGAAACCTCCTCTAAAACACGGGTTGTTTCTTAAACGTCACATCAAGTGTATCTTCTGTAATTTATCTTCCAACTATTAGGTTGGCTTTTCGTTTCTTTTGGAAGTTAGAATTTATTTTCGTTTTAGGGGTGACATTTCAACCCATTATCCCCTTTGGACAGTGTATTCTAAACATTATAATCATTTTTCTAGTTGTCAAATTATTTCGTTGCGTCAGATAGGGACCAAAAATTATTTCTTTACTAGTTAATCTTGACAACGGTAGCTGGAACGCTACCGAAACGTCGAAATAAAAAATAAAAAACATTAATGTGGTTTGATTCCCAAAAAAAAATAAGAGAAAAAAGAATAAGTATGCCACAAGGAACTTACAGAAGATATTATAATCATTGAACCCTCCAACTATTAAGTTGGCTTCTCGTTTCATTTGGAAGTTACAATTTATTTTAATTTTAGGGGTGTGATTTCTACCCTTTTCCCCATCGTAAGCAAATTTCCCTTGGACAGTGTATTCTTAACATTATAATCATTGTACCTTCCAACTATTAAATTGGCTTCTCGTTTTTTTTGGAAGTTAAAATTTATGATAGTTTTAGGGTTGTGATTTCTACCCTTTATCCCCACCGTGAGCAAAGTTCATTTGGACCAGTGATGTGAGTCGGTCATACGACCGCGTCATTTGGGTGGTCAAGACGTCGGGCACGGTCATATCACATTCGAAAATGACCGTTAGGTCATTTTGCACATAATAATATAACCTTAACTCAAAATAAACACGTTTTGTTGTGAGTTCGGGTTTTCTTGTGCGTTGTGCGACGTGAACGTAATTGAATGTAAGTAAATATTACAATCTTTAGCTAAAACTGCAGTGTGACGTGCCGTGTAGGGTGCCTATCACTAATTATTCCTTAATTTTATTGTCCTGTTCTCGTGTTTTGAGATTAAGTTTAGGGCTTTAAAAGACACTTAATTAAATTTTGATAATCAAATTGTAAATTGCTTGCTCACCTTCAAACTGTAAAAAGTGGGGAAGGTATGTATGTATTCGTATACAAATTTTCAAAGATTTTTATTGCATTTCTGGATGATTTTTGTGGGAGTGTCTGTGTGTGGCCCTACGAGACCTTTTTATTATTATCTCTACAATTTCATTTATTATATTTCAAAAAATTTAAAAACCAATGAAATGTCAAATATTATGAAAATGACCAAAATGACGGTCATTTGTCACAATGTTTAAAATGACCGTCATTTTGCATCACTGATTTGGACAGTGTCTTCTTAACATTATAATTATCCTACCCTCCAAATATTAAGTTGGCTTCTCGTTTCCTTTGGAAGTTAGAATTTAATTCAGTTTTAAGGGTGACATTTCAACCCTTCATCCCCATCGTAAGCAAATTTCCTTTGGACAGTGTATTCCAAACATTATAATCATTGTACCCTCCATCTATTAAGTTGGCTGCTCGTTTCCATTAGAAGTTAGAATTTAATTTAGTTTTAGGGGTGACATTTTTTTTGGACAGTGTTTTCTAATCATTACACCCTCCAACTATTAGGTTGGCTTCTCGTTTCCTTCGGAAGTTAGAACTTATTTTAGTTTTGGGGGTGACATTTCAACCCTTCATCCTCCTCGTAAGCATAATTTCTTTGGACAGTTTGTTTACAACGATACAATGCTTGTACCCTCAAAATATCAACTAGGCTCCTCATTTCCTTTGGATGTTATAGTTTATTTCAGTTTTAGGGGTGACGTTTCAGCCCTTGTTACTCATCGAAGCAAATTTTCTCCAAACAGTGTGTCGTATACACCAATATACCCCTACTCATGGGATATCAAGTTGGCTTTCCGAAATATGAATTCGATTCAATATATATTCTGCGCGCCATTGAAACAGCGAGCAGTTTTCAACATTTTTGCAGCTAAAATTGGATGCTTTCTTCACGTCGGTATATTTCGCTAGGTGGTGCTTCTTTTTGCAAATTCTACGCATGACATAATTATTAAAGTTGTATTTATCGGGAATTTAAATGTGTTAGTCGATAAGCGGGAGATTCATTGGAAAATAGGATAGGGTCAAATGTCACAACACAATATCAAACTTTACTAATAGCGTATCGTTATAAATATATTGTTTTAAATATCAATATTAGAAAATATCGCTATGAAAAGTATCAATACTAAAAAATTTCGATATTTTATCGATACGATATATTTCAGATACTAATTTCCTAAACAAAATACGCAGATTTAATAGTTTATTTCATATTGTACCCCCATCTCTAGTAACCTATGTACAGAAATGTTGTGAGTGTTGGCATGCTGTTTAAATGCAAAAGCGTGAATTATGAGTTCATAATTCACTCTAGTAGATATATGGGTTCCATATACCTTCTGTTAGTAGGTAAAACATTGACTTATTATTAAGAGGTCGTGGACAAATATACTATTTTATCCGATTGTGTCGAAAACGACGTTTTATGGTTTAAATATTTGGACGAAAAGGTAACGTTTTCAGTGAGGAATTAAATAATTCATTGTTACCTAGGCATCACTTTTTGTATTAAGCCAAAAAATATTTTTCGGACACTATTTACCGTTTATTTTCATTTTATTTATTTACAATATTTATATTAAATGTGCAATTAGAACAATTTTGAATAAGAACCGGGTGATGTGATATTGAATTTTGTATAAGCTCTTTCATTTCCCTAGACCCTAGATTTTTGAGGCAACAAATGTAACATAACTTCATTGGTAGCTTCTTGAACATCAGGTGGTCCATTTTGGAATTTTTCCGATTTTAAAAATTGTCTTATTGACAAAATATCAGTTAAATTTAATTACTTGTTATATCCATAGATAAGCAAATGAGGCGCCAGGATTCACTTATTTTTCCGTGCAAAATTAATTGTGTTGATTTACTTTATTTATACATTTTAGCCATTTGGATAAAAAATATCGTATGTAATAAGGAGACTAAGGGGCCTATTCTGTAACTCTTCCTCTAAAATTTAGAGGCCGTTAAAAATTTAACCGGCGCTAAAATGAAAGCGGTATTCGCTAACTACATTTCTGTTAAAATTTGGTTTGGCTTAACACATTTAGTTTTTAGAATATAAAAACATTAAAGGAAAATTTTATTTGGTTTGACATTGGCTAACTTAGTACACAGCTTTTTTCTACGTTTCGTGTTTTCAAAGAAATCATCAATTTTTTTAAATAGCGAATTCAAATAGGAATTTTTTGTCTAAATTTTGTGCAGTATTTTGAATTCCAAATACAAGGATATAACATAGTTGACCATTTATGACTTCCATCTACAAAAGTCAAGGGTGACAAAATGCTTTTATTTCAATATACATTTTTTTTATAAAAGCCTGCGCTATTCCTTTGATGTTTTTTTAAGCATTTCAAAAGTCAAATACAATATGTAGCATATGTGATTTTTTCAAAAATAAACGTGTGGCAACCAACAAAGAACATTATTTGTTTCCCTCAAATTATCCTGAAAATAACACATATTTCAGATACCTATGTTTTGGTTCCATTTCATTGGTCCCGTAGAAAGGCAACTTTACTCTCATTTAAGAAATCTCATAACTTTTACAGTTTCCAAAATTTCAATGCTGACACCATTTAAAATGATTCATTTTTATAGGCATTTGTTTTATATTGAATTTTTTTTTTATTTCATCATCATATTTTAAATCTATACATATATATTCTCCAAAATTGTTTGGTTTTTGCTTTTTATAAACTATATAATAATATATTTAAGCTTTGTCAATAAGAAAGATTTCCTAAGACAATTAAGTTTACTTCTCTCTATTAACCCAACTCGGCTACAATTTACGGAAAAAATACTGTTCTGTTACAGAAACCACCAGTCAAAATTTCTTCATGTATTGTCATATTGGTTTAAGTTTGGGATAATTAATTATTATTGAACAGATTGTAAACATTTTTCACATCTTTGCTTTGACCTCACAACCAATTATTTTTAGAATTCAGAATATTTCTATTTCAATTAACTTCATATCCATACATTTGAATGTATTGACTATGTTCAATGTCAGCTGAGATGTTAACCATATTTATAAGCATGCAACAAAAATTATGGAAGAATATGACATTTCTTTCCTAGTGATCACATTTTAAAAATACATTCTAGGGCATTGAGAGCTTGAATACCTATTTGAAAGCAGTTTCAAATTGCTAATGTAAAAATAAGAGTTTATATAGGACCACTTAGTTACTAAACAGTAAATTAACTAATTTCTTCTGCACCATCCCTCATTATATCCAGCTGACTTTTCAACAGAGTAGGTGCATTTTGCTAATGATCTAATTGGTGTGGTTTCTCACACTTAACTATGTGGTTGAATAAAAAACCTTGAAACAGCCAAATGGCAAATATCATTAAACCAATATCTTATTAGAAAAGGTTCAATAAAATTCAAAATTGGACCACAAAATGTATAATTTAACCTGTATAGTTTAACACCAACAAGGGAAGTTTGTAGCTGATTACAGTAACTTTTTTGTGTTATTTTTTGGAAATTAAACAGAATATTTTTTATATTCTCAAGGCTAAAATTTGTCAACCAGAAAATCAATGATATTATTTTGAAGTTTGAAGCTGCTAATTTAAAAAACGAATTTACTAACTGTGAAAGAAATATGTTAACACCTAAATCTAAATACCACCATAGTTTTTTGGTCTACCAAAAACTTATAAGCAAAACATACTTTTCAATGGCCACCGCGATCAGGAGACGTTGTTAATCCTATGGATTTCTTTATCTGGGGTTATCTCAAAAGTAAGGTATACACAACACCTGTGCAAACAAGGCAAGATTTAATAGACAGAATTGTGTTACAGTGCAATGTTATTAGAAATAATATGGGATTGCTCTTTCAAGTGCAAAGAAACAACCTTCGTAGACTTAGAATGTGCGTGGAAGTGGGAGGAGCTCATATTGAACATTTATTAGAATAACGTTAGTTTTTGTTGTTGTTTAGGAATTAGTTTTAGTCTAATGTTTTATAACTTGTGTTTTTTGAGGTTTTCTTAATGATTTAATAATGTTGTGTTCATAATTTTAATTTAAAGCAACTAATTACGTTGTTTGCGTACCTATTTAATTCCCATGAAATAAGTTCTGAATGTTTTTATCATCTGCTATCATCAAATTATTTTTTTGTAGTACTATAGGTAAATCTTGGACATCGTATTAATAAGTTAGTTTTACCTCGTTGTGTACTTATAAAAATGGTGAATGCGTTGGTACGTAGTGCATTAATAAAACTGTAAATATTAGCCAAACGGCTTATTTTATCGAATTCCAACAAGAGTAGGTACTTTTACGGTAGCTTAATGTGTGGGTAAGTCAATTTCGATAATTTCATACAGGGTGTGCCATCCCTGCAAAATTTTTGGATCACTAACCATTGCGAGTAGTCCGTCCCTGGCTTCAAGGCACTACTGTAAATCTGTTTAACTTTCCAAAATAAACAAACACGTACATTATAGCTTTGCCATAATTTTTTTAAAAATCAAATAGCTAGTACAAAAAATAAAAATAAAAACCAAATTCAAAATTAAAACTTTGGCCTATTACTCGAAAACGAGGGCCTGCATAGAAAAAGTTTATATGAGGTACTAACATTATTTTAGCTGTAAATGAAACTAAATTTATTTAGTTGAAACATCTAGACCACAAACATGTAATTCCATCACTGTTCAATCCAAGTTATCAAGAAAGTTGTAAAGAAATATTTGAATCAAGAAAGATTATTAACATATACCTACATCAATATCTATTTTTTCCATCAACCGTGTGTTTTTGGGCTAAATTAATGTACACAAAAAAATGTATTAATGACCCCTATTAATAAACGAGTTTGGTATCGGCAATCAAACATAAATAATATTTTTTAAAAAAGATGTGAAACTGACTTACCTATCATTTAACATCCAAAAAAGAATTTGAGAAAAAGAAAACAGTGATATTTGAACTGGCAACCTCTGTGGCATATTTCAATGTCATTATTTTTTAAATATTGAGAAAAATGAATACAACTTGTACAGCTGATGGGAGAATTTTTGTAACTAACATGAGTATTAATGGGGTGATTAAACAATCTCTAACATTAATATGCTCGCTTTGCTCTGGATTGTTAATGGCTTTTATTAATACAATAGTTGATAAAATAACTATTAAATGTATTATACAGGTTTGGCAAATATTGAATGTAGAATCTCATATATGTAGGAGCAACAGTGAGCACCTATACATAAAATTCTATATGTCTAAGGGAGACCAAAATACGTCCCCTCCATGAAACACCCACCACTCTAGACTCTATTAGTCTCGATACACTCTGCAGAGAGGGGAATGCAAATGGAGGAAGGAAATATGACTATTGCAGCATTTCTTGATCTTAGTAAAGCTTTTGATTGTGTGTCACGTACTTTATTGATTGATAAGCTAGAAAGATATGGAATTAGAGGTAATGAGCTGTCATTTATACAGTCATACTTATTAAGAAGAAGTCAGTACACTCAAAGTGGTAGTGATGTATCATCATGCATGCCAATTACTATGGGGGTCCCACAAGGTTCAATACTAGGACCAATCCTATTTATTATTTACAATAATGATATAACAGACCATATTGATTATAATAGTGTGATTTATGTAGATGATACTACATTAATAATTTCATGTAAAGAAAACAGTGACATCGAAACTATAACAAAAAGTATGATCTCTCAGGCAAAAGATTACTTCAATAATATTTCACTTCATTTAAATGAAAAGAAAACAATAACCTTAGATTTTAGTCCGAGCCAAAAATTAACATTTAAAGAATCAGTTAAATGTCTTGGGCTTTATTTAGATAATAAGCTAACATGGGAAATTCACATTGACAAACTATGTGGTGAATTGGCTAGTACAGTATTTCTACTTAAAAACCTAAGAATGATAATAAACAAAAAGTCTTTAATTATAGCATATCACTTTCTTTTCCATGGTGCAATGTCATACAGAATCTTGTAATGGGGATCATCAGTACATGCACATAAGATTTAAGTGATACAAAAAAGAGCAATCAGAACTATAACAAAGTACAAGTACTTAGACTCATGTCGACATCTCTTTAAAGAACTAGGCATTTTGACATCAACGAATCAGTATATTCTGGAGGCTTTGAAATGTGAGAAGGAGAATGAAACATCTTTTTATCATCAAGATATATATAACACAAGGCTTAAACATTGTATGCCATATTTCAAACTGTCTGGAAATATCAGATACAGGTACCAGTCAATTAAAATGTTTAATACGCTACCTAAAGAGTGGCGAGAACTAAAAATTAGAAAATTTACAAAGATATGTAAGGGGTTTCTGAGGGTAAAAGTTTTCTATGATCTCAAGGAGTTTTATACTTGTTTCAGTGATTTGTTTCTATTATTAAGCCATCACATTTTTAGGAGTTGGTGAGGTCAAAATTAATAAATTTCAAGAGTATGTCAAATGTGAATAGAGATGGGCGATACTGTGTAAAGTATCGATACACCGTACCATTATAAATATATTGTTTTAAAAATATCAACATTAAAAAATATGTTGTGAAAAGTATCAATACTAAAAATTTCGATATATTTATATTATCAATACGATATACTTCAGAAACACATTTCCTAAACAAAATACACAGATTTAATAGTTTATTTCATATTGTACCCTCATCTCTAGTCACCTATGTACCGAAATTTTGTGAGTGTTGAGTTGTCATGGCATGTTATTTAAATGCAGAAGTGTGAATTATGAGTTCATAATTTACTCTAGTAGATATATGGGTACCATATACCTTTTGTTAGGAGGTAAAATATTGATTGTGGACAAATAATCTTTTGAATACTCTTAAGGAATTTACATATTTTATTTTATCAGGTAACTTATTGAAGCTATCTAGAGCTTTAAAGAACAATGAATTAATTCCACTCTTATAGTTTGTTTGGGATATATAAATTGTATTACATGTTCTTGTGTTATATGAATGAAGATCACTAATTTGAACTAAATATCTGCTAAGATAGGCTGGTTGTATCTCACTTATAATTTTGAAAATAAAAATCTTGCTCAAATAATACAGTCTTTTATGTACCGGTTGCCACTGTAGGACATTCAACATAAATTCAATACGGGTATACTGGTTGAATCACAAAATAATTTTCATACCTCAATTTTTGTAATTTCTACAACTATCCAATTTGATTTCAGTTGAATAGATACATCAGTGTGGCACAGTAGTCATAGTGTGGCCTTATTATGCAGTTGTATCATATTAATCTAGCATAAGTTGATAAAGATTTTGAAATTCTAGAGAAAAAATACATTTTATTACATATCTTTCTGATGGTATATTCAGCACTCGATTCAGCAATTAACAAAATATTCCAAACATTGAACAAATATGGTATTTTAATCAACATCATCTAAATTTTAGATATCAATCAAGTATGAAAACGGGATACCTTTTGATATAGTCAAAAAACATTCATTTTATTCAACTGTTTGACACACGTTTGTTAAGCAGACTGATATTAATTGGTACTAATTTCATCTTTTTCTTCTCAAAACTTACCAAGCAAAAGCTTGTACATATTATTTTTCATAGTTTGCATACATCTTAATATAAATTGACTTATGAAAGCCAATATTAACAATGCTAGTTTTCATACAATATTTTTCCTGTGTGATTGCTAAATTCCTTATTCTAACATTCATCCACTCTAGACTAAGTCAAAGTTGGAGGGAAATCGTAATTCTGCTGATATGGTAATGTATGCTAATTAATGAATGATATGAACAATATGTAACTAGCATAGCCATTGGAAAACTGATTTAAATCATATTAGTATTTGGGAAATATCTTAACAATGTTGCTTAAATAAATTCAAAAGAAAATGCCATTTTCTTACTGTTAACACTTTGGTTCATTAAAATTTTATCTTTAAACAAATTAAAATTACTTGATTGTTGATAAAAAACATGATAAACCAACATTAGTCTGTACACACTATGGCTTATAAATTAGACACCAAAGTACCTAGTAGGTAAATAATTTAATTATGCTAAATAATCATATTTTAGGAACTTGTAATATACCTATTGATTTATAAAATCATTAGTTTGAAAAATTCAAAAACTTTTTTTCCTAGACATATCACCTTATATTTCCTTGTTTTTTTAACTGAGAAAAATAATACCAATGTTATCATAATTCAAAATTACCAGCATCATGTAGGATTAATCACTTATTTTATATATTTTACATTAAATTTTTATAATTGTTGAAAATCGGACAATTTTATTTAGAATGTTATAAAATGTACAGCAGCTGGTTCATTTTAAAGCTACACAAATACAAAGCCAGCAAAAATGCTTAGTGTTGTCTTGAATTTATTAGAAAAAAATTATATACAATAAAAGTGAAACATTGTAAAGGTAATATTCAATAAACAAGGAAAAGTAGAAGTTTCAAAATAATACCAACAATTTATGCATAGATGTGCAAAAGTGATAGTACTTCCAAGTGAAATGCGGGTCATTGCCATACCTACAAGTAATCAAATAGAAAATATCTCTGAAGGAAATCTACAATTGCACCAGGTTATTTGAAACAGTAGTAGAATTATCAAGGAAAGTAGTACGTTACTTTAGCTAATAACCGGTGAATAGTTATTTTCCTAGTAAACGTAAACATGATTGGCAAATCTGGGCGAGATATACTAACAGTCGAATCCGTCATACACGAGGAAATAAAAACATAGTAGCGGCAGCCGCTACTTCTTGATCTTGACGCGGCATTTACGTAGTTTTCGGTACAAACGTATTACTAAATAATAACAAATGTATTTGTATATTGCATACCTTACAGTTTCCTTGACAGAAAGTACAGAAACAAAGAGAAGCCAATGGAGCCACGCTGTTAGATTCCCAGTACAGCGAGCTTTCTTCACTCCAAAATCACAAAACACTATCACTTTGTATCGTCGGCTTATTTAACTTTAGTTTACGTTAAAGTCTATATTTTACACTAATTTAATAAAAATATAATGAAATAAAACTCCACTTTCGTAAACTTCTTTCAATAAGAACGCCAGTTACCGTATCCCCACCTCGGTAATGTAAAATGGCGGTCATAAGAAATTGTAGCAAACGATCGCTGCGTTCGTTTCTGGTATTCGTGCTTTGCTCGTTTAGCGCCGGCTTAGGTCAGTTAAATTTGAATTTTTTCACAGAAACGTTAAAATTCCTTTTAAAAACTTAGGAATCAATAAACCTTATTAGGTATACTTTTTTGTATTACAATTATTATTAAAACATTGTTATGTACTTACTTATGATCATGATAAATGGGAGGAGGTCATCAAAAAATTTTGAAAGTAAACCTGATTATCATATTTTCATGCATCCTTCTTGCTCTCATGTATTGAAAAAACGAAATATTTTAGTGGATTCTTAAAAACAAATATCCCTAGTTTTTATGACATTGTTTTCCCGGGTTTTTTTATTGTCAAAGTCAAATTGAGATTGAGTGGAACTATATTTTTATTTTACTCGTTAATTTAATATTTGATAAACAACAAATTATTTAATTAAACATGACTGTTAAACACGAAGATTTAAGATATGCACACGATGAAGGCCACACTGATATTTGTTTTTCTGAGGATGGGAGGTATTTGAAATTTAACGTTACAACTAACATTTTAAAATAAGTACCTACATATGATCTAGTGACTTCAAAATATTTTCAAAAAATTGATTTCTAGGTTTTAATAACATATATTTTTAAAACTATTTTAGTAAATTTGTAACTTGTGGGGCTGATGGAGAAATTAGAATATGGTCCACTGATGAAGAAGACCCTATTCATAACTGCGTCGGAGAATGGGCTCTATCCGTTGGGCAAAAAGGAGGTAATGTATACGTTGCAACTAACAGTAATGATATTCAAATTCTGTCCTTACCTGACGGAGATAGAGCTGGTGTTTTAGACAGATTTGTTGCACCAATAAATCACATAGCAGTAGATCGACATAGCAAAGTAAGACTGGCATTACTATTTTCTATCAATAATGGTAAAGATATTTCTTTTTTGTAGTTATTGGCACTGGCTGGTGAAGATATGGAAGTTAAACTAGTCAATTTGGAAAAGTCAAACAAAGAAGTTAGTATATTTGAAGGAATGTCTGGCCCTTGTTTAGGTGTCTCAGTTACATCACCATCTAAAATGATTGCAGCTTCATGTGGTGACACAAACTTAAGAATATGGAATATTGAAAGTAAAGTATTATTAAAAGAAATCAGCTGTTTTCCCAAAGTTAACAGCTTTTCCAATGCTAAGTTATTGTGTAAGTAAATGTTACTCAAATAAAAATATTTCTGATTAATTTTGCCTTTCTTAGGCAGAATTGACTTTGAACCAATCCAAGGAAAATACTTAGCATATCCAGAAAAAGATAAAGTTGTGATTCTGCAAGTATCTGATTGGTCCCAAAAAGCTATATTATCATGTGGGGAAGTTTCTTCAGACTATTCCATTGTTCAATTTTCACCATGTGGAAAGTATATCTTAGCTACATCGTTAGAAGGTGATTTCATTATTTGGGATGTTTCTACTGAAGAAACATCCAGTATTAGCAAACATGAGAAGGGTATAGCTGTATGTGGTTTAATGTGGAACCCTCTAGGTATGACTAAATATCATTTAAATTGGAAAAAAAAGTTTCATTTATGTGAAGCAAATTAATTGTAATATTATTTTTAACACAGGTAATGGTCAAGTAGTTTATACTGATGTTGAAGGCCAGTTAGGAATAATGACATGGTCAGTTAAAAGCTCAAATGATAAAACATCTAATAATACTGAAGAAGTTGATTTTACTGGTGATTTAAATTTTGATAACATCCCATTTGAAGATGACGATGATGATGATGACAATGAAAATGCTTTTTCCCTTAATAAATTGAAGAAGCAGTATATGAAAAATATCGATGAAGATTCTAAGCAGTCAGTTGCTGGTAAGTACTTATGAGCTTTTCTGTTAGTCATTTATTTCTTTATTTTTTTCATCAGGCTCTTCCCATGCACCTACTCCAAGACCTTGTACACCAGAAATACCATTACAACTGCCTTTCATGCCTTCTTCAACTCCTGAACATTTAGATCCAAGATACATGTGCTGGAACGATGTGGGTGTTATTAGGTGCTATGGAAGTAATGCTGATGAAGCAACTACTAAATCTATAGAGGTTGAATTTCATGATTCAAGCTTTCATAACAGCATGATGATGCAAAATTATCAAGATTATACAATGGGATCTCTAAGTAGAAATGCACTACTCGTAGCTAATTCTAGGTAAATGCATTTTTTGGTTGAAAATATTTTTTAATGTTTTCGTTTAACCTGATTCCACCATTAGTACAATATGGTGCCTAATTATTTTATGTGAAACATTTTCATAACTATTGTTCATGCTTCTGGAAAATAGTAGTTATTTTTATAACTTGCTCTATGCTCTTATCTCAAGGCACATAGTTGTGAATGGAAAGACGAAATGAAATGAATGGGTCCAATATACCGAATGGCTGTATTTAACACAAAAATGTAAAGGTGGGAATACAGTTGGTAAAAAATTAAATGGGTATATTTAATTCTTCTCTATGTGTTTATCTAATACAACAACTCCTAAATAGCTGGACCAATACTGGTGAAATTTTTGGCATGTTTGAGTGAGTCCCTGATGGATTTGATTCACAATTGGTCACAGTAGGTAGCCCTACAATCAGGTTTACACTGAAATCCTCCTAAACGACTGGACCAATTTTGAGTGTAAGTGAGTCCCTGGATGGTCGAGATTCATGAATGATCCCAGTAGGTGTCACTGAAATCGAGTTCACATTGAACTTGTAACTGGACCGATCATCAGCCAAGGCAATGTTTAATCAGAATAACGTGTCTCAAATAGGTTAGTTTAATTTAATTTCCAAAAAATAGGAAATTGCAGATGCTCAATTAAGAATAGTTTAGATGTATCCAAAAACTTATGGTTTGTAGGGAAATATTGGAAATAAAAACATTTTTTCCTTCAGTTTTAGGTATTTTTATTGAAAAGTTTCTTGGCACAAATTTGTGGATAGTCAATACTCTTACGTAGTGTATTACTATTAGGACTCACTAAATAATAAGGCTGGATTTGGGACAGTTTAGGGGTATTCTATATTTATAATTAATAGTTATAGGCGTTTTGTAGGGGTTTGGAGAAAATATTTATTTAAGTATACCAAATATTTCTTCATTTATATTGAAAAAGTTGATAATAAAGTTCTGTTATGCAGCAGTCTCCTAGGTATTGTACCCCTAGGATTCTGTAGTGCTATGCATAATGCAAGTATGTGAATGGAGGTTTCTCCTTCCATTCTACAGAATCTAGAATCTTATAGGATGAGCTGTCTGAGGCGCCCATTCAGGCAGCAGTGTCCTGCACTCTTACTCTGGATTAGGCATTCACTTGTTTTCACCTGGTTGTAGTTTCCTAGAAATATATTTGATTGTCTTAGCCCCCTACATATTTCCAATGTAGGTCTGTTTTTTCCAGCATTACCTACTTCTTTTGATATTAAATTGGAACCCACAGTACGGTTACGATATTCTTGCCTAGTTCATTGAGATTTTCCAGGGATTTCCATACTATTTTAGAACTGATTATACCAAAACTCAGCACTTCAATGGCTGCTTGATTATCCGACATGATATATGTAATCCTTTTCCCTCAATTTATTTTACAAAAATTAATAAAAAACTATACTTCCTCATTCTCATCATTCCATCCTGTGTTATGTCTTCGAATTTCTGATTTCTAGAAAGTGAGGGGGGTTTGTTTGATATTTACCTCTCTACTTAGTCTGTATATTGTTCTTTCCACAACACTTTCCACCATGATCAGTAGTAAAGTTAGAAACTAAACTATATAAACCATGACAAATGTAGGCTTCATTATTTCGAATGGATGCCGTTTTCACCATAGAATTTCATGTGAAAAACAAGTATACTAAGGCCATTCCCCAAGACCCAAGCTGGATAATCGACGCCATGGTGAACATTGAAAATCTTAGAATTTTTACGAAACTAGAATAATTAACTTGTGGATGGTACTTGGAGGCATTCCTTGGGTACTAATTTTCATCCGAAAAGATCATAGTATATAATTCCCAATGGGTTAATTGATAAAAAGGTGAAAAAAATTAACTTATGTATGTTGAAGAGAGTTTTTTTCATATTAGTAGATGTTACAAAAATTAGTGGTATACCTATATTTGGCGGCGATACTTCCATTTTTTTATCATTGTTTGGTGTATGTTATAATTAACGACAATTAACTTATTCTTGACACTTTTTGTTCAGTGATACATTTCTTTTCTAATGCTAACTGCAAGATTGGCTTCCAATGGATGATTCCAGTAGTATTGCCACTACAAAGTTTTCAGGTCTAAAACGACTGACATTTTCTAGGCCTTTTTGGGTACGATTCAAAGTCGAGACAGAACTAATTTTTGATTAAAATGATTTCTACATGTTCCCAAATATCTGAATCGAGCTATTAATGTTGTTACTGAAAAAATAAAATATCCTAGGGGACTTGAATATTTACGTGTTTGCTGCATGGACAAAACCTGTCAATTCAATGTCACATGTCTTGTTTTTGACATTTGAAAACAATGTAAAACAAGCTAAGACAACAATTAGCCACAAAATATACTAGATTAGATCACAAATTACTCTGAATTACTCACTCAGATTAGATACTCGTTCGAGAAAAAACGAAACCGAAGTTAATTTCAAATGTCAAAAACAAGACGTGTGACATTAAATTGACAGCTTTCGTCCATGCAGCAAATGTAAAAATTTAAGTCCCCTAGGTTATTTAATTTTTTTCAATAACAACATTAATCGTCCGGTTCAGATATTCGGGAACGTCTAGAAACCTTTGAAATCAAAAATTATTTCTGTCTCGGCTTTAAATCGTTTCCAGAAAGGCCTAAAAAATGTCAGTCGTTTTAGACCTGAAAATTGTGTAGTGGCAATACTGAATGGACTACTGGAATCATCCATTCCTAATGTTACTAATAGACCATTCCAGAACAGGTGACTTTGACAGGTTGGCCATATTGTACTGGAGGGCAACCAAACCGATAAGTTAGCGTTTAAACTCGTGTTTTCACTCGTGTTTTGTTTGAAAATTTAGTTTTATTGGTGTTTTTTTGATAAAATTGTAGCAAATGTGTCTCCAACTATAGTCGACGTAAAACATATAGTGCCAGCTATTTAATCGTATATCGCCTTTAAGTTATGTTGCGGAGCTAGACTCTGAAAGGTATTATTATTATTTTTGCCTACTTAACAAACATAATTCTATATTGTATTTGACGTTACATAATTGTTGAAAGGGCGTTCGGTTTAAACGGGTTACCAGACGTGAACTGGGCCCTTTTTGTATCACATTCGATTTTTTTATGGAAAACGAAATTTCAAAGCAACAACCATAAACAAAACTAAATTCTATGAAAAAATAACAAAAAAAAAAGAAATTTTATAACAATCAATAAAACAATTCTTTAAAAATGAATATAATTTCTAACTCCAATTTGTCACTACTACATAAGTAACATAACAAATATATTAAACTTAATTAACTTTTTTCCAAAAATCCTATTAATCCTTCTTCCATATCATCTGCTTCACTATCACTATCGTCTTGTAAATGAATAATAAACTTATTTCCCCCATTAATATGGACTTGCCCAATGTTCTTATACTCATCTTCAATTTTGATTACTTTTTTAATCCTTTTCTGCCAGTCTTCTTTGGTAATATTAGCTACTTCTCTTTTAATCAGGTCGACGACTTTCGTATCAAATTTAGGAAATGTATTGTTACGCCGAATACTCTGTTTTAATTGTCCCCAAATTAACTCGATGGGATTAAAAATACAAAAATAAGGAGGTAGTCTCAATATAGAGTGTCCATGTTTTTCAGCAATATTCTCTAGGGCGTATACATTCTTAAATTCCTTTGCCTGTAAAACTTCAATCAGTTGTTGTTTTGTATAAGAATCTTCAAAGGACAAAATATTATCCATTAAAAAAATTTGGAGCTTTTATTTGGTATTTTATTAACCTGTCGAGAATGATAAGAAGCGTTGTCAAGAACTACAACACTATTTGGCTCTAAGTTTGGGATCAATGTGAATTCAAACCATTCTTCAAAAATACTAGCTTCCATGTTCTTATGATAGTCAACGTTGCAATCTTTCATTTTTTTCCACACAATTTTAAGGCATTTGGAACCCATCCTTCATTTGCACCGTAATGCACAATAATAAGTCTGGATCCTTTGTTTGCAGGCATTGTTGGCATACACGATTTTGACCCATCAGTCCATCCTTTCTTAACCGTATCGTGTGTATCATACCAAGTTTCGTCAAAATATACAATTGACCGGTTTTCTTCTCTATACTTAGTTACCGCATATCCACTATTCTTCTGCTTTTCATGACCGTTTGACGTTTATTAATCGTTTTGAATTTGAATCCCAATTTTTTAATCCAGTTTTCAATGGTTTTCTGACAGCAATTTACATTACAGCCGGCATTTGTTAATTTATTTCGTATTATTTCAATTGTAGGTAACTCATTTCTTTTGTAACAGTCATAAATAGTGGTTTTTAATAGATGTAAAAGATGTAAAAAATAATGAATTTTTTGAAATTTACTTCTTCTTAATATAACGAGATATAAGGTAGTGTTAATTGTCTGGTATTGTGTTTAAGATGTTTTTAAATATAAATAGGTTAATATTGTTTAAAGCAAAGTTTGATATTCGTGTTATAAACAGCAGAGGAAAGAACAAATAGATTTTAGATTGAAAGAAACCATGAATACATAAAAAAAAGCTCGAGTCGTCGTTTAGGTAAAGATTCATTAAAAAATGTGTTTTTCTTCAAACGTCAGTAAATCTGTCATTTTTCGACTGTGAAGGCGACCGTAAAGTTTCATTTTTTCTCCGCCGGAGCTTTACTTTTTACTTTCCCGCCAGCGGAGGGAAAAGTGTTATCATAGCAACAAAGATAGAAACAAGAAAACAAGCGTCAACAACTCAAGATTTATTAAACTAAAAACAAAACTAAAACTTTTATTTATCATTCAAATGAATATTGAATGTATAATGCGAAATTGTTGCATTTGGAAAATTAAACCCGCGCAATACCGTTGTGAATTTAGAGTCGCGTTTACAACTGTTGATGCTACCGAGGATTTTAGTGATGAGGATTCAGTACAACTTTTGTCAATTTCATCGATATTTTGTCTCAGGTTTAATATTTTAGGAACTACTTGGTTATTATTTAAGTGAGCTTACTCGATAAAACTGCTTATCAATTCGGAATTAAAACGCAACCGGAGACGCAATAATTGTAAAAAATAAATTAATATTGTTGACAGTGTCCTCTGACAGCTTTATGTTACATTACTATAGCAACAATTTGTGCCTACTCACCGACACTGGTCTAAACCGCCTTGCGAACCCAATTATCTTTAAAAATTATTACTATCAAAAAGAGACGTTTTTGCATCAATTTGTCGACATTTGAAGAAAAAACAGCATATTTTATTTGGAGGAAAAGTTACTTTTCATGACTTGCTCTCTATTACCAGCCTCACTCCGTTCGGCTGTTAAACACGAGCGCGTCATGAAAAGTAGGTATCACTTTTCATCCATATACAATAATAATATATTAGTAGTTTGTACAACTAGTGCGCAAAGCGTCACTTTTCCCACGAGCGCAGAAGTTTGTGGCACGAGCCGTACGGCGAGTGCCGCAAATCTAGCGAGTGGGAAAAGTGATTTGCGTACAAGTTGTACACAATATTTCTTCTACAACCACATTTATTAATGAAATAAAAACATAAATGTATATACTTAGGTATATTATTAAAACTTTGAACAGAAAGGACATACAAAATGAAAATTTAATATAGAAAAATCAGTTGAGTGTATGTTTAATAGTGAATAATGAATAAATAAATAATCAAATGAATAGTTTACTTATTTTTGGTTTAAATTTAAAATTTTTAAACCCAGAAATTCACTAAGTATAATAAATATGTTGAATTGTCAAAAAAAGTTGACAGGTCATAGGTAGCTTTGTTTGACATTTCGGTGCGGAAAAGTGCCATAGCGTGTACTTTTCGCATTACTTTTCTAACAGTTATCAAAAGAATTAAGAAAAGGCTTGCTTTGCGTATAGAAATTTGTGTAGAAAAGCGTGTTTTGCATAGTGTTTGTAGGAAAACTATTTTTCTAATTTTGACATATAAAGTGACACTTTATAAAACTCGACGTTATGAAACGTCTTACTTTTCGAAACCAGTTACGAAAAGTGAAATATTTCGTAACTGGTGATGAAAAGTAAATTTCGCCACTAATTGTGAAAAGTACATATTAATTGTAAGACTAAATTACGTGAACTACCTCTTTATTGTCTTTAAATATGGTGTACTAACATAATATCAAGAAGGTTTTACAACTTTATTCAATTTTAATACGTCAATAAAAACTATTTATAAATATTAATAACACAATTAGAACAGTTACTAATGTTGACCCAAGCTGACAACATAGTTCCCTGATTAGCATTAATTTTTGATGTATTTTCTATGATTTTCGTGGCAATCTTCTGTTTATTAATGATTGAATCGGACATTGCAGTATTTATATATTCTTTTACTTTAAAAAATAGTGAATGAATTATTTACGAGAAGAAAAACGATTTTTAATTTCTACTTCTTTTTTGACAATCAAAATCACGAAACATGACATTAAACAATACTTGCTTCCATAGTAACAAAAAAACTAGGCGACTTAAAAGGAATCTACGAGGGACGCTCGTAGGGACGTTTAAATTTGAATTCAAATAATCACATCCTATTCAAAATTAGAAAAAATATTGTGTGAAACACGTTGGGAAACAGTGCTTTTCCCAACTGGTTGCACAAATTTAATAACTATTGTTCTAATGAAAAAGTTGAATAACCTATTGGGGTGGCTAGGGGGTTAGGTTAGGTTACTAAAATAATAGCGTGTGAGAGTGCCAAACATAAAACATTTATAACTATTTCTTATTTCATACATCTGAAAACCCCTCCCTTAAAACTTTTACTGTTTACTTATTACAATATGCAATAAATACATAGCTAAATATCAGATGATTCAAAGAATTTACCGCAATTACCATAAACACCTTTTGGACAGTTTTAGTTTTCACCCTGACGGGAACTCGAGTGACGGCTTAACGTACCCTAATTATGAAACAGGTAGACTGGTTATCCTGACGGGAATTCGTGTGCGTCCCGCTCGTTCGTGCTTTAACCAGTTTCGTTTATTAATCACCTTCATTAACAAACTAGTTTATTAAATAACTATTAACGATTATTAGTTGAAATTATAACATTAAATGAATTTATCGTCAACTAAGTAAGCATTTTAAATAATTATAATATTGACTGGGCTATGATGGTATACTCTTAGTCTTAGAATCAAACAAAAAGCCGACAACTTTAAGTTGGCACTATACCTTTTACGTCAACTATACAAGCGATTTATCCCTTGGTGGTGATATAAAGTGCCAGTTCAATGAAAAAGATTGTATTATAGACAATATCGATTATTTTGTCCAAAGAATTTCATTGTTGTAAGCAATATATTTCTTGTTGCAATTCACTGAGGGGCCCTCGTTTGAAAGCACTGATCCAAGCATCACAAATTTTTAACCCTTGCTATCACTGGGATTTTTATCCCATGTTGTCTTCACATGAGTAGTACCCAAGGAATACTTCTAGGAAGATGGCATCCATAAGTTAATTGTTCTAGTTCGATTATCTAGCTTAGGTCTTGGGAAATAGCCTTATTCAAATTGTTTTTCACATGAAACTCGATGGTGAAGCTTACATGTGTGTCATGGACTATCAGTCTAATACAATTGAAATATATTTTTTCTTTTAGACAAATTCATGTTGTTCCATTAATAGCCAGCTCCAAAGAATGGATGTTGAAAGTCGAAGAAACTGAAGAAATAATTCTTGTAGCAGCTTCCGAAAATTTAATAGGTTTCGCTATGGCGAATTATATCGTAAGAGTCGCCTCGGTTTACGGTACACAAAGAAGCGTCTTATCGATTCCAGGACCGGCCGTATGTATGGCAGCTTTTAAAAATCTACTTATGATCGCCTATCACACGTCCGGGATTAGAAAAGGAGATCAGTGCGTCAACGTTAGATTGATAAAATTCGAAGGTAATGTTGGAGTTGATATTTTAGTTGAAGTATTCAATAATTCCAGTCATGTAATTGTACATTCTGTCCAGAAAGTGGGTAACCAAAATTAATTTTTTCCATTATTTAGCACAAGTGTTCCCTATATCAACGCGGAGTTTGACTGTCATTTAGCTTAATCTGAAGGACCTTACATAAACAATCAATAGTAGATTCACTCCAAGCATAATGTGATTTTTTTTTGGTATACCACATATACTACGGTATACCTAGTATGGGTGCTTGTGGTTTTTGACTTGCGAAACCGTACCAAGAGTATGGGACCAAAGCATACACAGCGCAGGAGTCACAGATCACCCAAACTGTTTTGTGGCCGGAGTCGTGTACACTTCATTTAGTATTACATCTCGTTTCTTTTGTTGTCATCTTTATTCAATAATTCTTTTAAACGTTGCAGTTAATAATTATTTCTGAGGTTTTAAACCGTACATAATCACAAACAGATTTCGATCCTATGTTTATTCCAGTAGTCTACGGTTTATTCGTGTTTATGCTGAAAGTAGAGAATAATTTAACACGTTTTCTTCATTGTGTAACTGTTTTTGAATTGTCTTTTGAAGTATTCGATATTTTGGGATGCTTTTTGGGAACTTTACCGCAATCGTTATGATGGTCTTCCCGTAAAATAAACGCGGGTTTGAGACTATCTACCAATATTTTTATGTTACGGTCTGCTATCCTTAACGTGAATGTTTCTTGTCCCTTCTGTATAATTGGAAAGGGGCGGTCATATGGTTGTTGCAGGCTGCTTTTCGATCCGTCGTGCCTCACGAGTGCATGTGTTGATGTTTGCAGTTCTTTCAATATGATTGTGGATGTGATACCTGATGTAATCAGTTGAATGCAGGTTAGCGAAAAGTTGAGGATAGGAAAGGACGAGCAGTCTGAGTTGAAACATCACAGTAGACTGAGACGTCTTTTCCTGGAAGAATATCTTTTTCAATTTCAAACTGGATTCAGGTTGCAAATAGATAATAAACTAACACCTTTATTACTTCGCGTGTACACCTCAACTAAATCTGAATCCCGGCGACGTGACCATTCCGTCATGCTGTTTAGACTGGCTCCCAACACCGGCTTTTCTACGTATTTTCTGGTTTCAGGCGGATGAGTGTTAGGTATTGGCTTTTGTACATACATAGTTAACAGTTATAAACCCAAGAACAGAACATCCCCCTTTTACAAGCTTACTTAACTAAGAATATAATCATTTAAATAATCCGGGTTTTTAACTAATCTTTTTGGTCTGTTTGGCGACGATGGAGATACTCCTTGAGGTGCACTCGGTTGAGAATGAGAGTCATCTACACAATCATTAGGATAAACACTCGGGTTAATAGTATTAAATTCTGTCGGAGCTGTGTCATTTTTTTGTTCTGATCCTTCAGTACTCGAATTTCTCAAATTTTACGCTCTTACAGAAATATCAGATCTTGCATTAGAATGCTGGCTTAACATGTTGTCTGGAACTCATACCGGAGCAAATCTCAAGTTCTCTATAGTAGGGCGCCGGAATCAAATGCTGTTTCGACGGTAAACCCCTGAATCCGGTTCAACTAAGTAGGAACGGGTTTAATCTAAAACCTTAATAATTTTCTCATAAACTGTGTCGGTGTCGTTTATTAAATTGCAAAGCCGATCTATTTTTCGCACCACCCTTCCTTTTACAAACAGACTCTGTATTTACTTTTACATTCAAACGACTTGGCAACACTGGTAATAGAGTTTGTACTTTTCTTCCATACAGTAATTCACAAGGGGAAAAACCACACTTAGATGGGATGTGCGATAAGACAGTAGAGCTATATGAATATTGTCATTTTTTTAATGAGATTCTTTGCTACCTTAACAGCAGCTTCAATACAGCCATTGCTCTGCGGAAAATATAGACTACTAGTAACGTGACAAAAGTCGTACTCTAGTGCAAATTTTTTTAAAGTCGGACTGGAACTGTGGTCTATTGTCCGTATGTACAATTTAACTTATTGTGAAAATAACTTTTAATTTTTAAATTTTATGGATTCTGTCATTTTTGTCAGCTTAAAACTTTCGAAGAATCTCTAATAATAATCGGTCACTATAAGGTACCAGGACTTTGCTTTAAACAAATCTCATGCGATTTTTTCCATGGTCGATCTGGGAATTTCTCTTCTATAAAAGGTTCTTTGGAATTTACCCTATATTCGACGCATTGAGGACAGTTTCTGACAAGATTCTCAATTTGAGTTGAGAGGCCTATCCACTGTACCGAGGTTTTAGCTTTTTCCCAACTTTTTGCAATACCTAAGCTGCAGTGAAAACGGAATGATGATTCTCAAATTTCTCCATTAAAACCCTTCTGAAAATGAGATTTCTTGCCGGTAACGGTAAAATTGTCAAAGATCGCCGCTTAATATACTTTTATTTGGACATCCAGTTTCCGTAAATTCTTTAATGTTTGCAAGAGTTTGACCTTCAGCTTTTACTTTTATTATATCTTCTAGAAAATGTGGTTTTACTTGTTCAGATTCTACTATTAATTTCACGTCCGCCTACTTCACTTGTTAATTCGTCTTCGAGAGGTGCCTCTTGAACTCTGGAAATGCTAAGCGACAAAGTTCTTGAATAATAGATTTTATAGTCAAATCGCATAAGGTGAATTCGGAAACGCGGAGTCAATTCGTCAATTGGTGTTTGTGTGTTCGAATTAACGGTCTGTGATCGGTTCAGAACATAATGAGAATACCCGTGACGTATTCGGAAAACTTATCCGCTGCCCAAGCAAGCGCAAGTGCCTCCCGTTTTTTCGGGTTTAGTACAAACATAGATAACAGCTAGAAACCCATAACAACAACTAGAAACTTGATAACCGAGAAAATTAAAATTAAAATTTGCAATTTGTAATGTTAATAAGAACGTCTGGCGATGCTGATGCGAGTAAGATATCGTCTATGTACACAACAAAAATTAAGGTCACAAATAACATCATCTATAAAGCGCTAAAAAGTCTAACCATTGTTCCGGAGCCCGAAACTGAGACGAGACTGAGATGAGAAATTCGTGAGGACCGAAAGGAGTAGTTATTGCTGTCTTGTGTATGTAATCAGGTGCGACTGGAATCTGGTTATACGCTTTTACCAAATCAATCGTCTTTGTTCTTTTAATTATAATTAGTCAAATCAAAAAAATATAATTCTTCTCATAGAAATATCAGCTTTAAAAAAATAACGAAATATCCCCATCTTATCCCAACTATAGGGCAAGACAGGGTACCCCCTTGGGTAAGATCGGGTATAGAATATTTAAACGTTGTCATTTTCACAAACCAGGCAGATATGGACAGCTTCGTCATCGCTATCTTCCACTCCTGCACAGCCACAATGCGCCCAATTACCGCAAGACTGTCAAGTGATCCATCCTTCAGTAGACTCGGAATACAAACCGCGGCAGTACAGACAATGTGTATCTTCTTCTTCTTGTTCTGATGTCTGAGCTTCTTCATCACCTTTCTTGGTCTTTTTGAGATGTCTTAATTGTTTTTTTTTTCATTTTCTTTTTGTTTGTTATACTTGGTTTCGGTTTGTTACTGTTTTGTCTTGGTCTTTTGTCGGCCATTCGTGGATAATGCATTAACTGTTTCGGGCTAACCAGATGGAATGCTGCATTATCCAAATATTCATTTACTGTTGCTTGCTGTACTATGAGGTCGTAGCAGTTGGTTGAGGTAGAGTTTTTGCTGAAGAATTTAATGCAGTGCAGGTGACCGTTTGAGTATCTGGAGTTGACGATGCTGGTGGAACTGTCAGTGTTCGCTGTGAGATTACTGCTATCGATTGCGTTGGAGTTATATCAGCTTCGGGTTCCTTTTCAGTGTTCAATTCGATTTCGGTGACCTCTGCAGCAATGAAGTCATCTTCGGTAAAAATAGTGTGGTCGGAAGCATATTATTGTCACACCGTATTTACGTGCTTCGTCGATTATCTGCAAATTTTGGGTGTGACAGGCGTGACCATCTAAAATCAGCATGACTTGCTTGGTTTTAGAAGCGTTGGTGAGTATCACAAACTTCTGAAACCATCTTGAGAAAATGTCTGCAGTGGTCCACCCAGAATCTGAACAATCAGCACATGTGTTCGGTGGAGCTCCATTGAGCAGTTCGGGCTTCATACGTTTTCTGGGATATATAAACATAGGAGGAAGGTATGTCCCTGCAGCGTTCAAACAAATTTCAATCGTTATAGTTGAGTTGTGCCTCGTTCGGCCGACGTCAAAGCTCCCACTTGCTTTTTACCTATTGCTGTGATCACATTGGACCGTGATTTTGACACCACCGAAACAGCTGTCTCGTCACAGTTATAAATCCTGTCTGGAGTAAAAGGGTTACCATTAAGTGTGTTTCCTAGCAGACACTCTAGTAAACCCAGCAATACGAGCCGCTGACGTATTTTCTGGATTTCGTAAACTCAAGTCAGGATGACGATTTAGAAATCCACGCAGCCAGTCCATACCAGCTTTTTCCTTAAGAACATTAAATTTATGTTGTTTGTTGTTACGAGCTGCTAACTCATAGGTTAACTTCTGGAATTCGGAAGTTGACAAACTAAATAATATTCCTTCCATTTCCTTTAAATAAGTAAAAAATATTTGCTCTTCTTCATCGAAAAACTCTGTTGTAATTGGATCCAAGGGAACCTTGACATTTAGTACACTATTATAATCCTTTTTTCCATTCAAAAATTCTTGAATGGTTAATTTAATTTGTTCTGTACTCCACCCACCTTTAACAGTGTTTTTCTTCTATAATTTCGTACCAAAATCTATAAAAAATAATTAAACTAACCCAACTAATAACTATAATTTTGAATTAAATCTAAATCCAAAAAGTATAACAAATCAGTGTCCGCAAGTCGGTATCCCATCTTTCCCAAACTGGACTTGTATGTATGTATGTATTTTGGGGTAACATTCACTAAGACCTAAAAGATATATTGTGCCCCCTTACTTCTACTTAGTTTCTGAGGAGGAATTTTAGGATATCTGCAGGCCTCAACTTGGGTAACTGTCCCTCTTCTATCCAGTAGTCTTCCAGGTACTGTGCCCTAGGATTCTGAATTGCTGTGCAGTTCGCAAATATTTTCAGCTTTTTAAGGTGCCCATTTAGGCGACAATGTCCCGTTAGGATTCCTGTTGAAACTCTTAGTGCAGATTTGCTTTGACTTATGCATTCATTTGATCTCAGCAGGTTGTAGGCACCCAGAAGCATCTTAGATTGCCTAAGCCCTACTAGATCTTTCCAATTGTCAGATCTTCTCTTTTCTTCGGCTTTACCTATTTCTTCCAATATTACATTGGAGCTGATGGGTTCCGGCCCCCAAAAGGGTATTTCAGTCCCCCTCTTCGCTAGTTCATCTGCTATTTCGTTTCCTTCTATTCCAGTGTGTTCTGGAATCCACAGTAAGGTGACTATATTGTTCTCGCCTAGTTCATTAAGTTTGCCTAGGCATTCCCACACCATTTTGGATCTGATTACACAAGAACTCAGCGCTTTAATGGCTGCTTGACTATCAGACATTATGATAATCCTTTGCCTTCTATATCCTTTGTCAATATTGAACTGGGCACACTTTCTTATTGCGTGAATTTCTGCTTGAAAGATACTTGGGGTTTTTCCCAAGCTTTCAGAGTGTTTGGATCCTGGCCCGTACACTCCTATCCCAGTTCCTTCTATTGCTTTTGAGCCGTCTATGTACCATTGAATGACACTCTTTCCAAGTATGTTAATGGTATTTGGATCCCATTCCTTCTTGTTGCTTAATTCCGTAACGAATTTGTTTGAAAAGTTATACTTTTTCATCATACCATCTTGTGGCATGTCCCAGGTTGTCTGACTTCTAAGAAGTGAAGAGGTGGTTTTTTTTAATGATTCCCTCTCTACTTAGTCTGTATCTTGTTCTTTCTGCAAGACTCTCCACCACCATATGTAATGGTGTGAGGTTGAGAATCACTTCCATTGCTGCCGTTGGGCATGTACTCATTGCTCCTGTTATGCATATACAGGCTAGTCTTTGAATTTTGGAGAGGTTTTCTCTCGTTGTCAAGAAGCTAGTTCTACTACTCCACGCAATGGCTCCATAAGTGATAATTGGTCTCACTATGGCAGGGTACATCCAGCTCAGGATTTTTGGGTTACAACCCCAGTTTCTCCATGCCAGATTCCTGCACACCATTAGAGCCATTTTTGCTTTGTATGTAATCTCCTTCTCGTGTTTTTTCCACAGGAGTTTGCTGTCTAGAGTCAAACCTAGATACTTGACTTCTTGTCACCATTCAACGTCGTTCCCATCAAGTTTAATGGTTTTGAGGTTGAATTTTCTTTTCTTAGTGAAGGCTATCAAGATGGTTTTGGTGGGGTTGATGCTGAGTCCCACTTGCCTACACTACTTGTATAGTTCAGACCCTTTTGTATGATGTCACAAAGGATGTTTTCAAATTTTCCCCTGGCTGTTATGACAATATCATAGGCATATCCTTGGCAGGATATTCCAAGGTCCGTCAAACCACACAGGAGTTCGTCAACCGTCAGACTCCACTTTAATGGGGATGCTACTCCTCCCTGTGGGCATCATCTGGTTGTGCAGATGGAGACAATGTATTTGCTCGTTCTCGTCTCTGCTTCTCTAGTGGTGAGCAGCTCCGACATCCATTTGGCAGTTGTGCTGTCTACACCTCTTCTATTTAATGCTCTCTTGACAGCCTCATGTGGAGTGTTGTCAAAAGCTCCTTCTATGTCCAAAAATGCACATACTACAGTTTCTTGGTTGTCTAAGGCACCTCGGATATCCTCCGTCAGTTGTACCAGTGCAGTCTCCGTAGATCTGCCTGCCCGGTAAGCGTGCTGATACGGGTGGAGAGGTAGTCTCTCTAGTATTTCCGTTCTAATATAGTTGTCAATAGTTTTTTCCATCGTTTTAAGCACAAACGATGTTAGGCTGATTGGTCTGAAGGATTTGGGGTTTGTTGTGTCCCTTTTTAAAGTTTTTGGAATGAAGGTTACTATTGTCCTTCTCCATGCTTCTAGTATATAACCCAGTTCCAAGCTACTTCGTCTTGTCCTTGCTGGAGCAATGCTGGGAAAATCCCATCTGCTCCAGGTGTTTTGAAAGGTGAAAAGGTGTTCATAGCCCATTTCAACCTATCGTTACTACAAATGTTCTTGGCCATTGTAGTACTTTCTCTCGAAGGCCTGTTATGACCTTCGAGAGGATTATCTCCTCTGTTTGGGGTACTTCCAGGAAAATGAGTTTCTAGTAAGAGTCGCACTCTTTCCTCCTCATTTTCGGTATATTTACCGGCTCGCTTCCTCAAAGCCATATCTGTGTTGACCCTACTTTTCGCCGTGACTTTGTAAAGTCAATAATATTTTGAACTAGTTGTCAAATTTTTTTCGTTGTGTCAGATAGAGACCAAAAATGATTTCATTACTAGTTAATCTTGACAACGGTAGCTGGAACGCTACCGAAACGTCGAAATAAACAAATAAAACACTTTGTGGTTTGATTCCCAAAAAATAAGAGCAAAAAGAATAAGTAATGCCACAAGGAACTTACAGAAGAGTTTTTTCATGCTGGTTTTCAAGTCGCTGGAGATTTGCTAATTAATTGGGTTGATTTTGGATAAGGCGGCTTCTTTAGCAAGACGATCATCGAATTCATTACCATTTATTCCGATGTGTGAAGGGATCCATAAAATACTGATGGCAACATCGTGCAAAATAAGGCTCTGGTATGTGTCGTGTATGCGTTGAACGAGAGGATGATTGGTGAATAGATTATTGATAGACTGAATGGATGAGAGGGAGTCTGTGCAAATGGCTATATGTTGGTGGGGTACTTGGCTGAGTTTGAATGCTTGAGAAATAGCATACAGTTCACCAGTGTGAACGCCATAAGAAGCAGAAATTCGGTAAGATCCAACAGCACTGCTTGCGTGGTGGAAACAGCATATCCGACTCCAGTTTCGCTCTTGAATGCGTCGGTGAAGAGGATTCGGTCATATTGTTTACTATTGAGTAGTTCTAAGAAATAGTTTGAGAAATGGCTTCTAGATATAGGCTCTCAGCTGGGCTTGAGCGGAAAGCTCCCAAACAGAGTCGGATGGCAGTATTGTGAACAGTGTTAAGGGTTTTGGATGCTGACGTATATACGAAACTGCCATAATCAAGTTTGGATCGGATTAGAGCCCTGTATACTTTCAAAAGGGTGGATTCATCAGCACCCCATTGATAGTGTGAGAATGTTTTGATTATATTCAGACGCTTTAGGCAGTCACTTCTAGATTCCTGGATATGGTATTTCCAAGAAAACCGGGAGTCGAATATTAATCCTAGAATTTTACAGTGGTCGACAACTGGGAGATGGATGTTGTGTAATAAGATTTTAGGGTCTGGAGAAGAAATATTTCTGCTAAATTTGATGAGCTTGGATTTTGAAGAAAATAGAGAGAGGCCTAGGGCAGATATTCTATTTTGTAACAGGTTTACGGCGGATTGAAGTAGTTTACAAGTAGTAGGAGTCCAGACACCATGACAATAAACTACAAGGTCATCAGCATATATAGAAGATTTGACTGGGGAGGCGATATTGTTGCATAGACGATTAATGGCAAGAATAAAGTGTCCTGCTTTTGATGGGGCCCTGGGGGACACCGTCCTGTTGGACGTGAGAGGATGAGAGACAGCCATTTACTGAGACCTTAAAGGATCTGGTAGAAAGTTTTTTATGAAATAGTAAATATTACCATTGAGGTCATATAATGCCAACTTATCAAGTATTGTCTGTCTTGGTATTGTGTCAAATGCTGCTTCAATATCAAAGATAGAGGCTATCACTTCTTGTTTGCTGTTTATAGCATCGGCAATGTGGGTTTGGAAGAGTGCGAGGTTATCACTTGTGGATCGATAACGACGGTAACCCGATTGTTTCTTGGGTAATATCTGAAGTTTTTCGATAAACCACATGAGTTGTCTGTTTATTATGTTTTCCATTATTTTGCATGTAGTACAGGTGAGAGAAATTGGTCTGTAAGACTGTGGTAAGGTTGATGGTTGCGACGGTTTTGGGACGGGAACAATAATGGATGTGTTCCATTGAGAATGGAATATTTGAGAAGACCAGATGAAATTATATATGTCTAATAGGATGGTGAGACTATAGTTGGATAGATTTTTAAGGAAGATATAAGGTATATCATCAGGGCCGGCGGCAGAATTCTTACATTTTTCATCAAATATATCGGCAAGGGTATTACAAATAATTTGGCAATTGCTAGTCGATGCTCCGTTAGAAATTAGATGAGGAATTTTAGTGATGGTTTTTTTACCTTGGACCTGTAGAATTTTTTTCCATGTTTGAGAGGGGCTAGTATTATTATCCAAGGATGTTACGTAGTTATGCCAGGAGCTCTTTTTCCTTTGTTTAACCACATATTTGGCTTTAGCTTTAAGTCTTTTGTACTTAATTAGGTGTTCCGGGGTTTTGTGTTTGCGTTAGAAGTTAAGGGCAGATTTGGATAAGCGCACTGCTTGTTAGCATTGAGAATTCCACCAAGGAATCATTTTATGTCTGGGGCTAAGAGTGGTTTTACCAACATGAGTTAATGCTGCTGTAATTATAGCATCTGAAAATAGCTTTATAGAATCATCAATATTATTTGAGGTAGGTAATTCACGGAGAAGATATTCGGCTTCCATGGTGAAGTCCGGTCAATTAGCTTTGTTAAATCGCCAAAAGCTTCTAAGACGAGCTTGTTCTTCTAAATTATTACGTATAATTATGGGGTAATGATTGCTATCATGTAAGTCATCAGTTGTTTGCCAGGTTAAATAAGGGGCAGTTTTGGGTCAAATAAGCTAAGATCAATGGATGAGAAGGTACCAGAAGCAATATTCAAGTGAGTATATGATTCCGTATTAAGAAGGCATGAGCTAGTGCAATTTAATTTGTTCTTCACAACTTTACCACGTCCAAATGTACGTATGGACCCCCACATAGTGTTATGTGCGTTGAAATCACCTGTAATTATGAAGGGTTGGGGAAGCTGATAAACTAAGTCAAAAAGTTCTTCTTCTAGTTTGTAATCAGGTGGAATGTATATAGATGGTTAGTTTATGAGGACAGTAGGTAGTTATAGCTATGGCTTCAAGATTTGAAGTAAGGGGAAGATGAGTAGAATAAAGGTCTCTAGATTCAAATATGGATGTTCTGGTTCTTAAAACTGGAATTTCGGAGGCCCCTCTCTGGCTGCGCCACTGGTATCATATACAATAAAAATTTATACCATCCCTAACATCATTCATTTCTCATAATATGCGATACCTCATAAAATCAGTTTTAAATATTTAGGTGCAATCTTAGACGTATATACCTACTGTATTGATTTTTGTATTTGATACTTTTTTGTAAATGATAGTTTTATTATTTTCTTCTGTGATTATATATTGTATTATTTATTTAATTTTAATTGCCACTTTATTAAAAAAATCTCATGGTTGGGTTAAAAACTAAATTACTTTTAAATCAAATTCTGTCTCATATATCCTTATTTATTACACAATTTCATTACATTACAAAATTCTAAATCATAAAGAAATATCTGTATTCTATCTATATATTTTGAAGAATTGATTTTTTTAAATGTCCATTATTAGATTTCTTATATAAGAATGTTAAATTTCTATTATTATAACGTTTTAAAATTTCTTCGTTCTTCAAAAAAAAATTCTACTGTTTTCCAAATACTATTATTTTAATTCTTTAAATTTCTCCCGAAATTATATAAAAATGCTACTTTCCTGTAGTCAGGTATAAAACCAATCCTTCAGATTCTTACTTCTAGTTTTCCATATTTTATCATTTGTGATTCTATCATTTTACATATTCTTCAAAAAAGTTCTAAATTACTTTCAATCCAATTTTAATTTCCAAATCAATATTCCAACAAAGATTTTTATGGGCTTTTTAAATTTTTTAGCTTTTTCTTCCTGTCAAAAATCTCTCAATCCCCTCAATCTTAATAATAATTTATCACCATCACCATCCACATTCAATTTTCTACCCTGATAACTATCCTAAAAATTTTATTTTCCAAAAATGTATTCATCTTTCAAATTGACACTCCTTTTTATTCACAAATGACGTATTTTCTTTATAAATTGAATTTTATAGATCTATACACTAAATAAAATTTCATAGATCTCAATATAGTCGGCAGAAGCAAACATGAGCCCTGGGTGGGCGTATTCATGTCGCTGTAGTTGTATTTTTGTAGTAACAATCGAGATTTTGAATCGATAAACAAATATCTATGAATATTATGAATATTAATAAAAAAATATATATTGGACCAAAAATAAAACTACTATCTGCCCTTAATGTATATTTTCAAATTTCATGACTCTGTAGTAATGTCATGAAAAATAAGGGTCAAGTTTTTATTGAAAGCAACAAAATATGCTTACACATAAATGGCAGCTGACATCAAATAAAAAAATATAATGCAGTCCAGTGTTGCCGATGCAAAAATAAAAATTACCCGAACTTACGATTCAAATTATCAAAATTTGTCAAAATTACCAAAAGGACACAGTGGTTATCTAAATAAAGTCTTCCACCCTAGTCAATATGGAAAATCCCCAAAAACAATAGCCATTTTATATATCCCTTCTGCAAAATATTCGAAAAACTATTGGATCCAAATTAGCGAAATTGTCTAAAAACCGGGTAATTATCCTCGCATTGACAACACTGATACATACACTAAAATTGATGTATGTTAATGAAATCACTCGGTCATATTATTTCGATTATGTTAACAATTACTAATGTACTATCGTTAACTCCTGATTGGCTCGTTACGATGACCTTTCTTTTAGTTGGCATATTTTCCGGGTCTCATGTTTGCTTCTGTTAACTGTATCCATTAAATATCTCTACAATACAAATATAGACAGTAAGTTGGATTGTAAAGAACATATCCATTATGTGCAAGCAAGAACGAAAAATGCTGTTAATTTATTAAAGACCTTCAGTAAACATAACTGGGGCTCTGATCCAAATATTATATTGCAGTTTCATAGAAGCATAATTCGATCAATAATAGATTATGGTTCAATTTTTCACGCAACAGCTGCATAGATCCATCTAAAAAATCGAAGTGAAAAGCTAGATAGAATGTTGAAGGAAATTCTAACACGTAATTGGCAACAACGTTACTCACATAGTGAAAGAGGAAAATATTGCATGGTCATTCAACCAAAAGCGCGAAGAAAGCTATGGTTTATTAACAGTACAAAAAGTCAATTGATTAGAACAATCTTCCGACTGAGTAATTATGCCCTATATCCAGCTTACAGGAAAAAAAAATAATTTATTAGATAGCGAATATTATTTATGTGATGAAATTGATGATTCGCAACATATATTATATTGGAATGCTAACTTAAAAATTTAGAAATTAATACAGTTTATTATCAAACTTAAGTATGCAACAATTACAGCTTCCAATAAATTTAATAAATATACTGACACTAGAAGATAATTCAAACTATAATATCTTATAAGTACCATTATATAAAAACTACTAACACAAGTCTACGTGTAACAGTAGTACCTCTAAAATAAAATATGTACAGTCGGCAGAAGCAAACATGAGCCCTGGGTGGGCGTATTCATGTTGCTGTAGTTGTATTTTTGTAGTAACAATCGAGATTTTGAATCGATAAACAAATATCGATACCATAAGTGTTAACTGTCATGAGTGTCAAGAGAAATGTAAACAAAGTCAAACTTGCTAAAAATTTAACTCTTAATATTACTAAAAGAATTTATATTGGACCAAAAATAAAACTACCATCTGCCCTAAATGTCTATATATTCAAATTTCATGTAAAAATCGGATAATTATTCTCGCATTGACAACACTGATACATACACTAAAATTGATGTTTGTTGATAAAATCACTCGATCATATTATTTCGATTATGTTAACAATTACTAATGTACAATCATTAACATTCGCTCCGGATTGGCTCATTGCGATGACCTTTCTTTCAGTTCGCATATTTTCCGGGGCTCATGTTTGCTTCTGTTAACTGTACACCTGAATTAATGGAAAAATAAATAAATTGATGAATTAAAAAAAGAAGGAAAACAAATAAATTCGTAATAAAAACAATGAATTGAAAAAAAAATGAAGAGCTGATTTAAAAAAATAATATTAATAAACTCAGGTAATCTAACTAGCAGTAGTTGTTAAAAAAACAGTACAAAAGAAAAAAACCAGTATTGGTAAAACTTTTGACTGGACATCAACAACTTAACTTAACGTCGCTAAAATAAAGGAAATGGTAACTGAAAAAATGTATAAACTAACACAATATTATACAGAGATAACTTAAAATCGACTTGTGGTATATTCATTATTTTTTTTATAATTTTAGGTCAGTCTATACAGTGTAGAGATATCGGATCGGCTTTGGGTCCAGAATCGTCGATAATGTGGTTGGGATTTTCGGATGTCGGTACGCCAGCTATGATGGATTCTTCGGGAATGTTGTCGATGTATCCGCACAACACTAACACGTGGATACCTTTTTGTGATACAACTAGACACGTAAGATTATTTTTCCTATTCCATATACGCCTAAGATTTATTTAGAAATTTAAAAAATTTTAATTATCCTGTTTATTAGTTTGCAAATTTGGTACAACTAATTGACCATTCCTTTGTATTTGCATTTACAAAAAAAGGATGTGTTTAGTTTGGTTTTAATGGAAAATTTGAAAATCTGTGTATTCTAAAAGCATTACCCAATATTTATACAGTAATTTTCAAAATTGGACTTTTTACAGTTTTTACCCAACCAGCATCGATACGTACACAACGTTTGAAGTACGTTACCAACTGACAAAAGTTATGTCCAAATTACGTAAAGGAATTACATACAATAGTCGTATACATATACAGCTAATTAATATACGTATATTAAGTTACGGGGGCCTTTTTGGAGGGCACGTTCCGGACCAAAACTAGCACTATTTTTTTTATCGAAAAATAAATTTCGCTTTTGTATAAGCGATCTAGGATTTTTTTTAAATTGGTAAATTGTCTTCTCTGCAATTTTCAATAATGAATTAAAAAAAATTCGCAAGAAAATATGCCGGCTGGTTCGTGTCGCTAGCTCGTCTGACTCCAGAGATATTGCAGTTGGCCACCGTAACTTAATACTACGCGAGGGTGAGTTTGACATGTAGGGGTGGTTTTTGGAATTTTTCGGTAAAGCCACCCTAAAGCAACAAATTAGCAACAAAATATGCCGCCTGGTTCGTGTCGCTAGCTCATCTGACTCCCGAGATATCGCAGTTGGCCACCGTAACTTAATACTGCGCGAGGGTAAGATTGACATGTAGGGGAGGTTTTTGGAATTTTTTGGTAAAGCCACCTTAAAGCAACAAATTAGCAACAAAGTATGCCGCCTGGTTCGTGTCGCTAGCTCGTCTGGCTCCCGAGATATCGCTGTTGGCCACCGTAACTTAATACTACGCGAGGGTGAGTTTGACATGTAGGGGTGGTTTTTGGAATTTTTTGGTAACGCCACCTTAAAGCAACAAATTAGCAACAAAATATGCCGCCTGGTTCGTATCGCTAGCTTACTCCGTTACCGAGATATTGCACTTGGCCACCCTAAGTTAATATTACGGTAGGGGACCACGCGTTTCTCGGCAACGGCTGGAGCAACAAAATCAATTATTTAGTAACAAATTAGCAACAAAATAGCAACAAATTATGAACCGGGTCCGGAACGTGCCCTCCAAAAAGGCCCCCGTAACTTAATATACGTAATTAATATTATGTATGTACATAAAACGTCTGTATTCTGTCTTGTTTGTACCAACCAGAAATACTGTACTTCCAACTGTTGTAATATGTCCAGTTCTCACAAACTATGTTCGTCCACTGAACGTACACATAATTTCTTACTTTTTTGTTTTTAATTTACCACTAGCGAGTTATTTTAAAGTGTATATGAATATAAAATTTCAGAAATCTATTTTATTTTTGTGTAACATTACCCTAACAATAACATAGCATGAGAAAATGTCTACCAAAAAGGATAATTGTAACGGTACAATATTTTTATTAAAATAAATAATCGACAAATTACATAGAAAAAATATCAATCAAAGTCCCAATAGAAATAAAACACTTGACAAAGAACAATTACATTTAAGCGTATAATACTTCTTCACTGCTGTCGCCTGAAGGTATAAGATCCAATCAGCTCTCTGTCGGTGTAGTCTTCGCGTCCTATGTATACGCGTATACCAAGTACGTTAAAACGTGTTAAAATAAGTTTGTCTTAATTACGTACTTACTGCTTATCGTATAGTACGTATAACCAATATTCTTTACTGTACGTACTTATTTTATACATATATTTCGTTTACTACGGAACAAGGACATAACGAATTAAAAATATTCTTAAATGTACGTACACTGGACATATTTTGCTGTTTGGGTATAACTCGAAAAAAGAAAAAAAACAAGATTTTTATTTACTATAAATACTAATGTTATAAATGAAACTAACTGTTTCTAATTAATTACACTATTCTGACGATGGTATGTCAATATCGAAATTAATAATATGTTTTTATAATTTACATAATTTATTTATTAAATAGTGGAATTAATTAGAAACAGTTTCATTTATAACATCAATATAAGTAGATTCCACCAGGGTATGGACACTTTAAACGTGCGAGAATAGTGCCACCTGGACAGCTGCTCAGACTAAAATTTAGGATTTAATGAAAACTGAAGGCTGTAGGTAGTTATTCTAGATATACTCGAATGCCTCACATTGTTGTTTTACGCCATTTTACGGTTCATGTGCTTTCTGTTTCTAGTTTTTTGTGGAAGTGTGAATTAGTTAGTATTATCAATCATTAATCAATATCAAAAAAGACAACCTTGCATTATAAGTCATTTGCAATGTTAGTTTTATTCGTAAGTCAAACACAACGTATCTAACAATCCTGAAATTGAAATTTTTATTTGAAAACCTAACGTTGAATTAACATTCATAATTAATTTTTACCAGAATATAGGATGTACAACATGTTGAAATTTTTGTTTTATTTTTTTTTTGGCCTTGGGCGCTGGTTACCATTTTAGCCACGAAAATTTTGAGCAAACTATAGATGTTGAAATTACAGGAACAATTTGAATATAATACATTTACAACTTTCATCATTTACAATATAGCTACTTAGATAAAATTAGAAAATTCTCATTTTGGTTTATAAAACAATATTTGAATACTTTTTTGATTTAAATTTTCTGGTTAAATGCCATTAAAACCAGCACTTGGCAATTTTGTCAAAAATATTTACCTATCGCTTGGCCAATTTGTATCATTTACGTTCTTAAAATTTGTGTTCTGCTGCTGTTAGTTCTTTGAACTATTTCGTATCTTCCGTAATGTTAAGAATATTATTTCACAGTATAATAAATCAGAATTAACCGAAAATACAAAGAAACACTTGGAATCACTCGAGTCAACAAGGGTATATTGGCTGTTTTAATGGTATAGCTTCGTTAGTTGTCGCATTTCACGTGCAGTACCGGAAACATACTTTTTGACGTCACAATCAATAGCAATGCCCATACAAAAGCTTCAAATAATTTGAATTTTTTAGTATGTTAATTTCGTTAGAGTGGTTGTTTGTGACAAAAAAAATTGTTTTTGTTTTCATGCCAGTCGTTTTTATGCAATATATCCTTATGATTTGTAGCATATTTTTGTGCTAATTAAAATTTTGGTCAAATTCCCTATTGTCTCCCAACAATTAGTCAGTTTCTCTGGAAAGTATGACAATGTATAATAACTGAAATAAGTGACTTTTCTATCTTTCATATTTACTTAATCTTCAACAACGTGCGGTAAATCTTACCTGGTGGAATAAAGTACACTTAACATAAAATGCAGAAAAACGTTTATTCCAATGAAGAAATCATGCAGTAACGTCAACTTTTACTTCTTAATTTGTGAGACACCCCACGATATAACGAATCTTCTGATAATGCACGCTTAGCTTCATCATCCTTTTTCACTGTCTATAATTGAAACACAATCCAATTCGTTTAGTATGATTTTCTGGTGTTTTGTATTTATTTTTATTCCAGAGAACAAGTGTAGGAGACGGTTTCTTCGTAACGACTATATTCGAATCCAATCAAACAATCGGTGGAATAAAATGCAGAGGTACATTATATCCTGGTTTCACTCCAAGGCCGACGATGTGTGAAATACCCATAGAACCGCCGTTCGCTGAAACTACCAATGATAAAACACAAATGGAAATGAATTTGTTCACGTGGTCCATGCTACAGATTCCCGATATCGATAAAAAGTTTAAAGAGACTGCCGTTAAAACTTTCGCTGTAAGTAACTTCTCTATGAAAAACTCACAAGTATGTTTAGAGGTATACTCTGTCTAAAGTCAATATGAAGAGAGAGATTTTTCATCTCATTGATGGAAAACTCCGCCCAATGGCGTGCATATGTCTTTCATAAGTTATTATATTCCCGAGATAAATAATCTCGAACTGTCGTTTGAAATGGTTTTCAAAGTATACTAATTATATACGAATTAATTATATTTATAAAATTCACTGGTCGTTTAGCAAATACTAATAATAAAACATAACCTAGTTGAAATAAAATACTGTTCTATATATATAAACTCAACACAAGTCATGGCGCCAGTTGCGGGGTATAACTAATGCTGTAAATCATTTTAACGATAAAGTTGACCGCACAAATAAATAACTGTTAATGCAGGGGCTGAAAAAGCCAACGGGCACCTATATTTTAGTTTGTTCTATCAATTTTGCACTTATTTATTGTATTCGTACTGTTGGATAAAGATAGGTTAGTTTGGGCGCCAAATATGGAAAACGTAATCATCAACCACTAATCTTAGTCCGCACCTGACTTCACTACCGTAGTGCTGATCTGTTTATAACGCCAGCAAGTGTCGCAATGAGTGGATTAATAATTGTAAATGGAGTAAGGCCGACATGTTACGTGAAGTATGTACTATCCTTATTTTTAGCCCCTCTATTATCTCTCAAGGTTTTGGTACGAATTCATAGCCTGCATAGCCGAGAATTTGTTAAAGTGTGAAGGAAAAGAAGAAGAGAATAACTTGAGAAAAAGTTTAGAATAATTGAATTTACAATAATGAATTATTTATTTTAATTCTAGAAAACAATTTATTAAGTTCCAAGGCAAATAGGATGAAAATGGATGATTTCAAAGGATTGTTCTTTGAAAATTCGTTACAGTTTATAGTACCGTAATGGATGAAACTAATATTTTAATTTAACACTGTGCAGAAATCAGCTGAGAATCATATCAGGTTTCATGACTGGTCATACACCAGTAAAGGAACACCTGTACTAATTAAAACTACACAACGGAGACCTCACATGCAGATTATGTGGTAGGGAAACGGAGAAAGTGAAACATATACTGTTTACATGCGAGACTCTTGATCGCAAAAGGCAGTTATTACTTGACCAACCGCAAGGAAACGCTGAGCTATATAGCAAACACCCAGCTAAGAACTTGTACAAACTGGTGCAGGGGACAAAGAACGCACGTGCAAAAATACAATAAGCCATTAGGCTGCAGTGTTATCGGAGACTTGTCAGACGGGCCCGAGAAAAAATTATTAATTTGTCGAAAATGCATATGTTTGCTTTTGGAAGCAAGTCCATTGGCCACATAATCTCACTCAAATATTAAGTTTAAGATCAAGATGAAATTTAAGAATAAGTTAAAAGTAGACTGGCTATCTGTGCTTAGAATATTTAAAGGTAGAAAGAAGTTTTGTTCACAGAGTGACTGAACTAAACTGTTTGATTTTACAGTGTAATTGCTGCATCCAAAAAAAACTTGATGAGCGGGAAATCTTCCACGATTAGTTTTCATTCATTCATAAACTTGATGGATAAAATTTCGGAGTTGTATAGTTCAAAATATAGTTTGGAGGGGAGGATAAACTGGGATATATTAGGAAGTAGGAACTATGTGAAAATCATACAATGTCTTCTGAGTGTTTTTGCCATAATACAAACATTTTATTTTTATTTAAGCTGGTCACATATTTTGCAGTGCTATAAATGTTACAGAAATAGTACATTATACTATAAGGGAGAGAAATGCGTTATTTTGGCAGAGGTGCAATTTGAAGCCCGAGGGCTACAATGCACCGAGGACAAAATAGCATCTCTCCCGAATGGTATATACTATTTTTTCCACGGCCGGGAGTAGAAATTAGTTTCTATGACATCAAAATTGAAACAGAAGTAGTCGATTATTCCCAAGGGAGTATAATGCTCCCAAGGGAGTTTACATTATGGAGAACGTTTTTCATTATACTCCCTTGAGGGTTTTTAGTTTATTTTCTTGATAAAATAATAATGGCTCATTTACAAAAGTATTCAAATGATGATTTTTTAAAGTTCTTCTGGCTAAGTGTCCAATCATTCGAGTATCACAACCCTTGCAAAGAATGACACCTAATGAATCGTCTGTCATTCAATCAATATAATTAGATTGTCGCTGCCGGCGATCGGCGAAAGGGTTAGATGTGTGAATATCTCCGGTATTAAGAACATAATGAAATAATGTATTTTAAGTGTAACAGGATAATAGACATAACTTGTCGTCCATTTGCTGAAAGATACCCAGAGAAACGTAGACCAAACAATAATATCATTAAACGTTTACTAAACAACTGATATCAGTTTGGTAGTTTCACAAGCAATAGAAGCAATCCCAAAGCTCTTGTTGATAATGAAGATCTGCAGATAGATATCTTGGGATATTTTGCCGCTAAACCGAATTCATCTTTGCGGTTAGGTTAGGTTTGACTACATTCGGCTGAAATACTAGCTACACATTTATCTGCATTTAGTTGTATTAAAGCACATTATTTTTGTCGAATCCCATTGAATTTTATGCCCCTCTTCCCAAGCATGTTTGCGAATACCTGACTTAAAGAACTCACTATCTTTGATATACTTTTTATGTTCATTTATTCGGACTTTCAATGGTCTAGATGATTCACCTAAATAGAATTTGTCGCATTCACAAGATATCTGATATATGCAGTTTTTTGAAGATTGTTCTTCATTTTTTGGCTTCGTTTTTGTTAGAATAGATCTCAACGTATTGTTAGATTTGAAGCTAGTTCGTATATTGAATTGATTACCAATTTTCTTAATTCTTTCTGATAAACCCTTAACATACGGGTTTGTCAAGTTTTAAAAAATTATGTTAGCTGAATTATTAATATTATTGTTATTATTATGGGGTATTAACAATGAGCCCTTCTTTATATTCTTAATTTCTTTATTTACAAATTCTGCCGGGTAATTATTGGCATTTAAAATATTTTTCAGCAAAGTTTTCTCCTTTGAGAATTGAATAAGTAATGCCACAAGGAACTTACAGAAGATATTATTGTTTACTTTATTAAATTTATATTATACCTCTGCGTCTGATTTTTATTATCTACCAAATCACAATAGTTTCTAGAATTGGAATTTCTATTTTGATTCTGAAATGAAGTAGAATTGTTTGTGTTAGTGTCTTAATTATTGCCTAAATTTCTTTCTATTCTCGACAGGCAAGACAAAAGTTGTTAACATTTTTTAATGTTCTGTATCACGATAATCTCCGATACTTCAGATTTAAAGGGTCTACAAAAACAATTCCTGTCTCGGATATATTCAGTATTAAATATTGAACTTGTTAAAAGATTTTTAAAGCGAAATTAGTTAAGTTGCTACGTTGTGAGTTGAATTTTCCAAAGTATAGCTTTTCTCGCACTTTGCCTGTTATAACTCCCCCCCAAAAATGATTAATAAATAATCTTTCAAAATCATTTATATTTTGAATTTCATTTTCTTTGCAATTAAGCCAAAGTAATGCTTGGCCAGCGAGAATGGCTCTTGAAAATTCCCGTAAATCATCCATATTAGTTATTTTCCGATACTTGGTTTTGATTATTTTTACGAAATTAACGGGATGTATTTTTCTGTAGTCACCACAGAACTTAACACAATCGTTAACCTTATCTGAACAGATAATAAATGCAAAACCTTCTTGATTTATCATTCTATTATGCCATTATCTATTTTTGTCCACGACCACTTAGTTAATATTTTACCTCCTAACAAAAGGTATAATGGTACCCATATATCTACTAGAGATGGTTCATAATTCACTAGAGTGAATTATGGGTCATATGGTCACCCTGCGTGAATAATGGCTATCATAAATTGCTCGTTTAATAATATACTATTATTTCATTGTCTTGTATTCATGTTGAGTTTTCATATTCTCTTTTTCAGCTAATTCCAAAGTACTCTGAATTTATTTCTTCACGTCTTCCTCTACTTCTGTCAATCCCTTATTCACTTTTATATGTTCTCCTGTATGTTTTTATACAGGGTGTTTCAAAAAAAGGTAACACCGTCTCTAGGATAGGTAAAAAACTGAAAAATAATTGGGGTTTGCTTAGTAAAATTTTTTTCTAACGCCATCCGTTTTCAAGATAAAGGGCGTTGAAGAAAATAAAAAATTACACATTTCTTACGATTTTGCCGAAACTACTGGCACCATTGTAATGAAATTTTATACGAATATGTTTTGGAAGCTGATATATCCCATGAATTTGTTTTTATAACTAACTCTCATAGAGGGCGCTAGTTACACGATTCATACAACGTATTATTCAACATAACTTTTTTAAGGGTAGAATTATTAGTCAAAACTCCAAGTGAACATAAACATCGTTTAATTTTACACCAAAAAGGTACTCTTGGTAAAACTCGATATTATGTACCGTTTTCGGAATATTTTGATTTGAAAATTATGAAGTAATAACCGCTCCTCGTATAAGTTAATGATAAATTTATTAATTAAAAAAACTTACAATAAGAAAATTAAAATAAAGACAAAGAACATAACATAAAATTCAATTAGAGTAAATGTTCAAAATGTCCTCCGTTCTCACGAATACACAAGTCTATCCTTTTTTCTAAAGAATCCATTAATCTTCTTAACGGTTGGGGATCAGCTATGAGGTCATTAAAGTGACGTTTAATTCTGTCTATTAATTCTTGACGAGAATTTACCTCTGTAGCATAGACTTTTTCCTTAATATACGACCAGACTGTGTAGTCCAAAGGATTAAAATCGCATGACCGAGGAGGCCAATGAATCGGAGCTTCTGCACCTCTACCAATCCATCGATTCCGAAAATTGTTACTCAACCAATTACGACACCTTCTATCAAAGTGCGGTGGAGCTCCATCATGCATAAAAAATAATGATGTTCGCTCATTTATCGATAAATCTTCTAATATCTCAAATAAGTGATTATTTAAAAAATCAAGGTACATATCACCACTTAAATTTCCAGGTAGAATATGATAACCTATTAATCTGTTACCTAAAGTTGCTGCCCAAACATTAACTTTAAATGAGTGTTGGTAATGTGATACCCTTTTGGCTTGTGGATTCTCATCACACCAGTAGTGTGCGTTATGGGAGTTAAACATACCTTGTCGCGTAAAGGTGGCCTCGTCCGTAAAAAGAATACATTTAAAAAAATTTGGATTGAGGGCTGTCCTTTCTCGCAATGTTTCACAAAAATCGACTCGAACCGGTAGATCGTCCGGCAAGAGTTCTTGAACTTGTCTGTAATGGTAAGGATGTAGCTGCTGCTCTTTAAGTATCCGCCAAGTAGTTGAAGAAGATGTATTTGTTTGTCTTGCCATATTCCTTACACTTAATGTTGGATTTTGATCAACTAAATTTAAAATAATATTTTCTTTATTAATTGTTCTTGTTGTTCTTGGTCTACCTGAATTTATTTTCTTTGGTCTTACATTCCCAGTTTCTCGACAACGTCGTTCAACTGCTCTAAATGTTTTTTTACTTGGTAAGTTTCTTCTAGGAAACTTTTCTGCATACACTCGCCTAAAGTTAATAACATGTCGGTGTATTCAACATTTGAGTACATTTTGTTTAACAATATCTAATTTTACAAATAATAACAAGGTTTCAAAACTCTATTTATTGTTGACTTATTGTCATAAGAATCAATAAATGTCAATTTTACATGGCAAACTTAGAGAAAAGCGAACTTTATCATTAGTTTATACCAGGAGCGGTTATTACTTCATAATTTTCAAATCAAAATATTCCGAAAACGGTACATAATATCGAGTTTTACCAAGAGTACCTTTTTGGTGTAAAATTAAACGATGTTTATGTTCACTTGGAGTTTTGACTAATAATTCTACCCTTAAAAAAGTTATGTTGAATAATACGTTGTATGAATCGTGTAACTAGCGCCCTCTATGAGAGTTAGTTATAAAAACAAATTCATGGGATATATCAGCTTCCAAAACATATTCGTATAAAATTTCATTACAATGGTGCCAGTAGTTTCGGCAAAATCGTAAGAAATGTGTAATTTTTTATTTTCTTCAACGCCCTTTATCTTGAAAACGGATGGCGTTAGAAAAAAATTTTACTAAGCAAACCCCAATTATTTTTCAGTTTTTTACCTATCCTAGAGACGGTGTTACCTTTTTTTGAAACACCCTGTATATAACTTAGAGCTCTTTTTTTAAAATGCCCTCTTGCTGCTGATTTTCCCAATTCTTTTTTTATAGTTTGCTCCATGTTACCTACGGTATCTTCTACTTATCTTACTCTATTTTCTATTTCTTCCATTCTTAAATTATGGTTTTCATATATTTTTTCAAATTGATCTGTAAATCTTTGTAACTCAGCTCTTATTTCAGCATTTTGTTTTTTCATATTGGAAGTTTGATTTTCTAGTTTAATTTCTAAATTTTGTATTCCACCTTGTAGATAATTCATCATTTCTTGCAAATTTACGTGCATATTTTGCACAAAATTCATGAGCTGCTCTAAATCTATTTCCGGTTGATTTTGTAGTTGCGTAGGCACATACATACAGTTAAATTCACGAATCTTTCTCGCTACGTCATATTTCCCTGAATGTATCAAAGACACTCTAATTTTATGTGGATATCACTGACCGCGTATGTCCAATTAATACAAATGGAAAAGTACATATGTCTTTTGTGCCTGAATTAACCTACGCCATTACGTCTTTATCGGTTTGTCACTCTGTCTTGTGTTGTGACAACGATTGTACTCAAAAAGTGAAACGTCACTTTATGCGGAAATCATTCTGTCACCATTGACGTTCGTCGTCATTGTCAATACTTGAAATAGGTAAAGTTCATTTACATTTTTTATTGTGATATTTTTCGACAAAATGCCTGGTAAACGTTTGGACGAAAGTAAACGTGAGTGCATTAGACAATTATATGCTTATTTACAAAAGGAATTGGCTAAATGCCATTCAAGAGGTAAGTTTTGTAACAATTTATTTGTAGAATTTCAAATTGTAGTCTAACTGTGATATGATTTTAGCGTGTTGCAAATGCGTTGGACATTTGCATGGGCACTGTAAGGAATGTGCTCACAAAACAATCGTCTTTTGAGCAAACGAGCACTTTCCAAATTCAAAAAAGTAAATTACTCTTCCCGTAAGAGACCTGACCTGTCAACAGGGTGTAAAAAGCGTATACGTACGATAGTGTACGATATGTACATCGCAGGTATATTAAATCAAACTGTAAGGAAACGTTACAAGACTTTTGCATGTTGGTTCATTAAAAGAAAAATTCAGAACCAGTCGGCATTTGTGTTTCACGTAACCATCACAGCTTGTAGGTGAATAATTAATCATCAATGCAAAAATTCTGTACAATTTATTTATATTTCCTATGGAACGTCTGATTTTGCTGGAGTTGTGGATTTAACATAAATAATATTTTCAGGAAAACATGTTACTGTTGAATCTTTAAAAAATGAGTTGCTTCCAAGGATATTGTAGAAATTAGCCACTCTTCTTTGTGCCGTCTGATTGGTGAACTTGGATTTTCGTACAAGAAACACGATAGTAGAGTGGCTCTTATGGAACAGCGTGAAATCGTCTTCAAAAGAGCTCATTTTCTATGGAAATACTGCGAAAATAGCAAAAATGGTTTGTTCAGTCGAAAAGTAGTTTTCCTTGACGAAACATGGATTTTCGCTAAGGGTTCAGTGAAACGAGCGGGGCAAGATGGAACGTCAAAGGCTGTAAGGAAACGCACATCTCCCGAAGGAAAAAGGTTTATTGTTTTACATGCAGGTACTGAAGACGGCTTCGTAGAGAATGCGTCACTACTATTCGCCACAAAGTCTCAACTTGCAGACTATCACGGCGACATGAATGGCGATATGTTCCTGAAATGGGTTACTGAAAAGCTGGTGCCCAATTTAGAAGAGCCTTCCCTCATCGTGATGGACAATGCCCCGTACCACAGTGTGGAAGTTCACCAACGGCCGACCTCCGCATGGACGGTGCCGCGGATTAAAGAGTGGCTAGACGACCGAAGGATAGCTTTTGCGCCGGGAATGCTGAAAGCGGAATTGCTTCATATTGCACGTACCAACATGACAGAGAAGCAGTATAAAGTGGACGAATGCCTCAGGGAACATGGCGATGAGGTTCTACGTCTTCCGCCATACCACTGCGAGTTCAATGCTATGATGATTTGGGCCCAGGTAAAGAAAATGTTTCAACCATTAAGTTGTGGAACTGCATTTTTCATTAACTTACAATATATTTTTCAATTAGAATTCTATTAATTTTTATTCATTACGTAACGTGTTTCGCGAAGATGGATTTTTTGTAGAAGACTTGTAGAATTTTTGTTGATAAATTTATTGAAGAAATGGTTGTTTCAATAAAGAAACGCTTTTTGACTTTTTGTTACGTTATTGTTTTTGGGCAAAAACTTACTATAACAACCATATGAGGGACAATGACTATGGTGACGTGCAGGTGCTTGCAATGTGGGAACGCGCACTAGCGGAATGTACGCCTGAACGGTGGCGTGCGGTAGTTAACCATACTAACAATGTTATCGACGAGTGGTACAGAAAACTCCACGTAAATGACGAAGTGCCGAAGGTCATCATTAACGTTGGCGGTGATGAAACTTCAGATGACAACGAAGAAGAATGGGAAGACTCGATAAAAATAAGAGATGGTCAATAGTGTTAATAAATTTTGCGTATTTTTTTGAATTCCGTTCACTGTTAGAGTTAAGAATGATGACAGATTTAAAATATTCAATTTGGTTTTTATTTATTTCCCCCCATAGTTAGATCACCAGAAATACATGCCAAACCCTCCAAGAATGGTGCGCCGCTAGTAAAAACTGTCTTATTGATTTGATTCGGATGCTTATGAGTTATGACGTAACGAGAAAAATTCGTGAATTTAACTATAATTACGTATCTCCTGTATAATCACACGAGGTTCCTGGTAATTGGCGTCGACATCATATTCATCACATTCTAAACTTTCTTCTGATTTTTCCCGCTGTACATTATTTCGTATATCGAAATCACCAGATTCTATCCTTGAGTCTAATCTGTAGTACATGTTTGGTTCCGGTATTATCTAGTCCTCGTTTCATTAGTTCTTCTTTTAATTCTGACACCTTTAACTTTTCTATATCGAATTTAAGTTTGTCGCACATTTTATTATATTTTTCTTAAGTGAAATGAATAATTACTGGAATTGTTATTGATGTTAAGATGTAATCAGATACGATTCATTTGAATAAACGTCACTCTCAACATGAAAAGTGAATCGTATGCCCCACGTTGGGCGCCATATTGTTATAGTAAATTTGATACAATTTATTACAACAGATATAATAATCAAAACCAAACAATTACCTACTAACTAAAAAGGAACACAAAAATACAAGAAAGAAAAGCAGTCCGAAAAAAAAATAAAAACACTCTCACACCAAGAATTTTACTTTTTAAAATGTTGATCTTCTCTGCTTTCTCCTCCTTATAGCTATCTTCTAAATTGTTGATTTCAATTTATGAACTATATTCAAATCGGATATTTTATTTAAAGAATTCTTTTTTATTTTTAAATTTTTGGGCCCAATGAAATCTTTAGCCTATTACATTTTTCTTACTTTTGTGTCATCCAGTATATTATTATTTATCTTTCCTTTTTCTAATTGCTTTCCAACTCCAATGCAAAATTGAAATTCTGTTCTTAAAAAAACCTTTTTCTCTTCTTGACATTTTTATTTCTTATCTCCTCTTTCAAAATTGATAACCGTCCGAAAATACCGCTTGATTTTTATTTTTTAATTAAGTTAATAGGTCGATTCTGTGTTTTTCGTAATAGCTTACGAATCTGTAGCTAACGAAAGTTCTGTAAATGGGATTTTACAGAATCTGTAACTTTGCGATTCTGTGATGTTGTCTGTAACTCACTGAATTACAGATAGACATTTGAACTACTGTACGTCAAATTTCGATACTTCTAACCTATAACTTTTACCAAATAACCAGAGACAACCTCAAACTGTAAAAAAATATTCCATTTCCAACGACAGCAGTCAATACACACGTAAATATTTACCAAATCTGTAACTATTTTAAAGATTCCTGTAAGATACAGTTGAACGCAGAATAGCAATTCCACTGTAAAGTTACAGATTATCTTACAGACGTGCACAGAATAGACCCATTAATTTCAACTAGCATTTTCACATAAATGATCACAATATATTTTTATGTCTTGTAATGACCATAACATTACAATAAATAAACGAACTAGTAAATAGTGCGGAATGCAGCAAAGTAAAAGAGAACTCTTTAAAGGGTTTCCTAGCTTTCGAAAAAATTTATTTCAGGGAAACTACAAAAATTATATGGTATAATTGACAACTTGTAAAACTTGAATGATTCTACTTACAACTTTGAGAATGGTTACTAAGATGTTCCAAAAATACATTGAATGACTCATAGTTATTATTGATATTCAACAAATTAAAACTGTTAAAATACAAACAGTATTATTCACATGATTAAAAACTATTAAAATTTTAGATTACTTCCATGTGAAGATATTTTCAAATTTATAAAAATCAAAATTGTTAAAAACCCTTTTATCAACTTTTTTAACATTCTTTATGACAAAACTCATGCAATACTATATCTTGTTTTTAAACTAAGAGGAGATATTTGAATTTAAGTTGGCATTTCTGCTGCCTAGTGATTGGTCAGATTGCCACCAGTTTCACACAGCTCTTTTGATACCACTGACACTGACATTTATTAGTTTTGTAATTATTTATATAAAAATAGTCATTAGCTCAATCATTACTACCACGTTTGTTTTTTATTGCTTATTTTTAACAAAGTATTATATTTTACCTAAGGTATTTGCTATTTTTATTATCTATTCCCTTTCATGAAAAAAATCCATGCTTCTTTTTTCTTGTAAGTTTCACATCAAGTTTTACATACATTACAGTACTATATTATGGTATTTTTCGATAACAAAACTTCTGTTTACTTTTAGTTTTGCTACACCAAAGCCTCAAATGTTAAAAAAAAAATTTGATCATACAATTGCATTTCTATATTCTCATTAATCCTCAAATTCTTAAAACATTTTACATAAACTACTTATTATAACCTTACATCTTTTCACAATAATGTGACATTTGGTTATTACTTTCGCAATGACCTGTGGCCAATCATCATTCGATATTTAGACACGCCTTGATCCCTCATTGGCGACGACAACAGCGAGTAGTACAATACATATTTCACGTAATTTTCATTTAGTTCAAAAGGTCTGAACACGACCCTTTCGGAACATACTCCCAATCTAGTAACTTTTAGTGGTGTGGTTGAGGTTTCCTAAAATGCTCCTCCTAGTTTAAAAACAAGGTATAAATGTCTGCATCTATAGGTTTGTCACTCCTATAAACATAGAAACCAAACACCACTTATTTACCATTATTCTTACACATTGTCCATCGCACATCTCAAGATCTACTATACTTTGCCACAAATAATGATCCAAAGATATCCGAAGAAGTACGACACAACCGAAATATAAATATTCGAAATAATCCTATCAACAAAAATAAATATTAATAATAAATATTCAACATCTAAATTCATAAATTTGTCACTCACTTATGAAAATCCAAACATCACTTTTTTTACCATTATTATTTCACATTGTCCTAACACACATCAAAAAATCCATTACTTTTCCACCAATTTTTTTTTATTAAAATCTAAAGATTGTGATGGAATTCAACAATAAATTATAAGAAAATCTGGAAAAAACTTATGATACTGTTCTGATAACGAATGCAATTGATTATTGGCAATTTCCTTTTTCAACATTGGTACCCAAATGTTAGTTACACATTTATCAGCATTTAGTTGTATCACTTTCTTTTATTTTTTGTCTTTTACCATTGGGCTCTTTGAAAACCATGTTCGCTGGATCCCATTGAACATGATGCCCCTCTTCCCAAGAATATTGGCAAATACCTCCCTATCTTCAATGTACCTTTTGTGATCGTTTATTCTGATTTTCAATGGTCTAGATATTTCACATAAATAAAATTTGTAACATTCATAGAATATTTTATATATACTTTTGAAGATTGTTGTTCATTTTTTGGTCAGTTTTTTTCAGGATAGGTCTCAACATAATATTGGTAGATATAAAGCTAGTTTGAATATTAAATTTATCACCAATTTTCTATAAACCCTTAATATACAGTATTGTTGTTTTTGAAAATTATGTTAGTTCAATTGATATTATTGAAATAAATTCATAAAAAATGTGGTTTGATTTCCCAAAAAATCACAACAAAAATAATGAATATACCACAAAGGAACATACAGAAGGAATGAAATACAGGGTCTACACTACTTTTTCCCTATTTGTGTTGAAAAAAATACAAAAAAATAATTTCCAAACTTTTTTATGTTTTTTTCTAGAAACTACCTTGTTAAACAATATTGATACTGTGAACTTATAATAAATTATTATTTATCATTTCCAGTTAGCTTGTAAGAATAATTTGGACGAGAGAGCACTAGAACTGATGGAAATCGTACTGAATCCACAAATAATAACCTTAGCATTAAAATACGCCTCCAAGTTGGATCGTAAAAGATTAGTGGAAAAATTAACAAATTTATTAACTAAAATTTCGGAAGAATCAGAAAACAGCGAGGAAAAGGTGAATATTATTCTTACAAATCCTTCTGCTTCTAAAGGTAATTTTTCAGGAAACGGAAAAAGTTGAAGCGACACCCGTAAAACCGACTTACAGAAAATTGAGTCTGAATATTTCTAAACGCACACCAAAGGCGAAATTTGATGAATTTAAAGAGGTAATTTGATTATTAAATCGATAGATGTACTTGAAACTTTGGAAGCTTTTATTTTTAAGGTTCCAGCTACTCCAGACGTTATGGAAACGACTTTAAATTCTGTAAGTGAATATATAAGATATGCTGTAATATGTATTAACTGGCAACATCGCTTACCGTTTCTACTCATATTACGCAGAGATGTGGTCAGATCAATCTTTTCTGAATAGAGAAGCGGAAATGATAAAATTGTCAGCTTTTATATTGTGAGTTTTTTTTTCAGGAACCGTCAACTCCATATTCGCTTATCGACACCAGCCTCGATACGCAGGTAAGTATTTATCTATAATTTCCTTGTCAAGTTTTAATGTAACTTTGGTATTTTATAGCAGATGGATCGGGAAGAAGCGAACACGAATCCGTTTTTGAAACGGTTACAAAAACCTAAGTCTGATAAAGTGGTGAATCCTCTCAGTTTGACCGACAAATTCGCCGGAGTTACGTATGAAAATGGCATTAAGGAAGCTAAAAATAAAATTCCAGAGGTAAAAACAATCTTGCTTTTACATAAATTTTGAGGTTTGATTGAGAAAGTTCTGGAGGTAAAGATTACTAGGCATTAATAGATGTCAATAACTATTATAACGCCTTACAAATTTGAAAATTACTTTTCAAAAAATAGACCGTTCACTAAGAAGAAACATCTACTTCTCGGGCTACAGACATTGCATTACACTTCTAAGTTAAACAGAGTTGGTATAGCTGCCAGATGTAACCAACCACTGTGGTTTGTAATTGGAAGGGACAATAACACTTGCAGACCGGTTTCGGCATATTTGCTCCTCATCAGTACAAGGTAGATATCATCCGTCTGTCGGTGCATATAGCCCGAGAAGTAGATGTTTCTTCTTAGTGAACAGTCTACTTTTTGAAAAGTAATTTTCAAATTTGTAAGGCGTTATAATAGTAGGTATAATACTATTATCTTGACATCTATTGATAACTCGCTTAACTTAAATATGACAATTGTTACAGGAAACTATAATTGAGAGAATAACTACAAAACCAAGATTGTTTTTTGTAAATATAAATTTTGATTTATGGTTAGTTGTGGGGATGTCGCTATTATTGCACTCTTACCATTCCCTTCACTGGGGTAAATGTATTAATGTGATTTCAGCGTTATCTCCAGTCCAGAATTTTGCTCTTAGAGCTTGTGGTCGGATGATATCTACCTTGTACTGATGAGGCACAAATACGCCGAAACCGGTCTGCAAGTGATATTGTCCCTTCTAATTACAAACCAGAATGGTTGGTTATATCTTGTAGGTATACCAACCCCGTTTAATTGTAATTCATTGTCTGCCGAGTAGCCCGAGAAGTAGATGTTGCTTCCTAGTGAACGGTCTACTCTTTGAAAAGTAATTTTCAAATTTGTAAGGCGTTATAATAGTATGATACTATTATCTTCAGAAAACTGTAATTAAGTAAATACTTGACATTAACTTACTTTTATATATTAACCAGAAGGTATCGGGGATAGACGTAATTAGACGTAATCTCGCGAATAAAAATTTGTTACCGTAATTTGTTGTTATTGGTTTTTTTTATTATTTCAGCCCGGAGAAAAAAGAAAGTTTCAAAATTCGGACACCGAAAAACCGAAGGAAAAACAGAGAAAGTTGGATATGTTCAAATTCAAAAAAAATTGATACATCTTAAGTTATACAATCGATATAATCCATAAAATAAAACAAAAATGTTTTTTTTTAAATATACAATTCAAATTTCAAAACGATATTTCTTTCTTCTTAAGAAACGTGTAATGTTTACGTCAATTTGCATAATTTTACTTGTTCCTTCTTGGATCGCTGAATATTCCTTTTGCAAACATGCTTTCCCACTCATTTCCATTAGGGTATACGTAATCTTCAACGGCTTCCTTTTTCAATTCAGTGTTGTAACCAGGAGCCTGAAATGAAAATTTAACTTTTTACTTAGAACAGAGCAAGAAGACATTCGTTTCCGATCATCAAGCACAATTTATTCAACGTAAAACCAAATTGGAAGTTGTCTGGACACGGAGGAGGCTCAACATGCACCACTCGGTTTGCTGTGAGTGTCCTGGGTTCAATTTAAGGCAATAAAGTGGTGAAATGAATAGATATATAGTTACTTACCCTTGGGGCTAAATAGTGAGCGTTTTCTATGACAGTAGGATAAATGAAATGTTCATGCTGTTGATCAACGTATTCCACCCATTTACCTTCGGATGTTCCGGACAAGGCGACGTAGTCCCACATTTGTAAATGTTGCACCATTTCACATAGACCAACACCACCGGCATGAGGACAAACTTTTACTACAATAAAAAACAAACATTGTCAAATATAGAGATCTATTTTGAAGTTTAAGGATTTGTTTATTCTTCCACCTATCAAAAACGCTATATTTCTACAACATACAAACCTCCAAGTTTCTGTGCCATTAGATAAACAGAAAGAATCTCGTTAACCCCACCAATTCGAGCTGAATCGATTTGACAGTATTGAATAGCATCAGTTTGTAAGAATTGCTTGAATAATACTCTATTGCAACACATTTCCCCAGAAGCTACGCTAATTCCTAGAGGTTTAAGAGCTTTGGAGATTTCGGCGTGACCAAGAACGTCATCGGGCGATGTCGGCTCTTCGATCCACAACGGTTTGTATTGCGCCAATTCCTTCATCCAATCGATAGCTTCCTGTACTTCCCACACTTGATTAGCATCCACCATCTGCAATAAAAATATTTCCGTTTTAATTATTTTAAATAATTTTGTACTAAAATGTCTTACCAAAGTTTTATCCCAACCAATGATGTTTCTAATGAATTCTAATCTCTTGGCATCATCCTTAAGATTTTTACCTACTTTGACTTTAAACGCGTTGAAACCTGCGTTCATGTATTTTTGTGCCAAATGTTTGATCTTTTCATTTGAGTACCCCAACCAACCTGAAATGAAGGTTACAGGGTTATTCAACTATTTCAACGATACGTCAAGTTCGAATAACTTTTATTGAACAAATAATGTCCAGATTAAACTGAAATTTGGCGTTTGCTACTATAACGAATGAAACATTATTTGATTAAACAACAATTTTAGTTTTGCTTGTGACTGATAAATGGCGATGGTGTTGCACAAACTCTCCAACATATCTCTCATTATTATTAGAAATTCAATAGCACTGTCAGTAACAGTGGCTCATGTTTAAATTCGTAAAAACCTAGAGAACAGTGGCTAAATGCTTATTTATTTATCACCACACAATTTCGCCTAATTGACATTTTAGCCGCTAACAGCTAATAGGAGCAATTCTGTAAGCAACTGGTAAATTTAAAAGCATGGTCAAAAATTAGACAATCCGCTAACTGAATTTTACTATTCTGTATGCCATGATAAGCTTTAAAATAAAAATATTAACGGAAAATTCTTAATTTGACACGATACCTGTTGAAATTTGAATCCTAATCTTGATTATGTATTGATTAACAAATTTCTTAGCGGAAAGAAACTTCGTCAAATATTTTTGCCTGTCTGAAATAGACATTGGTGACTCGCAAAACTATTATTATCAATACACGAGGCGTAATTATGGAGTGTTTATCCATATCAGCAGTGTGAAGTCGTATTTGGATGCCACGGTATGGACTGTGTTACTCTAAATGCATTATATGTGAGTAAGTGTTTCATCATAGAGTTCACGTTCCTTGCCCATGTAGGTTCACTAACTTTTTGTCTTCAAATGTCTCTTACTCAGTTTCAATAGCCTGGGTGAGAGTTCCTTGTCAGCCATTTCACTACCTGCAATCTCCTCATCTCATGTGCCGGCACCCATATTAGACACTTTGTTGTCTCTTGCCAGCCAGTTGAGGGATTATTTACAGTTTTTTTTACCAGTCTAAGCCTAGTTGCTGGATTACCGATAGCTTTTTAAGCAGAGCCTGGCTATCAGTGAATATTTTTATTTCTGGTCCGGTGTATCCTCTTCTGATGATTTCATCAATACAGGCTATAGCGGCAATCGTCTCTGTTTGAAACACAGTCGTATATCGGCCAAGGCCAAAGATCATTCTCTTTCTAGGTCCTTTTATATCAGCCCCAGTGCCATGGTTTGTTTTGGAACCATCGGTGAACCAGATTATTTCTCAAGTATTACCTGGGTGCATCACCTGTTCTCTAGATGGGATCTAGTATTGACCCAGTTGTATCAGTGTGTCCTTCTTGAACATTGTTCGGTGACCATAAGTTTCCCTATTTCAGCCTAAGAATTGCCATCATTGCCTCCGCCCTCACAAAAAGTTCCAAAAGCGGAAGTCCGATAAGGGCTTCCATTGATGCCGTCCCCGTGCTGTGCATTGCCAGAAAATCCTAGTCGCCCTAGTAGTCATTTTTTATAGGTGTCGTATTCCCCAGGTTTTGCCCATAACTCTTCTGCGTTGCCAGAAAATCCTAGTCGCACTAGTAGTAATTTTTTATAGGTGTGTCTTCCAATTTAGTTTGGAATCAAGGGTCACTCCCAGATATTTAACCCCTTTGGATATTTCTAGTTCTTCTCCGAACATCAGTATTGTACTCAGCGGGATAACTCTTCTATTCGTGAAAGCAACTAGTTTTTTTTATTAACTGAAAGGTCCTCTTTAAGGCACTATCCCTCCACAATTCGTAGTACTTCTTGTAGGACATTCATAACCACCTCTGGGAATTTCCCATTGGTGACAATCACTATGTCGTCCGCAAAGCCCTGCGTCCATATGCCTTGGTCATTCAACCTGAAGATCAAGTCATCCACAATTAGGTTCCATAAAAGTGGTGAAGGTGAAAGTTCTCAACCTTGAGGCCATCTTTTAGTTGTCCTAACGGTGTAGGTGCATATGTGCTGTTATTCTCCTATGCTCGAGCATGGATCCTATCCATTTGCATGTGGTGCTGTTAATCCCTCGTTTTTTAAGGGATCTGTTTATTGATGACATCGATGTGTTGTCAAAAGCACCTTCGATGTCTAGAAATGCTGCAGTTCTTTATGATTCAGACTCCTTTCGAGACCTGAGACAAAATTATGCAGGGCTGCTTCTCCTGATTTCCTTGCTTGATAAGCCCATTGTAGGCTATGCAGAGGGATGCACTCCTTCTTGCAAATACATTTGTAAAACTTTTTCCATGGTTGACACCATGAATTATGTCAGACTGATCGGTTGGTAGGATTTAGCCTGGGTGTACGTTTCTTTTCCTGGTTTAGGAATAAACACCAACTTTGACTCTCTCCACGCAATTGGTATATACGCCAGAACACGTGGCTCCTTCTTATGTGAAACGGAGTCTACTCTAAAACTTCACTCTATTTCACTTTTCTGTGTTACACTACGAACACTCGTTATACTATCATTTCGCGCATACGACTGCAGCTTCACGTCGCCCTTTCGTATTGCTGGAACTGCAGATAAAACATAACGTATAGGTATTCGGTAGTTTTTCATGAACGTAAAGTCAGACAGATGAGTTGTGTGTTCGTGTGTTTAAAGAAAAATGGAAACCGAGCAAAACTTATATTGCAGTATTTAATAAAAATAAAAGGTGCTGGTTATCTGTTTAATCAAATTATATAGTCGGTAGGTATATGAGGGAATATTGAGAAAATATACAGATATTGTGATAGAAGACGTCGCAGCACTGAGAGGAGATTTGACGAAAGTGTCAACTCGTACGGTTTTCCGAATAATTCAAGGCGACAAAAAACTTCACAAGGGAATAGTATTGGAAATTTTACCAAAAATATTGAAAGATAAATCCACGGATGTCATTTTGGAAACGAAATATATTACAGAGAACATTGCGTGGAATGAATTTTCGATAAGTAAAGAGAAATCGATAATGTTTCGCTAATCGAGAAGGACGAAACAGTATTATGGAGAAGGGAGTATTTACAAAAAATCGCGAATGGAGACGTGCTGGCAGAAATAATAAATTACGTAACAAGTCCGGAAAATACTGTTTTTTTGATTTTTTGGACGAGTAGACAAAGAAGGAAGTCTGCGAGTCTAAAAAAACAGTTTCCGGGCGTGTTGCGTACATTTTTTTTCGGCAACTGTGTAGTATAACAAATCAGTAAAACACGTTTCTTTGTAATATTTATTTTTAGAACAAAATTAGGAACATTCTAATATTCTTGTTAATATTGAAATTGGAACAGTTGCTAATATTAAAGGGATTCACTATGTTTGAAATGTTTGGTATATTTAAATCCCTCTGGTTGAAGTCAGAAAACATGAAGGTAAGGTATCCGATTCATGTTGATAGTTTTCAAGTGATTATTTTTCCGACCCAAATATCGACCAATAGAATTGCACCATTCGACGTCACGTGGTACAACCTACATGGTATTATACTGATAATTTTTTGAAAATTTTCTCTGGTAGTTGCTATATATAAAAATAAAACATGATCCAGTCAAATTAACCACACGTCAAACTGACAGGTTGAATTCAATTGTGAAAATTGGAGATTTTGCATGAAAATGAGTCGATTTGGAGTTTGTTCTCTGTCCACCATCGATAAAAAAGTCAAAGGAAATGTTCCCATTAATACGGAGAAGGCAAAAAAACAATTCTATTGGCCGACATTTGGGACGGAAAAATAATCCTCCGAATACCACACGAGCTTCAAAATTATCGGGTATTTCCCGATAGGTTCGTTGCAAACTAATGAAGGAGTCAAGTTTTTCAGGTTAAAAAATAACGAGCGCGAAGCGCGAGTGATTTTTCCTCTTGTGGTATTATATATGATAATTTTTGAATGGTCTTGGAAATTTTGATTTTGTTTGTAAGTGAATTGTCTATATATCTTTCAGCGACATTGGTAGACTTCCAGCCACCATGTCTCTTGTGATACTTTCACTATTATCAGCAAACAAGGTCGCCGAAGTTCGACGAAGGTCATGGCTTGTGTAATTTTAAGGATTGGGTAGCTTTAAAAATTCTGCAATCCTGAGTCCTACATTTCCAAAACTGTGGATACCAACAGGCTGAATTGAACATTTTCCTTTTTTGTAATTTACAAATAATCTGTGGAGTATGGGATAGCCGTAAAGATAAATATTCCCTATACAATACCAAATTTTCTTGCCCAATTACAACAAATAATGTTCTCCCAATGTGTGTTTTGGAATCCGGTATTTTCATAAGCATCATGTCTTCCTTGTCGTTTATATGATCAATTGACATTTTTGTTAGTTCTTCTCGTCTACACACACTGGCTAACCTAACAATAATTGTTTCTACCCGAAAGTAAAAATAAACTAAGTTGATACTTTTTTCCTACAATCGTGATTTTTTTAAAATTACCTTTAGCACTAGGTAGGTTTCATTGTCTGCTTCTCTAATAAATTTGTTGATCTGCTCGCTGCTGAAGACTTCTGATTTCTTTGCTTTATAACCAAAGTTGTTACGTTGTTCCTTTTAAGAAATGCGATAACCTTCGGGAACGTGACTATGTTTACATTTTTCTTCACTAAAATTTTACTTTTCAGCATAGAGTACATGCTCCACGGAGTAGAGGATTTAACAATTTCTGATATAATCCAAAATTACGTACTCTGTAATAGTTTCTTCATATCCATCCATTCCGTGAACAACAACGTTTTCGTACCTAAACCTTGATTTTGTAGGTAATAATTGTGCTGTAGCAGCAACTGCTGCATTGGAAATTTCGGCAGGCAAGTTTTCACTGAGATTTTCCATTATTTATTGCAATAATCGCGACCATAAACCATACTATTATTTGGTTATTAAGTACAATGACAACAACGATGTAATTCTTCCGGGACTAGTCCAGGAAATACGTATTTCCTGAGGGTCACATGAAATCAAAAGTATGGCAAGACTTAAATATTGAGAGTTCACGACAGGCTTTGAATGCGAGGGACTTTCAACTGGAGTAAAACTACCTTCTGGCAAAGGATTACGTCTCATTATTATACAGGGTGCGGCATACAAACGGTCAATTAGAAATATCTCGAGAACTAAAGGTATCTGAATTATGAAAATTGGCATGAAGGGGTTTTGAATAATGAGCTATTTAATGAAAATATTGCCGTCGCCATTCTACTTTCGGTTATACCGGAAGTTGCACATAACTTTGTAATTTTTAATGAAAGACCCTGTATATTTTCCAATTTTAGAAATATTTACGTTATTCTGAACATTTTTTGTTAATACTTCCCTATACCTATTTTGAACCGTTATTGAGTTGTAATGTTTTTTATATGAAAATTACACTTTTTTACCATGTACACAAAATTCAATATCCTCTAATGTAATTCGAATAAAAGTTTAAATTTCTTAGGAACTATTTACCACATATCGCTTTATCGTTTACACTGTAAAGTTACCTTTTGTATTATACAGGGTGCTGTCAAAATTGGAATAAAAACGGAATCCACAATCTTCGCGTAATTCCTTTTTTTTAAATGGGACACCCTGTACGTGATTATTTATTTTAGAAGAATACGTTGCCCACTATCGATATGTATTACTATTCCCTATACCTTTCTCCTGCAGTTTTCAAATAAATCAGCTTTATACATTTTTGTCACAAAAAATTAATTTACCAAGTCGCCTATGGAATATTCCGACAAATGTCAGTTATTGTTCATGTTTAGTAGTCACCTTGTTGTATGCCGTTGTGTGAAAAGTATAATAATAATTTGCCTTTAATTTTCTTGACAAAATAATAATGGCACATTTAGGATATACAAATGATGGTTTTTTAAATTTAATTACGGTTCACGGTGAGTATAACAGAATAGTATCCAGAACTTGCCGTGTGTTTGCTGAGAGATATCCTGAAAAGCCTCTTCCAAATCGTAAAACTGTAAAACGTTTGCTGCACAACTGTTCCCAGTTTGGTCAGTTTAAAAGTAAAAGAAATAAGCCCAAGACCCATGTCGATAATGAGGATTCACAAACAGACATCCTGGGATATTTTGCAGCTCATCCAAATTCATCCTTAAGGGAATGTGAGAAACTGTTAGAGGTGTCGACTAGAACAATTCACAGAATTTTAAAAAAACATCATTGGACCCCTTATTCGTATATACACTAGCTCAGCATTTACATCCTGGAGGTTATGTAAGACGTGTAGAATTTTGTGAATGGATTTTAATGAAATGCCAAGAAGATGAAGATTTTACAAAAAAAATTATTTGGTGTGATGAATCGAAGTTTACTAAAAATGGTTTGTTTAACCGCCATAACAGTCACTTCTGGAGTGACTAAAATCCTCAAGTCATATGGGATAGTAAATTTCAAGTTTCCTTTTCGTTTAATGTTTTTTGTGCTGTGAAAAATAATAAGATATTCGCTCTCATGATTTATGACGAAAATTTAAACGGAGAGCGTTACTGCAACATCTTACGGCAAGTAATTGTACTGTCAGCTAATGGCATTATGACACTATCTAGCAACTGTCTAGCTGACAGTCAGATCGCTCTCATATCGTGCAGATATAAGTTAAATAATAAAAGTTCGTAAAACCTATTAAGATGTTTAAGTGAAAGAACCCTTAATATAATTGCAAATAGAACATGGTGGCAGCGGGTGCACTTTTTCATCTTAAAATTGTGATTTAGTGATTCTTGCAAAAGTTAAACTGACGTGACGTGCATTACTACGCCGGTCGTGGTAGTGTCAAAAAAATAATATATATATATTTGTTGAAACCATACACGTATATTGAGAAAAAAATAAACAAAATGCCGGATCCAGATCCGAATCAAACAGTTTCGTCTACGATTAACATGCCTGTTCATGTAAGTACACCTGAAAAATTTACGTTTTCATCACCTAATGCTTGGCCACAATGGCGAAAAAGATTCGAGAGGTTTATGTCGGTATCTGGACAAGATACAAAACCTGAAAAAGATAAAATCAACATATTGATATATTTAATGGGAGAGGAGTCGGAGGAAATACTTCTACAATTTCCAACAATCCCTACTACATACGATGACATGTTAAGAAATTTTGAAAATCACTTTATTCCTCGTCGTAACGTTATATTTGAACGTTTTAAATTTAATTCCCGAACTCAGAGACTAGATGAAACTGTTGAATATTTCATCACTAGTTTGCATTCATTGGCAGAGAATTGCGAGTATGGTGCCCTTAAAGAAGAGTTAATCAGAGATCGAATCGTGGTAGGAATGTTGGATAGTAAAACCAGCGAACGTTTGCAGCTACAAAGTACTTTGTCCTTAAAGGATTGCATTATAGCTGCCAAGCAAGCAGAAATACAAGCAACTCAAACACGGGAATTACGAAATCAGTATCAACAAATAGCCAAAGTCGGAGTTCAACACACGGACCGAAGCAACGTTACCGGATCAGTCCAGAGAACTGAAAATACTAGAAAAAAGAATTTCCAAGGAACACATTGTATGTTTTGTGGACAGTCACCTCATGTAAGGGAATTATGTCCAGCGAAACGATCGCAGTGTAACAAGTGCAAAAAGTTAGGGCATTGGGCCTCCGTATGCCAATCCAGAAAAAATCCAATGGAAAATAAGGTCAGAACATTACAGTTTGATACTTCTAACAATAATTTTGAATCAGATGAAAATGATTTTAACTATTTTGTTGGTCCCATTCTTATAAACAGTATCGATGCAAATGAATGGTTAATTTCTTTATATGTTTCTGAGCTAAATACCAAATTTGAATTTTTAATCGACTCTGGAGCGGATATTTCTTGTATTCCTAGTTCTTTAGTGCCTAAACATGTATTAAAACTGTTATGTAGTACCCATAAAAATGTATCTGGTCCGTCTGGAATTAAATTGGAGGTGCTAGGAACATTTCCTGTCACACTATGTCACGATAATGATATTTCAAATACAGAACTATTTATCATAAAAAACTTAACCAAGCCTATTCTAGGTAGGAGTGCTATTTTGGACCTAAAACTCTTACAAATTAACGATATAGTTTCCTTAAATAATATATGTACCGAAGAGATAGTTTTAAAAAAATTTCCGGGAATATTTTGTAATGTAGGAACTTTTAAAACCGAAATGGAAATTAAATTAAGAGATTCTATAAAACCATATGTGCAATCTACTCCTAGAATAGTTCCTATTCCGTTACTCAAGCCGTTAAAAGAAGAGCTTGAACGTTTATTAAGTTTAAAAATAATTGAACCGGTCGAGTACCATACTGATTGGGTCAGTCCCATCGTTGTTGTGAGGAAAGGGCCTAAAATTAGACTTTGTGTTGACTACACACAATTAAATAAAGCTGTCCTTCGCTCTTATTTTCCTATAAATAAAGTTGAAAGTATTTTAGCTAGAATAAAAGATAGTAAATATTTTTCAAAACTCGACACTACCTCTGGATTTTATCAGATTCGCCTAAATAAAGAGTCTCAACCACTTACTACTTTTATAACACCTTTCGGTAGATATTTATTCACTAGAATTCCTTTTGGCATAACTTGTGCACCTGAATATTTTTCGATATTATTGAACAAAATATTAGCGGGTATGGACGGTGTAATTAGTCACATTGATGACATCTTAATACATGCTTCTACTCTAGAAGAACATAATAAAAATTTAAATGAAGTTTTAACAAGAATTCAAGCTGAAGGCATTACATTGAACAAGGATAAATGTGTATTTGGTGTTCAAAAACTTCAATACTTGGGTCATGAAATCTCCAATGAAGGTGTTTCCATTGCACCTGAAAGAATCTCAGCATTCACTAAATTTCCAGAACCGACTAATAAAACAGAGTTATTGCAATTCTTAGGAATGATAAATTTTTCAAGTCGTTTTATACCCAACCGTTCTGAAATTCTAGAACCCCTTACTTCCTTATTGAAGAAAAATGTTACCTTTCTATGGGATAGTCCTCAAAAACAGTCTTTTTCAAAAATAAAGGAATTACTGCAGAACAGTCCTTGTTTGGCTTATTTTGACCCTACAAAGAAAATTTCCATATCAGCTGATGCTTCATCATTCGGACTCGGAGCTTGCTTAATTCAATCGAATGAAGGTCACAAAGAAATTGTTGCGTATGCATCTCGCTTGCTATCTCCCACGGAAAAAAGGTATGCACAGATAGAACGGGAAGCACTAGCACTCACTTGGGCTGCTGATAAATTCAGCGAATATGTGACGGGAATACCCATAATTTTTGAAACTGATCACAAGCCGTTAGTCCAAGTGTTAAAATCAAAGCCTATCGATGAACTTACACCTCGCTTACAACGATTCAGAATCAGACTAATGAGATATGATTACGAAATACATTATACACCGGGTAAAGAATTAGTCGTTGCCGATGCGCTCTCACGAAATTTTTGTGAGAATAGCAGCAATCCTAATGAAGACGAATTAGCAAGCGAAGTGGAAGCTCATGTCGACCTTATAGTCAATTCAATTCAGGTAAAGCCTTATTTTATTGAAGAAATTAAAAATGAGCAAAATAAAGATCCTATTTGTAGTAAACTAAGAGAATATTGTATTTCTGGTTGGCCTGAAAAAAATAAAATTGAGGACTCGTTAAGGCCTTATTATACATATCGGTTTGAGTTATCCTTTGTCCATGATTTATTATTAAGAAGCTCCAGGATATTTATTCCTAAAAATTTACAGTTACGATGCTTGGAATTTATACACCAAGGTCACTTGGGTATTGGGAAATGTCGCGCGCGAGCAAAAACATCTGTTTGGTGGTTAGGTTTGTCTACCCAGATAGAGAATTTGGTACGAAATTGCCCTCGATGTATTGAACATAGGACAAATCCTGTAGAACCATTTAGGAAGGATATGTTTCCCGAACGTCCTTGGCAGAAAATTTCTTTAGACTTATTTAAAACTAACTCCTGGTTCTTAATTGTCACTGACTATTATTCACGTTTTTTTGAAATTTTCAAGTTAACGACTCTGACGGAATCGGTAATCATATCTAAATTAAAAGAACTTTTTAGTCGATATGGAATTCCAGAGGTAGTGCGTTCAGATAATGGTCCGCAATTTAGCACACAATTTAGAATATTTGCCTCTCAATTTGATTTTAAACATATTACTAGTAGCCCTTATTTTCCCCAATCTAATGGGTGTATAGAAGCTGCTGTGAAAATAGCAAAAAATCTTCTTAAGAAAAATGAAGACCTTAGTTTAGCTTTATTAGCTTACCGAACCACACCCCTTGAGTGTGGATTTTCTCCTTCGGAATTATTAATGTACCGCAAATTAAGGTCTCCCTTGCCAGTTATTCCAGAGTTATTAAATAAACCTATCAATACTGAATCAGTTTTTGAAAGGGAGAGCAAAGCTAAAGAAAAAGCAGCTCTTCAGTTTAATAAAAGACACCGGACCAGACCTTTATCTGATTTGTCTGTAGGAGACAGTGTTTGGGTAATTGACTTAAGGTTATATGGCAAAGTCGTCTCAATTTTAAATGAACCAAGATCCTATATGATAGAAACAGATTTTGGAAATTATAGGAGAAACCGACGTGGCCTCATTCCAGCGCCTTATCATATAGAACCTAAATTTACTCCAACATTGCCTTTTCTCGACAAGGATTGTATTAGTCATAAAAGTGAACTATCGTGTAGAGAAGATAATGATGACAAAAATTGTGCGGAAAATGGGGAATCGGTTTGTGAGGAAGAGCAAAATGGGACAGTTCCTCGTACGGAAACGGAACCTTCTCTTTCCAAAAGAATTCCCAGGCGTCCTCCATATTTAAAAGATTATGTATTATCATGAAACCTGTATTTAAAACTTGCCTTTGTAAAGAGGGAGATGTACTGTCAGCTAATGGCATTATGACACTATCTAGCAACTGTCTAGCTGACAGTCAGATCGCTCTCATATCGTGCAGATATAAGTTAAATCATAAAAGTTCGTAAAACCTATTAAGATGTTTAAGTGAAAGAACCCTTAATATAATTGCAAATAGAACAGTAATTGTACCAGCAATGCACGCTTTACCTAATAATGAGGCTAACGAAGCTTGGTTTCAACAAGATGGTGCACCGGCTCACAATCTTCGAGGAGTAGGCACATTGCTTGATGAAATATCTAACGATAGATGGATAGCTAATAAAGGTCCGTTTCTCTGGCCACCAAGATCCCCACAATTGTCACCATTAGATCACTATATTTGCGGATATGTTAAAAATAGGGTATTTTCTGAACCTGTCACTACTGAGGAAAATATGATAAACAAAGTCCTTCATGTTTTTAACGAAATAGATGGAGAATCACTATCAAGAGCTACTAATGAAAATCTGATTAAAAGAGTCCATAAATGTTTGGAAGTTGATGGGCAACATTTTGAACATTTGTTGCATTAACAAGCTAGGGCCTTATTATCTTTGATAGTATCTGTATAATTGTTCAATGTTAAACTTAATAAATTAATACCACATAACCTATAAAAAAATTAATTTTTTGTGACAAAAATGTATAAAGCTGATTTACTTGAAAACTGCAGGAGATAGGTATAGGGAATAGTAATACATATCGATAGTGGGCAACTTATTTTTCTAAAATAAATAATCACATACAGGGTGTCCCATTTAAAAAAAAGGAATTACGCGAAGATTGTGGATTCCGTTTTTATTCCAATTTTGACAGCACCCTGTATAATAAAAAAGGTAACTTTACAGTGTAAACGATAAAGCGATATGTGGTAAATGGTTCCTAAGAAATTTAAACTTTTATTCAAATTACATTAGAGGATATTGAATTTTGTGTAAATGGTAAAAAAGTGTAATTTTCATATAAAAAACATTACAACTCAATAACGGTTCAAAATAGGTATGGGGAAGTATTAACAAAAAATGTTCAGAATAACGTAAATATTTCTAAAATTGAAAAATATACAGGGTCTTTCATTAGAAAGTACAAAGTTATGTGCAACTACCGGAAGTAGAATGGTGACGGCAATATTTTCATTAAATAGCTCATTATTCAAAACCCTTTCATGCCAATTTTCATAATTCAGATACCTTTAGTTCTCGAGATATTTCTAATTTACCGTTTATCTGCCGCACCCTGTATAGGCACATAGAAAGTGATTCGAGTTTTGCTTTTTACTCGTTGCAAACCATGTACATGTATCTCTATACTTTTTAAATGTCGCTGACAATTTTATTGAATTTCTAGTGTACAAAACTTTCTCCTTCTAGAAATTCATTTCTAATTGTATTATAACTCATTCTACTATAGCCTTTTTAAACATAATTTCTCCCAAAATTGTTATATAGATGAAAAACATTTTTTTTTCATAAAGCTAAGCCTAGTAAGGCCTCGTCTACACCAGTTCTTGTGCTAGACTATTGCTGCAATTCTGTGTAAAAATCTTAGCGATCGTAACGATCTATATGACTCGTAATATCGGAACGGATTTTGGTATATACTTACAGTACTTACTTAGTACTTACTACTACAAGAAATGCGCGGAAACTGGTATATAAATTATAAAATGAACGAATGGAAATTTTTCGCGCATAATGTTATTTTAAGAGCAAACTATAAGGTTGTTTGGGTTATCCGAATGTGTTAATTTTGTACTCTTATCTAATAAATTATGCTGGTAAAAAACAAATATTTAATTTATATAGTGGTTAACCTGATAATTATTAAAGTATGTACAAATCTAAATATAGATAAATTTAAACAAGAAGCTGTTTATTTTTTATTAGAATATTGTGCGCTACGGATATCCTACAAAAATTATAATAAAATTGTTTTAATATCGAAAAATATAAAATTTTAGTTGATAAACGTAATTTTACAGATACAGTAATTACGTAGAAAGATGTGTTAAGCTAATAATAAATTGTTGAAAAGACTCACCTGCTTGGGTTGTATAACAAGGATAACCAGTCTCTAACAATTTATTCATTCTTTGTTCTTTTCCTTCCCTACCTTTCTTGAGCATTTCGATAGCTTCTTCTTTTGTAACTACGTTTGTAAGATATCTGAAATCGATGCATGATACCAACTGTTCTGGTTCCATGTCGGCCAACAATTGCCATACTGGTTTCTTTACAAGTTTTCCCCATAGATCCCACAAAGCATTTATTATGGCTGCGGTCGCAAGATGAGTTACTCCTTTTTCAGGTCCAATCTGAAATTAATATTACTGGAATGCTAGAGAGTTTTAAAGAGCGTTATCCACCATATGTACTCGATTTGGTCAGCAGCCATTGAAGGGATGAATTCTTATGTAACCAGTTCTAGAATGGGATTGGAATGACTAGAAAAACTTAATGAACAAGGCAAGAACAGTATCGTCACCCTACTGAGGGTTCCTGGACACACCGAAATAAAAGGAAAGTAAGTAGTAGATGAACTAGCAAAGAGGCACTGAAACATCTTTTTAAGGACCAGAACACAAATATGATCCTCGGAAACTACGAGCAAGTGAGATTAAAAAAATGTATATGGCAAGAGTAATACTTTTTACTACAAAACACTACTGCCACCTGAATGGACACCTCAGAAATCTCAAACTAGTAAAGAAGGAAGAATCTAGATTCTGGGGACTGGATGGAAGAGGATGACTTGCCTAAGCTGAAGCTTTCGGATATCCTAAAATTCCTTCAAGGAAAAGAACTAAAGGAACTACTAGTATAAGAGAATTTCCTTTGGAAATAGATCTTTGGTATGAGTGAATGGTCACACCAAAAATATACATACCCGGTTTGGCTACCAATGTATGCAATACCAACTAAGTTGATAAGCTAATAAACGTACTTACCCATCGTAGTTGACTTTCGCTAGTCAATGACCTCCAAAATGTTCCGAAATCTTTGTAAATATCCGTCACAACTTGGCCTACAACTAGTGATTTCATAGACTCGCAAGCTGCTACTATCACTTCTGTACCTCTACCGCATGTGAAGGTCAATCCGAATCCTTCTAATCCTGATTGAAGCCTTATAGTGACGTAGGCGCATGAGTAATCAGGATCAGTGTGCTGGAAATTAAAAGCAGCTTAGTATAAAGTTAGGTGAAAGCTACTAGATTTTTTTCTACGGTTAAATAAGTTTAAGACAAAAGTGTAAGGACGACAAAGTAAATAGGTATCTTCTGTATGTTTCTTGTGGTATATTCATTATTCTTTTTGTTAATTATTTTGAGTAAACAAACCACAATCTTTTTCTTATTTTTTAATTCAACGTTTCGATAGCGTTTCAGCTATTGTTATCAGGAACAATTAAGTTATTTAAATTCTGTACCCTATCTGACACTAACGAAAACATTTGACAATTATATAATCAACTATATTCAGACTGCAAAAAAAGTTTTAGGTCCATTCACAGTAAGTAAGGAACGATTTTAGTAGGATAGCGCTTTTTTGCTTATTTCGGAAATGTTGTTATAATATGTGTGTAATGTTCCTTTTTTTGTGACATGATTATTTTTGTTTTAAAATAGGTAGGTGTGTCTAAATCAGTTTCATGATTTTGTGTATTGAAGTGTGTATTGGTATTGATTAATAACAATTCCAATGATAAATTAAAAGAATACCTGGAAAACACTCTATATAACAAAAACTAAACCAAAAAATTAAGAACAATCTTCGAAAAACTGCATATATCAGACTTTCTGTTAATGTGACAAATTTTGTGAAACATCTAGACCATTGAAAATCCGACTAAATGAACATACATTAAAGATATGGAGTTGAATTTTACCAGCTTTACGGAGACGAGAAAGTTACCTTTTTTTGGCCAAATAAATTGTTAGCAGTTGTCAATGTCAATGCAGTTGTCAAATTCAATCATAAGTTGTCGTATTTTGATGTTTGTTTGAAGTTAACTTGTCGGTTATGGAGCCTGAATCAGATGAAATAATTTATCTCACTCCGCCTGAAATAACAGATAAAGCTAACCAGGTCACGCTTGACATATATAATATCCGATAATGTGATTTAAGTAAGACCATGGAATCAAACAATAACTTCCACGTTACACATGTTGGAATATTATCATTTTTGGGTTTTTACTTAAAGTTCACTAGTTGTTAGGTACTTGTTGATAATAAAGAATTAATATACTTGTCATATATAATTTTTAATAGTTGTCATAATTATACTTTTTCTACAAACATGAAAGTCTTTTCATAGAGTATTTCTGTATTATTGGGTGTACTTCAACATAGGCTAAATTCACTGTGCGTACTATTATTGTCGATATTTAACATCATATTTATTATCTTTCGGTTCGGTAGATATTATTATGTATACAATTTAAGGTTTAATCGACAATAATAATTAAAAAATACGATTTAATTATTAATTATAACATACGATTAGAAACATTATTAAAAATTGTGAGTTATATCCGTTATAAAAAAGTTTTCATTTTAATTTGATTTTTCTAAACACACTGTACAAACAATCGGAGAAAAAAATTATTCACACGGTAGAGAATCAGATTTACTGTCTTGGCTAGTTTCATTTCGTCGACCTTCACAAAAAATTACATTTTATAGTGAAACTAAAGTTAATGTGAAGACCCATATTTTTAATCCCCTTGAAGGAAAAAGCCGCCCAATGGCGTGCATAAAATTTTTTTATAAAATCGAGTATTCTGAAATAATGTTTTTCAAATGTAATTCAAATTAATATAGTTTATTTAAAATAATCTAATAACCGGAATTGTCAGAATCTTCTGAAGTCGAATCGTTTTCAAGTTGGATAACTATTGGTGCTATGTTCGCAATAGGCGGTAAATCCGTATATTCTTTTTCGGTTTTTATTACATGGGCCACGCAATTTTCCCATATATCGATATAATTTTCATTAAATACTTGCCGAATATTGTCAAGGACGACTGCGCTCAAAGTTGGCGACTGATTAAATTTCCGTAAACGGCTTTTTACTGTACCCCAAACCATTTCTATTGGATTGAAGATACAATAGTATGGAGGTAAGCGCAAAAGGGTATGACCGGACCTACTGCAAATATTATCAATGACATATTCTTTTTGGAAATTCCTACTTTTTATCATTTCAATCAATTCTTTTTTCACCGGAATCTTTTCAGGAATATTAATGTTTTTAGTTCTCATGAATTTTAAAATTTCGTCTTTTTTCGTGGTGATATTGGGAATTTTATTTAATATTCGCGAATGATACGACGCGTTGTCCATTACAATTACCGAGCTCGGCGGAATATTAGGCAAAAGCTGTTCTACAAACCATTTTTCAAATAAATCGGCTGTCATATCTTCGTGATAATAAATTATAATCTTAAAACTCACCCTAACGTCTACGAACAAATAAATATTATATTGATATCAATTCACTCAACTCCACGAACAAATAATAAATATTATATTTATATCAATTCACTCAAGTCCACGAACAAATAAATATTATATTGATATCAATTCACTAAACTCACTCGACCAAGAAATAGGTACTAGATATTTACTACTATTATTTTAAATATTTCTTTAAAACAAAATTCACACACGCCCCTGAATCGACACTCGATACTAATATGTCTTAATATCGCAGGCCATCTGCATAGCTTAATTTTTTCTTAGTTACAGTTAGTCCGCCACAGTAAGTGACCCGTTACTCCATTATAATATAACAATAATGTACTTGATGATTGTAGCTTCATGAACACCTGCGATGAGTTTCTAGAGCGTTGCCAGATATACGAAATTTTCTTAAGTATAGTAGGCATACAAAAAGTTGTTTTAGTTAATTTCTCTTTTTACAGCAATTTAGAGCGACTTTTTTAATGCTTACTAATAAATTTATATTATGTATTTTTTTTTAAATATTTCCAAACTAGCTTTCTTATAACAACACGAGCTAACAGTTTACTGAAGTAATGGAAATCATTTGTTAGGGAGCCCAACAATTTTAGAAAATATATCTGACAACATTGCTTTATTTTATGGTCTTCACATTAACTTTAGTTTCACTATACGTACTAATTTCCGGATGAAAAATCGTCTACAAACACTTTTTGTCCGCTGTGTTTACTATGATTTGGCACGTTACGTTAATACCTGTTCTCTAAAACAAATAATTATTGCATGCATCAAAGGCAAATAACCGGTTGCTTACTGGAGAAAATAAAACTTGTTTTTCGTCGAGCTTTACAAAAATAGTTATTTATTATATAAAGGAAAAAAGTATTAGATTTTAGCTCGAGGTTATGTTGTCAAAAACCGAGAGCTAAAATTTTAGTTGTATCTTTAGCACTGTTTTGACAAATTTGTTATTTATATCTAATAAAATGGAAATCAATTCAATACAACAGTTTAATAGTAATTATGAGTGCATTTATATGGGATTTACATGAATATCAATTCAAATTTAACTAATATTATAAAAGAAACGAAACAATTTTACACAGATGCAGTTACTTAACCTAAAATTAAATGACGAAAAATATTGAATTCAAGGTGAGCTCTTATTCAAGTTTTATCAAATCAAAATTATTAATTATTTATGAAATTTATTAGATGTACCAATGAAGATAACTAACCTTTTTCTATATCAATTTGTCGAACTGGTTAGACGAGGATTTACAATTTTTGACGATGAAGACGGGATTGGACTGGAAGATTGAGAATTCTGATTCTCCTGGAACACTGGGCCAACTTCTTTACAGTTTAAAAAAGGTGGTTAGTAGGTACTGGGGCACTTGAGCCCACCCCCTCCACTTTCCATTTTAGCCCCGCCCCCAGTCCGCCATTGGTCCACACGGGCAGTCGGCCATTGGAGAGTGGGGGTTGCCATAGGAGACAGGTGGCATTTGACGTGACGTTTGATAAGTGACACTTGACGTTTGACAGGGGTCGGGGAGGAGAGTGGGGTTGCCATAGGAGACAGGTGACATTAGACGTGACGTTTGATAGGTGACACTTGACGTTTGTTAGGTGACGTTTGACGGGGAGGAGAGTGGGGGTTGCCATATAGGGGCATTAGCATGAAACTTTGTTATTAATGGTCCGATTGACGTCGAACAAACTGGGATGTGAAGTAGGAGGGTGCGGCTAACCGAAAAATGCCCCCTCTCTATTATATTTAATTGTACTTCTTTAACTTTTAAATTATTTCTGGATATCTTGTTGAATTTTATTTAGTTACCAAAAGTTTGTTTATAAAACTTTTTATCAAATGCAAAGAAAGTATTATTAAACAAATAAGTGATAATTTCTAAAAAAGTATTTTTATTGATATTACAATGTAAACGAATACGTTCCCAGTTTTTTTGAATAGATCTTAATCATGTTTCTATATATTACTAAATAAGGATACTACATCTAGACTTACTAAAACATAGTCTGGGGGTAATTTCATATTATTAAATGCAAGTGAAATTTGGAAAGAATCTTTCACAAAATATTCATTATTGTTGTCATATGCATTAGTAAGTATATTTGTTATATATGCAGATAAATGTTCTGTAGGATATCTGATAAAGGTAATATTTCTGTAATAATGTATAAAGAAGAATATTCAAGATGATCATTAAATCTGATTGAAAATAATAACTCTTATACAAGAATTAACTCTAATCCCACTTCATCATTACAAACATCTTGTAACAAACTGATTAAGAAATTATTCGATTCCAATCAAATTGATAACAATACAAAAAAACAATTAACTACTTATAATGGAGTTATAGCTAAATATTACAGTTTACCTAAAATACATAAACCAGATCTATCAGTAAAAACGATTGTAGCTTCTATAGGATATCCTACAGAACATTTATCTGCATATATAACAAATATACTTACTAATGCATATGACAACAATAATGAATATTTTGTGAAAGATTCTTTCCAAATTTCACTTGCATTAAATAATATGAAATTACCCCCAGACTATGTTTTAGTAAGTCTAGATGTAGTATCCTTATTTAGTAATATATACTTAGAAACATGCTTAAGATCTATTCAAAAAAACTGGGAACGTATTCGTTTACATTGTAATATCAATAAAAATACTTTTTTAGAAATTATCACTTATTTGTTTAATAATACTTTCTTTGCATTTGATAAAAAGTTTTATAAACAAACTTTTGGTACTCCAATGGGAGCGAATATTTCTCCAATTCTAGCTGCTTACGTTATGGATGACTTGTTAGACATTGTTATTTCTGTCCTTTCTTTCCGTCTTCATTTTATAAAAAAATATGTAGACGATATTATTTTAGCATTACCAAATACAGGAATCAATGAGATACCTATTAGAAACATTTAATAGTTATCCAATTCACTATTGAAACAGAAGATTCAGAACAATCTGTTGCTTTCTTAGATACCAGACTTATTAGGAATAATGATATAATTACAGTTGACTAGTATCAAAAACCCTGTTGTTCAGGTAGATATATTAACTATTTTTCATACCACAAATTTTCAACAAAAATAAATCTGATTAAACAAATGAAAAATAGAGTATTTAATATCTCGGATTATACGTTACATGATAAAAATTTACATATACTATCTAACTTATTTATTGATAATGGTTATCCTAAAACATTAGTAAGAAAAATTTTGTTTAACACTCCTCATCCAATAGATACAACAATTAATAATAATTTAATTACTACTATCCCAGAAAATGTAGCTAATACAACTACAACTAATATATTTTTTGCATCATTACCCTATTTTAAGGAGCTGACACCTAGAATTTCTAAAATTTTAAAAGAAGTGACTAACATCAAATTTGCATATGAAAATGTTCTTTCTCTCAAATGTGTTTAGGTATAGAGTATGTTGAAAGAAATTGATCCTACTACTGATCTTTCCAATGTAATATACAGATTAACGTGTTCTACATGTAATTCTGTTTATGTAGGTGAAACTTCACAAAAAATAACCAAACGTATAGCCTTACATAAGAGCGATGCAAGGTTGTATCCAGAAAGATCAGCACTAGCTGAACATGTTTTCTCTACAAAACATATAATAGACTATAAAAACTTTGAAATTCTATACAAAGAAAATAACTATTCTAGAAGGATTTTCCTGGAAATGGCAATCATTTCAGAGCTAGATAATTGTTTGAATAAAAGAACTGATATTAAGAAATTAAATACAATTTACATTTATTTATTATCATTCGACAAAAAACTAATAACAGGTCTAAACATTACAGGGAAGAATTCTTTTATTGACTTTTAAACTTGGTTTATCCTTATGAATATACATTTGCACTAGCTATGAATAGGTTTCTATGACTAATATAAATTGACAAATTTCACAAATGTCATTTTAACTTTATATTTTTTCATTTATACCTATACATATAACATTTTTTTACGAATGAATCTTTTCTCCATTTATACAATTTATAGATATTATTAATCTCAATTAGATGTAAGTATGATTTTCAATTATTTAATAATTTTTCAATTTTACTTGACTTATAATATCTATGAATAATTTTCTTGTAGTTCTTTGAAAATGGTTGGAATAATAAACCGAAAGCTCAGAATTAACTAAAAAGAGTACACTTCATTTACATTGCCGCATTCCCCACAAAATTTATATATATATATAAACAAAAGGTATATGCGGGAAAAAAGTACTCACGTTCAAGTCGATTATTTTTTATTTTCCGTCCGCTAAAACGTTAACATATCCAAATTTTCGAAACTTATTGCAATTTGAAAAAACAAGGCGTTTTGTACAAAACGAAAAAATCCAAATAGTCCAGTAAATGAAGGCGAAAAATACCGTCAACATGGGCATCTGGTCCAGCAAGAAATTTTTTAATTTGCAGGTAATAGTAGGTACATTGAACCCCCAAAATGTCAGGTGCCTGGAAGTTGTGGGAGGGTCGGAAAATGGCCCTGAAATTCCAGAAAATCCATTTTCCCGCGATATCTCCCGAACTACGATCCCTGGAGAATTTTTGTTCGGACAAAAAATGAAGAGCAGTTCATTACCTACAAAAGTTGTCCCTACGATTTTTTTCGGTACACCAATATTTTTTGCAAAAATGGTGGTTGAAAAGTTCGCAGTTTTCTAAAACTCCAAAATTGATGCTTCTAGCCCGAAATCTGGGATCAGGGACTCTGAAAATACACGAATTTCTATGTTTAGGCTTCCAGGCAACTATGGTAGAGGGCGCCACCTTGAGATTTCGCAACCGCGAAATAATTAAGGCCATGAAACGAAACTTGAAAATGATCGATCTCTTACCCACTCTCGACGTCACAAAATGAAACCTCACCATGTGCTCCAAAAAAAAGAAGCTCAAGAATTTTCAATATTTCTGTGTTTTTATTAACAAAAATTTCAAAATTTATTATTTAATAATAACAATAAGATGACTAATGACTTCAATTTCACTTTTGACACTGGAACACTACTAATTTATTCTTAAAAAATCACAGAAGAGATAGTGTTTACTTGTAAAATTGTCTGTTGTTGACAAACAATGCAGCAGAAAGCATCCACGTGTACACGCACTATAGCAGACGCCGTCGACCACACTATAGATGGGTGGCGTGGCGGCGTCCGAGAATAAAATGAGGCATCCATTACAACAAATTTAGAGACAAATTTCTTTTTAATACATCAAATAGAATACTTGGTACACATATCAAAGGAAAGTTCAGAATGTGACCTTTCATCGGGTATGATGTTTGACCGGGAAGAATTTTACTGGAAAGAGAAAAAACTGCTCGAAAAAAATCAGAAGAATAGCTGTTTTTCATCAGAAAATCGGAAATTTCCCCGATTTTCCTGAAAACCCGGGGGTCTGGGCCAAAAAAAATTATACCATCAGCAAGAGGATATTCTAACTTTTGTCCCAATATCAATTATAAGCGGGTTTGACATTTAATTATCGAGAAGTTTTCAATAAACCAGAGCGCTCGGGAAAACTCCAAAAATCCACAAAAATCGTCTCTTGGAAAACACATTATTCAAAAAAATACGGGCGAATTATTAGTGGCATTGTTTTGGAATAGATAAAGTACCTCCCAAAGAACCATTATCTAATAGGATTGGCTGAAATACCTCTTAATAAAAATAATATGAATAAATCCATGGAAGCATTGAAAAATCTGAAAAAGACGAATTTTGGCCCAGTTTTACAATGACACGGGAGCACGAATTGAGTGGATGAAAACATGCCTCAGTAGCCACAAATCTCCTCTTTCACTCGCACTTTGATTGATTGAAAAATATCGATTTTCACGCGAGTTATTAAAAAATTAGTAATTCACTTGTGGACGTCATGCCCTCAGAGCTCTCTATAAGCCGGTCTGGAGCTCAATTTTGAGTCGGCGTTCGGGCCATTTATCTCGAAAACTATCCAATTTTTCGAAAAAATGCTAGGGATTATTTTTGTAGGTAAGGATCTGCTCTTTACTTTTCGTGTAAACAAAAATTCTCTATTGGTCAAATCTCGGCAGATATCGCGGGAAAACGGATTTTCTGGAATTTCAGGGCCATTTTCCCACCCTTCCACAGGGGTCAGGTACCTGACATTTTGGGAATTTAATGTGCCTACCATAACCTGCAAATAAAAAAATTGCTCTTGCTGGACCAGTTGCCCATGTTGGCACCTTCGTTTACTGGACTAAAAGTATTTAGTCGATATAAAATAAACAGATTTTTTCGTGATGCCCAGATGGAAGTTATGCACAGCGGACGAAAAATACTTGCCTTCAAAAGTAGTCGATTTTTCATTCGGAAATTAGTAATTTTTTGTAAAGATCGACGAAAAAATTTTAATATGCACCTCGGCGAATAGGGGAGAGTCGGGTAATTGTGCGCAGCGTGTAATCGTGCGCATACCTTTATTTTCACGACCAACCGAAGTAATTTCAAAATCGACATTCAGGCGCCATCTCTTTACGGTAGGATGCACTATCAGCTTGGAGTCAGGTGATTCGCCTAACCGTACTTTCCAATATGGTCGTCTTGTTGTTGGCGTGTATTATGTTCTAATATGTGTCAGTGAGAAAATAAGCCGTAAGTAATTTTATTTCCATTTTTGTCTGTAATCGCACGCATGCATATATTGGATAACTAATCTTCTTGATACTGATATAGGTAGTTTAGACAATAAAACATTTTCTTAGTGATATATAGAATTTAAAAGTAAATAATGCAACCTAACCTCAAATGCGCACAATTAACTGTCATGATCTTTTACATTGTTGCAGATGCCGAAATACCAACGTAAAACAACGAAGGCACAATGGGATGCAGATACAAGCTAATAATGATGCAAGCTATAAAATTTATTGAAAACGGAGGATCAATACGACAGGCCGGCAGACGGTTCAATATCCCAGAATCTTCGATTCGAAAACTGAAAAAGGCACGTTATAATGGGCTTCATGTAACAGGTCCACATATTGGCATCTTCTCACCCATCCAAGAAAAGGAGTTAACAAACCACGTTCTTAAGCTGGCAAAGCTTTATCATGGAAAGACAAAGGTTCAACTAAGAAAATTAGCATTTTCCTTTGCCGAAGCCAACCAAATAAAGCACAACTTCAAAGAAGAAACTAGAATGGCTGGAAAAGATTGGTATTATGGATTTCTCTAAAGAAACCCACACGAATCAGGAATTTCTACGGTACAAAAACCATGTAAGAGACTAGTGCCTAAGGGGGTTAAGCAATTTGGCGCCAAAACTTCTGGAGAGAGGAAAGACAGTTACCGTTATCTGTTGTTTTAATGCATCTGGAACGTGCTACGTGCCACCCATGTTGTTTTGCTCGCTCTAGAATGACTACTACCTTAACCAAGAATGGACCTCCCAATGCACTATATTCGTGTTCAAAAAGTGCTGGAGCAATGAAGAGCTTTTTTACCAGTGGCTACAACACTTCAAAAAAAATTGTAAAATCATCAAAAGATGAGCCTGTTTTGTTGCTATTGGACAATCATTCTAGCCATATATCCCTCTCTATTTTTGACTATTGTAAAGAAAATGGCATTATTTTGCTCACAATACACCCCCATTCGTCTCATAAGCTCCAGCCATTGGATGTTACTTTCTATGGTCCATTACAATTAGTGTTTAACAAGCAATGCGACTATCACCTGCTAACAGCTGAGAGAATAACACAATAGGATGTATCTGAAATATTCCACAAAACCTACAGTGTTGTTGCCACAATGAATAAGGCCCAATCAGGATTCAGGAAATGTGGGATGTGGCCTTATCAACCAGATAAATTCACCGATGAAGATTTTTTACCAGCTACTCATCATATGCCATTTGTGGTTGATGAAGAGTTACCTTCCACTTCCTCTTCGCACAGTTTACCAGCGACGTTTCACACGTCTATAAAGTTAGCACAGCCAAATGAGCACAATCGATTTTAATTAGCACAACGATTTAGTGCTTTTTGTGGTAATTAATTGCGCAATTTTTAATTTTTGTGCTCTTACCATTTCGCTGAAATCGATGGCTGTGTTAGCTTCAAAAAAAGCTAGCACAGCCATGTATAAAAAATTGTTTATTTTGATTTTTTCTGGCACATCGATTTAGTGCTAATTATGTGCTTTCAGAATATGCCAGAGAAATAAATTTCGGATCAGGAGTGGTCAAAAAACCACCCCCAGCCCGACAAGGCGCAAGAGTAAAGCCCTCGAAATTCTCAGCACAATCGAACTTGAATAGTCGATTTCTGACACATTAATAATGAGCTTTCAGAATACCTATAAAGAGTTTTTCTTCATACCTCGGTCGAAAGTTCAACATTTACTCCCTGTGAAAAGTACACGCGTTTCCTCTATAACAGCGGGAGGAAAGAGTTTCTCATGCGTATTTATACTCGTAACTACGACCAGCGGCACTCGCTTCCGACCGGCTATGAAGAAAAATAGTATACACTCCACGGGCCGAAAGTTGAAATCTCGGTCCTGTGCGTCATGATGCTCCGAAGCGAAAAAATTCCAAATGATAAATAGGCTTGCCGTTATGACCTCCTACAGTTTTATATTTTTATGGATAATTAACAAAATGGCGGACTTCGAAAAAACACGATTTTTTATTATTTTGTTTTTTTTTCAAAGTTCTCCATTTTGTTAATTATGCACACAAATAAAATATCGTAGTTTAGGTAATAGCGGCAAGTCTACTCAACAATAATCAATTGTTGTGCAATAAAAGCTGTACGCAGGTATTTTGAAAGCTGATTATTAAACATTTAAAACCGACTATTCAAATTCGATTGTGGTAATAATTTCGAGGACTTTACTCTTGCACCTCGTCGGGCTAAGGGTGGTTTTTTGCCATAAAGGGTGGAGCAACAAAAACTCTTCATAGGTATTTTGAAAGCTCATGATTGATGCATTTAAAATCGACTATTCAAGTTCGATTTCGCTGAGAATTTTGAGGACTTTACTCTTGCGCCCGCCCTATCGGGCTGGGGGTGGTTTTTTACCATAAAGGGTTGAGCAATAAAACAACATAAGTATTTTGAAAGCCCATTATTAATGCGTTCGAAATCGACTATTCAAGTTCGATTGTGCTGATTATTGATTTCGTCTACTAAATATCAGTCAACAACCAATGATACGTTTGTTTCCTGTTTGACAGGACCAATCAACACGCTCTATTAGCGACTATTTACATGGTGCACAATAGTCACAGACTATTCAGCATGATACATATATATCAATGAACCTGTGCATCTGACAGTACTCTAAATAAATACATCTTAAACGTCAAATAAAATCAATCGTGTTGAAGCTGTATAAGTATTTGAAAATTCATTCATATGACTGATATAGAGAAGTGGATTCAAGAAATAATCTTCACAAATATAACGACCTTGATTAATTGTCGACTATTTTATTGCTGCTAAATTTCTCTTGTATTTATTAATTTTACTCTACATTATTTTGGCATTAATAATCAGATTATTAATGCCAAAATAATGTCTCGTTAAATTATTATAAAATACAGTCGAAATTTAGATGCAATAAAAATAGTCGACTATTTATCAAGGTCTTGTTATATTACCTTTGATAATTTCGGGGACTTTACTCTTGCACCTTGTCGGGCTGGGGGTAGTTTTTTGCCATTTTTTCACTCTTTGCAATGTATTATAAAGTTTTTTCAAATATCGGAGCCAATTGCTCTTATTGAGCAAATTTGTATAATACATTAAATCTAGGTGATAATCTTTGTTATTTGTTCAATATTTAATTACGTACATTGATTATCTGGTATAAATCAATTTCAGTTTATCTGAAATAAGTATCCACTTCAATATATCTACATAATTTCTTTAAAGTGCTTACTGGTGCTTACCTCTAGACTAGTTACATAACAATTATATCTAAGATTACTACAAAATGTTGTTGATTTCAAAGTACACAGTCCTTCCAACAACTTTTTAAAAAGATTGGGGATATCTGATAATAGTTGCTTTCGCAATTTTTCCATTTGATTTATCGAAAAAAATGTTTTTTGGGTTAAAATTTTTGTTTTGCGGCTCAAGTGATGGGATATTAGTAAGAGTATCATGGTATTATGTTATATTGATACAGTGTGTACATAAAGTAACGTAACTTGCTAATAGAGAGATATTGCCAATTGCAATACCGCATACGGTGCGGTATTTATGTAGCGCTATTTTAATAACGGTCTACCTAAAATTTATTTGGAAATAAGAGTTATTGCCATAACTATAATTTAATAACGTAGCGCTGCGTTATGTAGGAAGTGACATAACCTGTCTTTTTCTGTGAATACTTATAATTTTAAAAAAATCAAAAACCAAACAACCTTGCTATTTGCATATTTAAAAAAATATGAAAGTAATGAAATATGGATGAAGCTCTCGAAGCGGCGATCTTAGTTGGAGTTAATGAAAACAATATTGGAGTGGAGCAAAACCAAAATAGAAGATCGCTAAGGCCCTATTATTGAATTCGATTTGGTAAATATGCAGAAATCCGATGCGATTTGTTCTATTTTGTCAACTGCGCAGGACAATTATGTGCCGTATTTACAATAACACTCAACGGTACGTAACCGTAAATTACGCGAAGCGCTAACGTTATTAGCGTTGGTGACGTAAAAAAGTGAATCCCGCATTTAATAAACGTCAAAATACCGCAAACGTAATTACCGCAGACCATTTTTTAACAAGCAATATCTCTCTAATATTTCGATTTCCGTTAGGTTTACAAAAAAAATGTTGAATAAAAGTTTTTTCAAATAATCCAGACCATCTGCATAAGTCGATCAGAAGTATACAGGGTGCACCGCTGCTCCAAAATAACTTATTAACATATTTTCTTAAATAGTACACCATGTATGTATTTTCAGTTTTTCATAATCTATTAAATTAAAAATACAACCGTCAAGACCGAATAATTCTACCTTTAATAATTCCAAAGTTACATTGGTTTCAATATAAAATTATAAAACAATTGTTTGTCAAAAAAGTATATGTATAGTTTGTAACTTATAAATATCAACCCACGTGACTTCTGTCATAACTAGACTATGTTGCCAAGCTCTTGAAATAGTATGAGAATCTAGTAAATGTCAAATGAAGTTATAATATATTCTTCTTTTTATTTGGCTATAGGTCAGGTTTAGTTTTTGATAGTTGCTCTATATAAATAGACTTGAACTTATTTCAGTATAAAACTTTTATTTGTCTGTTAAAAGTACAGCACTAAGTAAGAAATTATTATTTTAAAACCTATTGAATTATTTCTGGGCCTAAAAAGGTATGTATGAAATAGTTGGAAAATTCAAGATTCATTTTTATAAAAACAAATTCATGTTGTGGTTTATTTTTCTTGGAAATCCACTGTGTGGATGTGTGTCATATTTTAGGAAACTACTTAGGAACATTCTACATTAATTGTAATTGTTCTTCCTCCAATCGCAGCAGTAACATTTCTAAAGTGACATGGATTATCTGTAAATAAATTGTGCAAATATAATTGCTAAGTATTATGAATAGTGTAAGAGAATACAATAAATACAGTTGATTGAGTATAATATTAAACTCATACTTACTTGCTTCATACATGCTGTAAATAGTCAGGAATAGACGAATAGCAAATACATCAACTATTGCAGTGTTATTAAGTTATCTTTGACAACTCATCACTGCTTGTGAAAATTTACTCACAGTTCTTGGCAGTTTTTTATAACAAGCAGATAAAATAATCGAAAAATTTAATGATCAATATTAAATTGTCACAACATAACCCTAAAAATGTCAAGACGTCAACTGAATCAGATAAACCATTTTAATCGCGACAACAGCGCGCATTTTTACCAACATATAAAGTTTTTAGTACGACTGATGTTAGTTTGAGTTTAATAATTAAGTAGCCCACGAGTTGTATTACATATGAAATCAACTACGAAACCTTTCTTTAAGCATATATTCATATTTTTTGATAACATGCGACCTATAAATTTCAATATTTATTAGGATTGAGGCTGTAAAACATACTGATTGATAGCAGCAAAAGAATGACATAATACAGGCGAACGTCTCTTTTTTGGCACTTTGATCACGTGGGTTGATATTTATAAGTTACGAACTATAGTAGGTTTTTTTTAAATGTCATGAATTATTTCTCATTGTCATTAGTGAAAGGGGTTTATTGTAATTAGTTGCTTTTAAAATGTAAGTATGTTTACCGAACAAGAAAGAATAATAAATAATTATTATGTACCAAACAGAATTCTTCAGAGAGAAACATGTGTTTTCGAACACTAGGTGTTTACCAAAATAAGATTTCTTTGAATTTTTTCCTTTCTCCCCATCCCCATTTTCTCCACTTTAAATAATATAATTTGAAAAAAAATAGCTTATTTTGATTTCGATATTTTTTGATCAATTTACTTTTTTTCAATTTGTAGGAAACTACAGTTTAATTTGTATAAAAAAAAAACATCAAAATTTTGTTTTTTTCTAAGTGTAAAACTTTACCGTCAAGAAAAAAGAATGTTCAATAGAAACAGAAACTTTTTGTTTATTTAAACGACTAATAGGTTTAAAAGAAATGAAAATAACTCCTTTTTACAAAATGCTCAAAAGAGAAGCGAAATTAAATGTCAGATAAAATAAGAATATTGAAATGTTATTATTTTTACAATTGTTTTAGTTTTGGTTATGATACTTTTTTGTCGATTTTATATTATAGAACAATAGTTTACCTTACCATTATATCAACAAAAAAAATCTTGAACATATTTTAAAAATTATGAAATTAGTATTAAAATTTAGAATAGCGTCGAAATCTGCCTGATTACTTAAGCGTTAGTTCCTAATTTGTTTTACAGACTGTACTTTCCCAAATTAGTGAGTTATTGTTACCCTTTTCATAGCTTAGTTCTCTGTTTATCTTCTGCGCATTTCAGGGGTCTTCCTTCTTTTGCCAAGCAGTAACTAATACAATCTCATACCCTGAAATTGGATAAGGGACTAAATAGAAAATATATAATATCTTGATGATATGGATTAAATTTAAATCATTTGAACCCGCCGGCCTAATCTAACGATAAAGGAAATTTATTATAAGAATTATCTGAAGACAGGTACAAATTATAACATTTTTGTTTATTGGGTTATTGTCAACGTCAAATCTTTTTAACATCAATTAGACAAAAAATACTTACAAGTATCGAAATTAATAGTATATTACGTAACAAGAGTTGTAAGTAACCCATTACGCACGAAGCCGCACAGCGGCGAGTGCGTAAATTTCACGAGTGCGTTATGGGATTACAACTCGTGTAACGTACTATACTTTTTCTACGCCCATCTATTTTCTTCTGAGTGCTCATAATTTCATATTTTTCACTACTAACAGACATATTCGTAGTTAAAGTTGAGAAAATGTTCGGATACTATAATTTGTTACCAAAATTGACAGCATAAATGAGATAACGTTTATTCCCTTATCCCAAAAATATGAATTACTTTTTTTAAAATTGTTAAATGTGTTGCCGACATTTAGGGGCATCACTCTTTTAATCTAAAATGTATTTCACTAATGCTAAGAGCTTTTAAGTTTTTCAATTGATTAAAAGTATGTAAATAAACCAAATAAAGTATTACGTAAATAATAGTATATTACGTAACAAGAGTTGTAAGTAACCCATTACGCACGAAGCCGCGCAGCGGCAAGTGCGTAAATTTCACGAGTGCGTAATGGGATTACAACTCGTGTAACGTACTATACTTTTTCTACGCCCATCTATTTTCTTCTGAGTGCCCATAATTTCATCTTTTTCATTACTAACAGTCATATTCATAGGTAAAGTTGAGAAAATGTTCGGATACTATAATTTGTTACCAAAATTGACAGCATAAATGAGATGACGTTTTTTCCCATATCAAGAAACGCCGAATTATTTTTTTGGAAATTGTAAAATGTGTTGCCGACATTTAGGGGCATCACTCTTTTAATCTAAAATGTATTTCACTAATGCTAAGAGCTTTTATGTTTTTCAATTGATTAAAAGTATGTAAATAAACCAAATAAAGTATTACGTAAATGAAAATTTGATTGCAATTTGATTCAACAAAGAAATCTAAGTTTTTCTATCTAAACGCACATGTATGTTATGAGATTTTCATTACGTGCATGTTATTGTTAAATGTCACTTACAAGAAATGTTGTCAGTGCGATTTTTGACGTTTACAGACATGGGCGTAGAAAAAAATTTGATTGCAATTTGATTTAACAAAGAAATCTAAGTTTTTCTATCTAAACGCACGTGTATGTTATGAGATTCTCATTACGTGCATGTTATTGTTAAATGTCACTTACAAGGAAAGTTGTCAGTGCGATTTTTGACGTTTACAGACATGGGCGTAGAAAAAAATTATTATTAAAATCGAATATGAAAAAAGTAATAAAAAAAATACAGCTTTTGTTCAATTTTGAGGTTACAAACAACTAGTTAGATGACAAATGACAACGATTGGCGTCACGAAATTGGCAAAATCTTAAAATGATTTCAACATTTTGTGGTGCCTCAATTTTCTTAAAACATTCGCACGAATATTTCCCGCCATTAAAACTCAAACATCATAACCAATAGGAAAGTATCCGCATTTCGGAATTTCGCCCGTTACATGCTCGTTTTTGGTAATGACCACAGGTAGACGTTTGAAATATTCACAGAATATTGAGTTGTATTATTCATTTTGAAAATAAATAAATAAATTAAAATAAAATTTATATTTAAGGGTGGCTCCCATACAACAAATGTAATTTTGTATAGATAATGGTACGGAACCCTTCGTGCGCGAGTCCGACACGCACTTGGCCGGTTCTTATTATATCATTTCCACTCGGTTCTTATAGTATTTCCTATTCGTTCTTCTTTATTCTTTATCTCCGATCTTCACTGGAGTCAGAATTGTTATTACTATCTTTCTTTAGCTTCTCCTTAACTTATATTCTTATATTTTTGTCATGAAGCTCAGTAGGTCTGCTACCATAGAAGACGCTAAAAATAGATAATTATAAAAATTGTAGGCAATTCAAGCTTCATATTTCAAAATTAGTTTCAATGTTACAGGGTGTTCCATAACTCGGTGACAGATCAAAGTTATACTTATATATATTTTTTAATGAAATAAGATATATTTTACTTTAAAACTGAAATCTGATACACTTCTCTATTACAACAATATAATTAAATCTGTTATATAGGGTTTTGGCAAACTTATAACCAATTTTCCGTCAAAATCGTAACTAGTTCAACGCCCTGTATTGCTGGATAGGAGTGGAAGAAGAATAATCTACCCAGAGTTTTTTAATAATTATCAATATCAATCAATCAATATCAAGTACATTATTTTCTAAATGATTTTAAATTTTAAATCATTGTACAAGAATATTATTACTATACTTTTATTTTTATCAAGCATTTCCCATACATCTCGTTATTAGCTTTTGAGATTATTTGCATTTTTCTATGCAAAGTATCATTTAGGTAGATATGTAATATTATAGTTTACCAGATAAGTAGGTAATTAAGACCTACTTTAATTTAATTCCTAAAAATAGTACATGTAATTACTTTGCATAAAATTGAAATATCTCAAGAACTAATAACTTAGGTATTGGAAATGTTCGATAAAAATATGATTATGGTAATAGTACCCATCGAAAATGATATAAAATACACGGTGATCCATTTAAAATTACTAAAATAATGTATTTGAGTTTTGACTCAAAATGTGTTTTATTTAACAAATATTTTATATAAATTTTGAAAATCATTCGACTTCAATAGATTGTCATTCTTTTAATCATATTTAATTGTACAGGGCGTTGAACCTGTTACGATTTTGAATGAAAGCGACTGGGATTTCAGTTTTATAGTAAAATATAGGGTTTCATATAAAAAATCATAACTTTGATCTGGCACCGAGTTATGGAACACCCTGTAACATTGTAAGTAATTTTGTGATAGGAAACGTGAAGCTATCTACAATATTTATAGATAACCTTTTTTGGTATCTTTTATGATCAGACCTAGTACTGAGCTTCATCACACTAATCAATCACCCTGTATTCTCCTGCTTTTCCAAATCTCATTATTTTAGTTTTCTTCACATTTTTAGTTCTAATTTCATCGCTTCTTCTTCAATCTCTTTCAACATTGTTTCCAATATTTTAATTTTTTTTTGTCGTTAATACTGTTCATTTCTTATGATGTATAGGTACGTATTTTTTTTATTTGTATGTAAGCATATTGTGTTATCATAATTTTATTATAAAAATCAGCTGATTTACATCAACCCAACCCAGATGTAATAAAGCATATCAATTTGGAACACTTTGTAAAACAAATTTAACTGTATGTATTATCAAAACTTACCATAGCATCGGATCCATCGGCTTGCAAGGACGTAGGAAAACGTATATCCTTAACATCCAAAGACGCTATTTTCAAATTTTCCACCGTAAGTGTTTTACTCATGTCGACTTATATGTCACATACACAGTAACGAACTGCTTATCGTTATTCAATAAACTAAAGTTTATTTTATAATAACGAATGTACACATTTATCTACTCTACTCTCAGATTACGACAATTTTCTTCAAGGATATTTAAGGTATTTTGTGTTTAATTTCAAACACATGATCAGTTGTTATGCAATGCGCCAGATACTCGTAAATTACAATTCAGAATTTTTCCAAAATTTAGTTATTTATCTTTATAACTAAAGGATACATTTTTTTTCTTTAAGCTATCTCCTTAATTGGAATGTAATTTATTTAAATAACTGAAACGGGTATCATTTTTGTAACGTTGTTTGACTTTTTACTATTGTCAAGGTGTTACACGTGACGGTTTGTCCACATATTTTATTGTTAAAATAGCGTTGCATACAGAGCACTTCACCAATCTAAAGTATAATTTACTATTTTCTTACTTTTGCCTTATTTTGCAGTATTAATATAATTACAAGACAGTCTATACCATCTACGAGTTAACATAGTTATTGCCGTTTGTTTCAAAAAGTACAAAAAATAGTATATATAAAAACCGTTCCTGGAACGTGCACTTCACTGGATTCCATTTCTAGTGGACTACATATCGTTAGAATGTCATAAAATAAAATATTTTATTTCACATTTTACCAGTGGTGTGATCTACTATGAATGGACCTTAATAAAATTTGACAACAAAGTTTTGTAGTCTTAAACTCTTGTCTAGTTGTCAAATTTTTTCGTTGTGTCAGATAGGGACCAAAAAAGTATTTCTATATTAGTTCATCTTGACAACGGTAGCTGGAACGCTACCGAAACGTCGAAATAAAAAATAAAAAAACATTATTGTGGTTTGATTCCCGAAAAAATAAGAAAAAAGAATAAGTAATGCCACAAGGAACTTATAGAAGACAGGTAACAAGAGTTATAAGTAACCCACTTATGCACTCGCCGCTGTGCGGCTTCGAGCGTAATAGGATTACAACTCGTGTAACGTACTATACTTTTTCTACGCCCATTTATTTTTTTTTGAGTGCTCATAATTTCATCTTTTTCACTATTAACAGACATATTCGTAAGTAAAGTTGAGAAAATGTTCGTTTACTATAATTTGTTACCAAAATTGATAGCATAAATGAGATGACGTTTATTCCTTTAACAAGAAATTATTTTTTTTGAAATTGTAAAATGTGTTGCCGACATTTAGGGGCATCACTCTTTTAATCTAAAATGTATTTCACTAATGCTAAGAGCTTTTATGTTTTTCAATTGATTAAAAGTATGTAAATAAACCAAATAAAGTATTACGTAAATGAAAATTTGATTGCAATTTTATTCAACAAAGAAATCTAAGTTTTTCTATCTAAACGCACGTGTTTGTTATGAGATTTTCATTACGTGCATGTTATTGTTAAATGTCACTTACAAGGAATGTTGTCAGTGCGATTTTTGACGTTTACAGACATGGGCGTAGAAAATAGTATATTACGTAACAAGAGTTGTAAGTAACCCATAAATTTCACGAGTGCGTAATGGGATTACAACTCGTGTAACGTATTATACTCTTTCTACGCCCACCTATTTTCTTCTGAGTGCTCATAATTTCATCTTTTTCACTACTAACAGACATATTCGTAGGTATAGTTGAGAAAATGTTCTGATACTATAATTTGTTAAAAAAATTGACAGCATAAATGAGATGACGTTTATTACCATACCATACCATACCATACCATAAATTAACATAACTTGCACGTAATGAAAATCTCATAACATACATGTGCGTTTAGATAGAAAAACTTAGATTTCTTTGTTGAATCAAATTGCAATCAAATTTTCATTTACGTAATACTTTATTTGGTTTATTTACATACTTTTAATCAATTGAAAAACATAAAAGCTCTTAGCATTAGTGAAATACATTTTAGATTAAAAGAGTGATGCCCCTAAATGTCGGCAACACATTTTACCTATGAATATGACTGTTAGTAATGAAAAAGATGAAATTATGAGCACTGAGAAGAAAATAGATGGGCGTAGAAAAAGTATAGTACGTTACACGAGTTGTAATCCCATTACGCACTCGTGAAATTTACGCACTTGCCGCTGCGCGGCTTCGTGCGTAATGGGTTACTTACAACTCTTGTTACGTAATATACTATTACAATAATTTATTAGTAACTTTTTGAAAATTTATTATTTTGCTATAATGATTGAGTGATAAATAGAATCGTATAATAATGTAAGAAAAAACAGCATAGGTAGGTACTGAAATAATAATTCCTCAGATAAAAAACGAAAAATACAGGTCATATTATTATAAGCAGAAAGTTACTGGTCGCCATCGTTATCAGTGTCACTTTTATTTAATTCTTTCACACTTTCAATAACATTGTGTACGGTACGTTATGATCCATAATCCACATGTCCTTTTCAATTTTTTCAACGTGACTAATGCACTTTTGCCACGTTTTTCGGTAAAGTTTCCAACTGCACTTAATAATAATTCCTTTACATCTTCTAATTGTTTCTCGCAACGAACTGTTTAAATTCTGCCCAAACCAGCTCTATTGGGTTTAACTCGCAATGCTAAGGGAGTAGTCGTGAAACACTGACACCCGATTTTTTTGCAAGTTCATCTATCACACATTTTTTATATTTGGACTTATGTTGTTTAGCAATCTCATAGAGACGGGCTTTGGTAACGCTGTGATTAAATGGTATACATTTATTTTGTAGCCATTACATTATTTCAGCTTCTATCCATGAGGATGGAAATTTTTCTTGCAGGGCACTATGATAACTGGTATTACCGAGAACTATGAGAGATCCTCTTGAAATATTTTCCAAAAACGACTTAAACCAATTTTGAAATTCTTGTGCGTTAATTTCTTTATGATAGTCGCCGTCATTTTTTGAAGTAAATATTAACAAACCATTTTCAGTAAAACCAGATGAGGAACCAATATATCCAATAATCAAACGGCAGTTTTTCCCGCAAGGACCTTTAATGCCGAATGATCATCCATCCATAAACGCTTGTTTACAGCTTTTAATATTAGAATCCTGCCAAATCTTGCTGCCATTATCTCGCGAAGATAATCTTCCCGCCACAATATGATTTCACGTTTTTCAGTAAGACAACTACAACTACAACCGTTGCTTACATTTAAAACATATTTTATGCATAATGCACCACAACGTTGTTTTACTTATATGCAACAAATCCGCATCAGTTTTTATCAATTTTAATATTTTATTTAATGTAGGTACTTTATTGGATGTATCATCTAATTGCGTTGTTTTTCATTCGTTCCCGAGGGACTATACATGTGGTAGAAGTATGTAAAGCTCCTCATGACTCACCTTGTATACTAGTTACTGCCATCTGACTACACTCACACACCGGCAACGATCGCCTAGCAAAGGAAGCTGCTTCATTCATTACCCCAACAACCAGCATCCAAATTTGTAGCGACCTTAAAAAATCTAGACAAGCATGGCAAAATCACTGGAGAACTAGTATAACACAACTCTTCATGAAATTCAGCCCACACTTGGACAACCAGCCTTCCCCAGTATGTCAAGAAAAGAAATGGTTACCGGCAGAAGACTGCGGCCACACAAAACTGACTCACAGTAGTCACAGTTAATTAATGATATCTAGTAATAGATCTACACATGTCAGAAATGCCAATCTACGCTTACAGTGAAGCATGTACTTATCTAATGTCTACTGTACACCGCTAGACGATTCCAAGCAATAGATAAATGTTTTTGACAAGAATCCTAGTAGAAAACAGACAATGCCATCATATAAAAGACATTACGTAGTATCATTTTGATATGTTTTGGAAACGCAAATGCTGTTCAGTAATTTGTTATAAACATTTAAAACGAAAAAAACCTTCTTTTTTAGTTTTTTTCATATAGCGTAAAACGTACTGCAGCAATATCAATGGTATGTATAGATAAATTTTAGATAATTGAAATGCCAACAAAATGAGGGGTCGAGCGAGTCAATCGGATAATCAGGAACCGAGAAAATTAGGAAAAACTGGAAAATTAGTAATTTTTTTGAAAAAATTCATATCTTAGTTATTTTTCAATTGCAGGAGCTGAAACTTGGTACAAAAGAAGCCCTTCGTATGCCCTTTATATGCGCGAAGAGCAGCCGCCAAGCGACGGTTACTTTTATCGCAATTGCAAATGTAATTTTTTGATGCGATAATTTGCATCGTGCCTGGATGCGTTATCGATTATCCGATTTTAAAATTTAAAAGAGTTTTAAAAAGTGTTTATGTAGAGCAACAAAACCTATATTTTAGATTTGTAATAAAATGATGCGAAGTTGGCCAAAAACACCACCGAAAAGGACCGGTTATAGTCCAATCAATCTGTTGGAGCACCTATGTTAAAGTGGAACAAATTGTAAACAGCAAAAATATGGACACATGGGTCGTGCGATTTCAAAAAAGATAGCGCTTAGTGCACTAGCAAACTAAAACGTGAACATGTGCAAAAAAATTGGCAAAAGTGCAAAAAACGGTTTTTTGCGTTTAAAAAAAAACTACAACTCCTAAAAGAAAAAGTTGTAGATATTAAAAATTAATTTACCAAGTCGCCTATGGAATATTCTGACAAATGTCAGTTATTGTTAATGTTTAGTAGTCACCTTGTTGTATGCCGTTGTGTGAAAAGTATAATAATAGTTTGCCTTTAATTTTCTTGACAAAATAATAATGGCACATTTAGCATATACAAATGATGATTCTTTAAATTTAATTATGATTCACGGTGAGTATAACAAAATAGTATCCAGAACTTGCCGTGTGTTTGCTGAGAGATATCCTGAAAAGCCTCGTCCAAATCATACAACTGTAAAACGTTTGCTGCACAACTGTTCCCAGTTTGGTCAGTTTAAAAGTAAAAGAAATAAGCCCAAGACCCATGTCGATAATGAGGATTTACAAATAGACATCCTGGGATATTTTGCAGCTCATCCAAATTCATCCTTAAGGGAATGTGAGAAACTGTTAGAGGTGTCGACTAGAACAATTCACAGAATTTAAAAAAAACATCATTGGACCCCTTATTCGTATACACTCTAGCTCAGCATTTACATCCTGGAGATTATGTAAGACGTGTAGAATTTTGTGAATGGATTTTAATGAAATGCCTAGAAGATGAAGATTGTACAAAAAAAATTATTTGGTGTGATGAATCGAAGTTTACTAAAAATAGTTTGTTTAACCGCCATAACAGTCACTTCTGGAGTGACGAAAATCCTCAAGTCACATGGGATAGTAAATTTCAAGTTTCCTTTTTGTTTAATGTTTTTTGTGCTGTGAAAAATAATAAGATATTCGCTCTCATGATTTATGACGAAAATTTAAACGGAGAGCGTTACTGCAACATCTTACGGCAAGTAATTGTACCAGCAATGCACGCTTTACCTAATAATGAGGCTAACGTAGCTTGGTTTCAACAAGATGGTGCACCGGCTCACAATCTTCGAGGAGTAGGCACATTGCTTGATGAAATATTTAACGATAGATGGATAGCTAATAAAGGTCCGTTTCTCTGGCCACCAAGATCCCCACAATTGTCACCATAAGATTACTATATTTGGGGATATGTTGAAAATAAGATATTTTCTAAACCTGTCACTACTGTTTTTAACTAAATAGATAGAGAATCACTATCAAAAGCTACTAATGAAAATCTGATTAAAAGAGTCCATAAATGTTTGGAAGTTGATGGGCAACATTTTGAACATTTGTTGCATTAACAAGCTAGTGCCTTATTATCTTTGATAGTATCTGTATAATTGTTGAATGTTAAACTTAATAAATTAATACCACTTAGCCTATAAAATAATTAATTTTTTGTGACAAAAATGTATAAAGCTGATTTATTTGAAAACTGCAGGAGATAGGTATAGGGAATAGTAATACATATCGATAGTGGGCAACGTATTTTTCTAAAATAAATAATCACATACAGGGTGTCCCATTTGAAAAAAAGGAATTACGCGAAGATTGTGGATTCCGTTTTTATTCCAATTTTGACAGCACCCTGTATAATAGAGAAGGTAACTTTACAGTGTAAACGATAAAGCGATATGTGGTAAATAGTTCCTAAGAAATTTAAACTTTTATTCATATTACATTGGAGGATATTGAATTTTGTGTACATGGTAAAAAAGTGTAATTTTCATATAAAAAACATTATAACTCAAAAACGGTTTAAAATAGGTATAGGGAAGTATTAAGAAAAAATGTTCAGAACAACGTGAATATTTCTAAAATTGAAAAATATACAGGGTCTTTCATTAAAATTTACAAAGTTATGTGCAACTTCCGGTATAACCGGAAGTAGAATGGTGACGGCAATATTTTCATTAAATAGCTCATTATTCAAAACTCCTTCATGCCAATTTTCATAATTCAGATACCTTTAGTTCTCGAGATATTTCTAATTGACCGTTTATCTGCCGCACCCTGTATATAATCAATGTAATTCATTAATAAGAGTATAGTACAAGGCTTCACGAATAAAATAAGCTTCCGATGAACTCTGTAGGACCACCCCAAGGGCAGGAAGAGCCCATTTGCCAAAACACCTTTTTTTCGTAAAATTGTAATAACTCAAAAAGTAAATTTTTTTTTCAATTTTTGAAAAAAGCATTTTTTCATAGTTTCAAGTGGATTGATTGAAAAATGAAGTTTTTATTACAAAAAATAAAAAAGCTATTTTCGGTGGGGTTTCCCGTTTTTCTCGGAAAATTATGAACCGATTTTCATAAACCAAAGATTAAATGATAGGTATTTTTAATATCTACAACTTTCTCGCTCATTTTTTTCTTTTAAGAGTTGTAGTTTTTTTTAAACGCAAAAAACCTTTGTTTGCACTATGTGCGAATTTTTTTGCACATGTTCACGATTGAATTTGCTAGTGCACTAAACGCTATCTTTTTTGAAATCACACGACCTATGTGCCAATATATTTTTTTTATTCGTTCTTGAATATTTCCCTATTGATTGGACTATACGCCGAGTGCCAGCGTGCTGTATATCTATACAGGGTGTTCCATCTTATCCCACAGTGATTGGAAAAATTTCCCGAAACACGTCGGATGATTTTCTTTGGGGGACACGTATATTTGAGGCTTGAACAAGCAACCCCCTTAGAGGGGGCGCAATCACTCAAAATTGAATAGGGGTTGTGTGATACTTCATTTGTAAGGTATAGGAAGCCTCTTTACAACGGTGTATGAAAAAAATCACAGTCTTAAAAAAAATTAATAGTTTTATCATGCTTACAATCAAAAAAATCAAAACTGCGTTTTTAAATCAAATGTCCAAATTGTCCTCCATTTACTTCCATACAATAATAAATTCTCTCGGACTAATAAAAAAATTTTCTTATCTTGCCTTCATTTTTTGTTCTTAAAAGGTGTTTATCACGTTTCTTCGATCATTTCATGTATTAAAAATCCATCTGTTGAGTTACTAGAGTTTGTTTAACCATCCTTTGCCGTTACGTCATAATCGGTGACGTATTCTGCTGTTTTACGTTTGTCTTATATTAGTTGAATGTTATTTTACACTTAACCTCAACATTATAATCAATGACATATGTTAAGGTGTGTTTGTATGAATAAATTAGTAATGCCAAAAATTGTATTCTGCTTGTTGCGTTGCGTACTTTTTTACATAATTTAGTTTTGTTTTAACTTGAAATCCCGGTTTTTTTCTTAACTGATTTGTTTCAAATTTCTAGCTTGAGGATGTTTAACGCCCCTGAGCATGATTTTTTACTGAATTTAAAAAATTGCTGACCTATAATATAAATATTAAAGATGTATTATATTAACGATAATATTTTTGGGGTGAACCCAAAGGTTATGTAAAATTAGATAGAATATCTATATGCTCATATTTTTGTATAGTAATTATTGTCTATGTCATTGTTAGAAACAATTTCGAAAATATTCCTGAGAAATGCAAAAAAACACATGTATGGGAGAAAACAGGCAATAAATAAATTGCTTTCTGAAAAAAGCTCCCAATAAAAACAGGAAAAAGGAACGAATATAGGTAGATACTTACGTTGTAGACTGCATTTAACGGTAAAAGCGGGATTCCAATGAAAAAATAATTGAAAAAGGGCGAAAATGACCAAAAATACTGAACAAATCAAAATATGACAACTAAACTGTCAAAAGTAACAAATAGATTTACGTCGAAATTAGCTAAGAGATACGTTGATGAAAGATAGAGCTGGACAATGTATGACGTAACGGCAAAGGACGGTTAAACAAACTCTACTTTGCTGATTTGTTTACAATTTTAAAAATAATTATGGTGTACACATTGCAAGAACGTGTTGAGCTGGTTAGCCTGTATTACCAAAATCAAAATGGTGCCCGAGCGGCTGCAAGATATTTAACCGAAACCATCCTGAACGTATCGTTCGTTATAAGTACGTAATGGAATTAATTTCAAAATTTGTTGAGACGGGTTCAGTAATGGATAAAAAAAGGGCACCCATTGGAATTGTGAATGATGAAGGAGCAGCTGTGGCGGTATTGGGCCATGTCCAACTTATGCCAAACACGCAATCTGTCCGACAACTTTCTGCGGTTTCCGGTATTGGCCAATCTGACGTTTACAGAATTTTACAAAAACACAAGTTTCATCCGTACAAAATTAGATTAATTCATGAATTAAATTATGATGATTTTGATCGAAGGCAAGAGTTTTGCGAAATGATGGCCGAGCGCATCAACAATAACCCAAGATTCTTGTACAACGTTTGCTTTTCAAATTTAACTACTGAAGCTTTTTTACTTTGCTTGAAAAGGTTTATAGCTCGCAGAGGTGCTCCTCACACTAGCTATTTACAGTGATAACGCTAGTAACTTTCTATAGGTGCCAGAAATCAGTTACGTGAACTTTATTTGTGGTTCAGAAAACAAGATACTATCGACAAAATTCAGAATTTCCTATCTCCGAAATAACTTGGAAGTTTATCCCACCTCTAAGTCCACATTATGGAGGTATTTGGGAGAGTGCTATTAAGTCTACAAAATATCATTTACATAGACTAATCAGTGACTCTAAATTTACCTTTGAAGAACTGTCCAGTATTCTTAGTCAAATTGAGGCTATTTTAAATTCGCGACCACTTGTCCCCCTATCAAATGAATCAACAGATTTAGAAGTATTGACTGCTGGTCATTTTTTAATAGGTAGTAGTTTAACCTCATTTCCTGAAAAAGATATTTCGGAAATCCAAGAAAACCGTCTTACTTGTTGGCAACGCTGTTCTCGTATCCAGCAACTGTTTTGGAAACGCTGGTCCATCGATTACTTAAATCAGCTCCAAAATAGACCCAAATGGTTCACTCCTCAGAAAAGCATTAAACTCAATGATCTTGTACTTGTCAAAGATGAAAATACAAAACCATTACAGTGGCCATTAGCACGGGTAATCGAACTCATACCCAGCAAAGATAATAAAATTAGGCTGGTCAAACTTAAAACTAAAACTGGGATATATACTAGAAATATCACAAAGTTGTGTCCTCTACCCACAGAAAGTAAATAATTATTTACAATATCGGTATTTAACCACCCTCCAAAAATCATATCCTCATTAACAATGATTGTTCTTTTCATTTCCAGAAAACATTTTATTTTTCACACTCATATTACACCGAGGAAAGGAATTTCTTTAGTTATTATGTGTCATGAAAAATGTAACTGCGCATTTCGCGTTGACTGTGTACTTTCAAACGCAACGTAAACAGGTATAGGTAGAGTTTGTTTAACCATCCTTTGCCGTTACGTCATAATCGGTGACGTATTCTGCTGTTTTACGTTTGTCTTATATTAGTTGAATGTTATTTTACACTTAACTCAAAATTATCATCAATGACATATGTTAAGGTGTGTTTGTATGAATAAATTAGTAGGTAATGCCAAAAATTGTATTTTGCTTTATGCGTTGCGTACTTTTTTACATAATTTAGTTTTGTTTTAATTTGAAATCCCCGTTTTTTTAAACTGATTTGTTTCAAATTTCTAGCTTGAGGATGTTTAACGCCCCTGAGCATGGTTTGTTACTGAATTTAAAAAATTACGGACCTATAATATAAATATTAAAGATGTATTATACGATTATATTTTTGGGGTGAACCCAAAGGTTAGGTATGTAAAATTAGATAGAATATCTATATGCTCATATTTTTGTATAGTAATTATTGTCTGTCTCATTGTAAGAAACAATTTCGTAAGTGTTCCTGAGAAATGCAAAAAAAAACAAACAAAAAATAAATAAATTTCTTTCTGAAAAAACTCCCAATAAAAAAAGGAAAAAGGAACGAATATAGGTAGATACTTACGTTTTAGACTGCATTTAACGGTAAAAGCGGCATTCCAATGAAAAATTAATTGAAAAAGGCGAAAATGACCAAAAATACTGAACAAATCAAAATATGACAACTGAACTGTCAAAAGTAACAAATAAAATTTACGTCGACATTAGTTAAGAAATACGTTAATGACGTCATTATTCCGTCTCATCCATTTCATGAATGATAGATAAAGCTGGACAATGTATGACGTAACGGCAAAGGCCGGTTAAACAAACTCTATATCAATAATTTTAATACAAAATCAGTTTATCAACATTATATGACACACTAACCTAACCTCACAAATAAACTTTAATTTTTTTTTGTTGGTACCTATCTACATTGAAAATTGCATATTGCAATAATTGTGAAATGTAAAACGATTGTAAATAGCTGCAAACAAGAGCTTGCAAGGTCAAAGGGTTGCTGCAAAATGTGTCGCCTCATTTTTAAATAAAATTCAAACTAAAATTCAACTTGACTTGTATGTATCTATGTGGCGAATCTTGCAACTGAATCTTGAGCCAGTTGCATATGCCTAATTTAACTGAAATTTTTAAAAAGGCTTTTTTTCTCACGTATAAACTCATTTTGAGTTAAAAAGTGCTTACAACAAAAAAAAAAGATGTAGAGGGTATAGGAAATAAAGAAGTAAAAGTAATGAATCCGAAAATATGGAAATAAATTGTCAACAAAATGGAAGCAAAGGGCCTGTAAACACAATAAGCCAGGGGCCTACATGGACTATATAGAGTTGTTATTTTTTGGATAATTCAATATTTAACCTCTTATCCAAAGAAAAACTAAATTAATAAATGAAATGATTGTAAAGGTTTAAAAGAATAAATCTTTTATATTAATATAAAGGTTGTTATTTTAAAAAACAGTAAATTAAAAATTGACCTGTTTCAGCAATTTCGTAAATTTCAAAGAATACTGCCAAATATCAGAGTGGACTATTTACAGTAGCCCACACCAAATATAAAAAACATAAACTCATTTTGAATAGAATTGAACCGGCGGCCTCGAATTGCGGACCGATTACCTGATTCCAATAATTCCGTACTCGAACTGCGGACCAAACCAAGAAGACCCCTCTTTTAAAAACCATGAATTGCGGACTAAGCTAAGTTGAATATTGTTGGATGGGAAGAATGAAAATTTTCGTTAAACTTCGAATGGAAACTTTCGCATGCATTTGTTGTTCTCTGTATGCTGTCTGTCATTTCAGCAAATTGACTAAAAATACGAAGAATTTTTCGATTCGGATTAGGGTAGGGGGTAAGGTAGGGTGGTTTTAGTTAGGTTATTATTGAAAATTATTATAATAATCTGTCAATTATACAAAATTCAATTTTTCGATTCGGATAAGGGTAGGGGGTTAGGTAGGGTGGTTTTAGTTAGGTTATTATTGAAAATTATTATAATAATCTGTCAATTACACAATTCAATTTTTCGATTCGGATTAGGGTAGGGGGTAAGGTAGGGTGGTTTTAGTTAGGTTATTATTGAAAATTATTATAATAATCTGTCAATTACACAATTCAATTTTTCGATTCGGATAAGGGTAGGGGGTTAGGTAGGGTGGTTTTAGTTAGGTTATTATTGAAAATTATTATAATAATCTGTCAATTACACAATTCAATTTTTCGATTCGGATTAGGGTAGGGGGTAAGGTAGGGTGGTTTTAGTTAGGTTATTATTGAAAATTATTATAATAATCTGTCAATTACACAATTCAATTTTTCGATTAGGGAAAATGTATCTATGCATTCGTGATAAATATCATTATTAAAATATTTCGACTTGGTCCGCAATTCATGGGTCATTAAAAACACATGACAAATTTTAAAAATCATTTATGGTTTTTGGTCCGCAGTTCATGTACGCCCAATTGAACAGTGCTTTTCAATATAATTTGCCTTAATGATTAAAAGAAAACAACTATTAATTTTTAAATGTTTTATTAAATATTGCAATTAATTACACAGAATAACCCAAGCTACAAAAAATAAAAGCAAAGAATAGGTACACAAATTGTAAAAACACAAATTAAATTAATCAACACCCACATTACAAAACCCAACAACTTCATCTATAACGACATTAAAGTATAAATGGGATTTAGGACATTTTATCCTGTCTTGTCATTGTTTTGACTTTAATTTTCAGTGCCTAAAACACTTCATTATTTTGAAGGCCAAGTTTTGGTATAAGGTTTTTACTTCATTTATGCAAAGTTCTGTTAGATGGTAAATAAAGAATCTTTTTCAAAAAATTATAAGCCCTGGGCCCCAAAAAATAAAGTGTTGTTGCATACTTTTTATATTCACTGAAATATCTCTGCAATAACATTTTTTATTTTTAAACAATACTGTTTTACAATTTTAGCCAAATATTTGTTCAAAAAATTGATCACACATCTCCATAAAATTACCAGGAGTATATTTATTTGGCTTCTTTTGTGTCAATTTTGAGTGTTTCCTTTTTAACTTCCTCATTTTTACTTTTAATTTTCTCTTCCTAGGGCTGTCACATGTCAAGCATGGTGATGTTTGTGTTGACATCGGAGAAAACTGAGGAATGGAAGCTGTTGCATTTGCTTTTTCAATATCTATTTCCAGTATCTCCTCTAATGATGATGTTCCAGGTGCAGATAATTCCCGTTGATATCCAATGATGCTATCTATAAAATTGAAATATTATTTACTAATGTTGATATGATTCACATTCTATATGCTGTTATCTTTAAACATTTCCTAAACAGCAGACTTACCAGGTTGATGCATTTCTTTTGGTAAAGTTTCTATTCCAGGAACCTTAGCCATTTCTCCCCCGAATAATGATGTTCCAGGTGCAAATAATTCCTCTGGATATCCTTTGATGCCATCTATAAAATTGAAATATTTACCAATGTTAATATGAATCACATTCTACATGTTATAGATTGTATACAGTCCATTGGAACAGCCTGTAGACTTATAAGAACTTACATAGACCAACGGAAAAACCAAAAAATAATTCCAGAGGACTATAAGTGATCCTCGGTATGTGTTTTGGATTGTTCTATAGATTGATGTGTATTTATAAGTCCATGAGTTGTTACCACTGACTTCGTACATTTTGAACGTTATGTAGATACGTACCTGATAATATCATTTGGAAATCTGAACAAACTTAGTTCTCTGGTTTTGGAAACACATCCACTTACTATACAACTTACTTTCTCCATAATTTCACTGTTTTAAAGATAATGCAAACAAAACACTTTCCACACAAATGTAATCCGGTAATGACCTTATAGTCCGGGAAAGTTAGGCCGAAAGTTCTCGTGAAATTGAAAAGATTTCCACCAGAGATTTGTTTTTTTTAACGAAAGAGTATGTAGTACATACTACTTTCCTAGATTTGTGACAAGATTTCGCTGGAGCTTGCGATGCAGCTTGCAAGCATAGCTTGGAGCACGTGAAATGCAACACTTTTTCGTCCATAACTTTTTTAGATTTGATTGTACAAAAAAATTGTAGGCATCAAAATTGTAGGGAATTTTATACCCTTTAAGATGACGTAATGCAATACTAGACATTTTTTTTAACTCTTAATTTTTGAAAAATTGAAGAAATGTTTGCAAAATGGTTTTTTAAGCGACAAACATAATTAGAATAACAATAACGACTTCATAATATATGAAAATATAGTAGTCCAGCACCTGAAAACGTTGTTGTTTCAGATTTTGAAAATTCAAAATGGCGGCCTTACAAAATTTCAATATAATTATATTTTTTTTTCAATCTTGTCTCATTTCATGAACATTAACGCTATCGATACGCGGTTTGCTGCAATCGATAGATAATAAGCTGCAGTTTTATGAACAATAAATAGAAATTTTTTTAAAATCTTTTTACATTCCTTTTTACGAGTTTAACTGAAAAAAAAATTTTTCTCTCCGTTTTTCTTAAATTTTACGTTGGAAAATATGATTCATGGATTCATTAATATTCTGAAAACGTTTGTCTTCAAAAACCACGTATTTTGAAAAAAAAATTTCAGATTCGATCATTAGAAGCGGAGAAAACAGTATTCAAAGTTCAATAGCCACTGAGACAAAAGTATTAAAAATTTCGAGTTTCTGATCGACTCGTTGAATGGTTTAATAAAAATAGAATAGTACTTTAGTCCGTGCGTCAAGCTAAAGAAGATGTAAATGCAGAGCTTGTTCGTTTGGCCATAAACTATTCCTCACAGTATCCTTTTGTTGGCATTATTACTGAAGACGTAGATATAATTGCTATATTGAGTCAATTAGCTCACAACAAGAAGAATATTTACTTGTTTAAGTAGGCAAAAGCAAAGCAGGAAATAAATTTCAAGTATCATATGCTCAAGGAATTCATTACGTTATTACATGCTTTTAGCGGCTGTGACACTACATCTGCTTTTTATATGCAAGGTAAATTTAAATTAATGAAAATTCTTAGCGAGAACGCAGAGCTTCAAAATACTCTTAAAATATTTTATGATCAAACAAATAAAGTTGATGTGGAGAAAGCTGGTATTGAATTTGTAAAATATGCTTATCAAGGAAAACCAAACGAAACCGAAACTTTAAACGATTTGAGATTTACATGTTTCCAAAAATAGTCTGCTAAGAAAACTTTTAATTTGGCCATTTTACCATCGACTCAGGCAGCAATGAAATTTCATTCTTTTAGAGTGTTCTATCAACTACGACTGTGGGATAAAGATAAAACAATTGTTGATAAAATAAAAGCTACAGATTGGGGATGGAAGTTAATTGCAAATTACGGGCTGGTGCCATAAACTACAGATGTAGAACTGATTCCTAAATAATTAATGTCGATTATTTCATGTGCTTGTACCACTGGATGTTCTAATGCGTGGTGTGGATGTAAAAAAGTTGGGATTTATTGTACGATTTTATGTAAAGGCTGCGAGGGTAAGAGTTGTAATAATAAAGAAATGGAAAGTATTTCATTGAATGATGATAATGATAATATCAGTTTAAGTGGTGAGCATAGCTTTGACATGAGTAACTTAGTTGAATGTGAACTTGCAATTGATACTAGCAATATTTTAGATATTTCATGCGATGAGAATGACAGAGAAGATATAGAGCAACCTCGACTGAGACCGAAAATAGCGCGAATTGTTCAAAGATATTGTATCTTTATGTATAAAAATATTGTATTGTAATTTAAATGTAAATATTAGTAGATTGTGGAAGATTTGTGAATAATTGTAATATTTGTACAATATGCGTAATAAAGTTTCTAGGCACTAGAATCTATAATTTACTTCCATTTAAATTAAAGAAATCACTTAATCAATTTAAAAGTAGGGTTATTAAGCATCTTTTAGGATCCGAAAGAGAAATGTGTGAATTTGACTTTAAATAAAAATTAAAAATAATTAAAATAAAAAAAAAATGTTAACATAAAAAAATTATTATCATATATTTCATATTCATATTCGTTTCTTTTTTAATAAGTAGGTATATGATTTTGCATTCTGTTTTATTATTGTAATATTGTAATGTATTTATTATTGTAGGTAATATTGTGTTGTATTTTATTATGGTAATATTGGATTGTTGTTTATTGTTTGAATATTGTATTGTATTTTATTATTGTAATATTGTGTCTTGTAATTGTAATTTCAAGATTATTATTTGAGTGAACAAATTCTAAATAACGTCATAAATACTAGATACCTCACCTAATGACCACGGACAGCCTTTGGCATTGTGGTGTTTGGCAGTGTTCAGTGTTTATTTGTATTGGAGAATTGGAATTTCTATGTTATTTTATATAGTAGAAGATAGTCTTGGCTGACTAGTTAAATAATTAAATATATTTATTACTTTATATATGTATATACCATACACAATAGTTTATTATGCAAATGGAATATTACAAATAAAACTTATTATTATTATTATAATTTACTTATACAGGGTGTTTCATTGGGAAATGGGCATACGGTAAGGGTAGGTAGAGGTCGCCTAGGTGGTTCTAAAAAACCCCCATATGATGGGTCTAGCGCTCTTTATAACCGAGATACAGGGTGTTTTATGTATTTTGACTATTTCTTTGATGGTTTATAACTTACGATCCACATTGTATATATTTTTCATATTCACAGCATAAACTCTTCATCCTGTATTGTACTGAATACCAAATAAATTATAATTCATAATCCAGGTACCGACTAGAAAAAAATGAAAGAAATTGAATCAGTTTAAAACAACACCCTGTATATTAAAATTTTGAAAATTCGTTTGCAGATTTGAAAAGAGCAGAAAAAATTATGTCAAAGCAAATGTGTTTTGTGCTTCCGCATACAATTTTCGTACTTGTTAATTTGAGTCAAAATTATTTTTTCGATGTAAGGGTGGTACAAAATTTAAAAAAAAAAAATACTTTTTCTTCTCTAAATAATAATCTTTTACTTTCAATCAATAAAATCCCTAACCATTTCATAATCTCCTAAATTTTGGATCACAACCAATGTAAAATAAGTCGACAGGCCTATACATTTTAAGACAAAATGCTAATTTCAATAACTAACTTACAAACACCCCGTATGTGTAATACAGTTATGATAATTGTATTTGTCCATTATGCTACACTTTAAACAAATAATAAAATGCGAAAAAATTACATCCCGGAAAAGTATAACTTTATTTTAACAGATGCTCAAAGTGGCCACCATTTTGCTCAATACATTTCTGTGCTCTTTTAGTAAGATGTCTAATAGATTTCCTAATCATAGCTTGATCATTTTTCAATTCCTCGCATGCGTCCTGGATTCTCTGTAAAAGGTCTTCTCTTGTATTTATTTCAGTTGAATAGACTTTGGATTTTAAGTAACATGATAGTCGATTGGGTTAAAGTCGGGTCCCCTTGCAGGCCAGTTATGAGGTCCTCCCCTGCCTATCCAATTATTTGGGAAGTTGTCGTTCAAAAAGTCTCTCACTATTGCTCTGAAATGAGGTGAAGCACCATCATGTTGGAAGTACATACCCCCAACATTAACATCTGCATTGTCTAGCAATATGGGTAAAATATTTTGCAGAAATTCTAAATATACTTCACCAGTTAGTAAATGTGGGAGAAAATAGGGACCAATTAGCCGGTTGTTAATAACACCACACCATACATTAAACGAGAATCTTATTTGTGAATGTGTTTGTTTTATAGCAAACGGATTTTGTTGGGCCCAAACATGAGCATTTCTTGAATTATTAATACCGTCCCTGGTAAACTGAGCTTCATCGGTAAATAAGCACCTGTGCAATATTCTGTTATTTTGTAATATCCACCTACTAAAAACCAATCTCGGGACTTCATCTCCAACTTGAAGCCTCTGAACTTTCTGTACGTGGTACGGATAGAGATTTTTTTTTTTTAATCTTCGCCACACAGTAGAATGAGGAACATTAGTGGCATGACTGATTCTTCTTGTGCTGATTTTTGGGTCGTTTTGCACAATGTCTAGAATATTTTGTTCCAAACCGATATGTCGTCTTTCATGATGTTCATTTACTGCCACTGTTGGAAATTTACCGTGTTCTCTGAGGTAACTAAACACATTGGAAAAAGTCTTGTCATTTGGTAACCGCCGGCCAGGAAATCGCCGCTCATATTCTCTTTGGGCAGCTTTTCCAGTACCATTACAAAATCCGTAGACAAACAACATGTCTGCATATTCATTGTTATCAAATTTATGGGGCATTTTCAACAAGTATTAACTGGTTATCTATCAACAAATAATCACTTAACGAACGCAAGAACACAACTACAAACTCTCAAATCATTAACTGTCAAAATTACACCCTAACATCAGCCAACTTGACAATTACAGCAAATTGGGATATCAAACATCACAACCAATGTAAAATTGTATGCGGAAGCACAAAACACATTTGCTTTGACATAATTTTTTCTGCTCTTTTCAAATCTGCAAACGAGTTTTCAAAATTTTAATATACAGGGTGTTGTTTTAAGCTGATTCAATTTCTTTCATTTTTTTCTAGTCCGTACACCTGGATTATGAATTATAATTTATTTGGTATTCGGTACAATACAGGATGAAGAGTTTATGCTGTGAATATGAAAAATATATACAATGTGGATCGTAAGTTATAAACCATCAAAGAAATAGTCAAAATACATAAAACACCCTGTATCTCGGTTATGAAGAGCGCTAGACCCATCATATGGGGGTTTTTTAGAACCACCTAGGCGACCTCTACCTACCCTTACCCTATGCCCATTTCCCAATGAAACACCCTGTATAAATAAAATGTTCAATTTCTGGCACCTATTATAATCATTTCATACCCAATATCTATAATAATTATACAGAAAAAACTGTAATAAGATTTGTAGTTCCAATAAAACCGAATGAGAACCATAAAACTTCGTTCAACCGCGCCCTGCCACTACTGCCTTCTTCTGTGCACACTGAGTCAACTATGAATTTTTATTCATTCATTAACAGTACGTAAAAAAAATGTGAGTATTTAGAGTTTTTATTAAACAATTCAACGAGTCGATCAGAAACTCGAAATTTTTAATACTTTTGTCTCAGTGGCTATTGAACTTTGAATACTGTTTTCTCCGCTTCTAATGATCGAATTTGATTTTTTTTTTCCAAAATGCGTGGTTTTTGAAGACAAACGTTTTCAGAATATTAATGAATCCATGAATAATATTTTCCACCGTCAAATTAAAAAAAAAACGGATAGAACAAATTTTTTTCAGTTAAATTCGTAAAAAGGAATGTAAAAATATTTTCAAAAAATTTCTTGTTATTGTTCATAAAACTACAACTTATTATCTATCGATTGTAAAAAACCGCGTATCGATAGCGTTAATGTTCATGAAATGTGACAAGATTGAAAAAATATATATATTGAAATTTTGTAGGGTCGCCATTTTGAATTTTCGAAATCTGAAAATACCAACGTTTTCAGGTGCCAGACTACTATATTTTCATATATTATGAAGTCGTTATTGTTATTCTAATTATGTTTGTCGCTTAAAAAACCATTTTGCAAAAAAATTTTTCGAAAATTAAGGGTTGAAAAAAATGTTTTTTCTAATATTGCATTACGTCATATTATAGGGTATACAATTCCCTACAATTTTGATGCCTACAATTTTTTTGTACAATCAAATCTAAAAAAGTTATGGACGAAAAAGTGTTGCATTTCACGTGCTCCAAGCTATGCTTGCAAGCTGCATCGCAAGCTCCAGCGGAATCTCGTCACAAATCTAGGAAAGTAGTATATACTACATATACTTTCGTTTAAAAAAGTCAAATCTCTGGTGGAAACCTTTTCCATTTTATATCCTTACTTCCCCGGACTATTAAATGACCTACAAACCCTACAATTACAAATTTTTCCACACAGAACATGTGATCGCAGACAAATGTCAAGTGTCGACTACCTTGAAATATGGCGTCTGAAGACACGGTTTTATGCGAAGCTTCGCTTCTTGTTGTTTGGTGTATTCTTTGACGTAACGCTTACCTATATCGTACAGCGACACACATATTCGGAATCGGATGTCTCACTATCATATTCCGTCTCTTCTCTCTTCTCTTTCGATGTTTTATTTTTTCCTTTGCCAGTCCACCTTCGTTTTGGCTGTTCTTTTTCTGAATTATCGCTAGAATATTTATCAGAATCGTATTTTCCGCATTTTCGTCGAAAAAAGTTCTTTACTGGATTTCTTCTGGAATCGGTATTATCATTTTCTGTGTTACGTCCATTTCTGCTACCTAAGATAAAACACAAAAAAGACAACTCGCTGTATCTCAGAAACTATACACTGTGTCCAAACAATGGTTTCTATAAATTTATAGTATTTTGTATATAGGAGCTTTTGCGATACTACTATTGATTGTGAATGTACAGCGTTGCTGAAAAGTCTCGCACCAAGGGATTATCTTTGACACGGATAAAGGGAAAGTTATGAAATTCTAGGAGACTCTATTCTGCATATTTTAGAGCAAATGTCATGTTTTTGACGTCAGCGTTTAGCGTACGGCCGCCATCTTGAATTTTTTCAAATGAAAACCTAGGTCGTGTGATCCATCACAAAAAAGATTATTTTTTTCTCTTTCCAAAAATAATCCCAATGTATAACTTGACTCGGATATTGTGATAGAAATTTAACAAAAATATTAAAATTATAATTTTAATCAAAACTGCGTGTTACAGAAATTTATAAACTAAACAATTATTTAAGTTGCAAATACTTCATTACAATAAGTGCTCAAAATGCTGGCCATTTGTTTGTTGACAATGATACAATCTCTCTTCGAAGCTACGAATAGAATCGTTGATCATTTGTGGAGTAATTCCCTGCATTTCGAGACGTATGCGATCCTTTAAATCGTTTAAGTTAGTTGGTATGTTTACATAAACGTGGTCTTTCAGGTAGGCACAGAGAAAAAAATCGAGTGGTGTCAAGTCGGGTGATCTTGCCGGCCACTCAATTGCACCTCTTCGACCAATCCATCTCTGAGGGAAAATTGTATTTAAATATTGCCTAACGTCTCTTTTGATAATGTGGAGGTACGCCATCTTGTTGAAAGTATACGTTCATATTCGGAAATAATCGATTTATTTCAGGTATAATTTCATTTTGTAGTACGTCAAGATATTTAGCACCGGTCAGCGTACCTTCAATAAAAAAAGGACCGATCAAATGGTTTTTCACCAAACCCGCCCACACATTTACTTTTTGAGGACGCTGTGTATGAACCTCCTCCATCCAGTGCGGATGTGTATATAATCTTTGGTGCGGATTACAATCTGACCAGTACCGACAATTATGTCTGTTAACAGAACCGTTCAAGCAAAATGTGGCTTCATCACTGAATACTAAAAAATCTAAGAAATTGTTTTGCATCCTTATTTTCTCTGCAACTATTTCACAAAATTGTAATCGTCTATCAAAATCATCCTCGTCCAATTGTTGAAGATTTTTAACTTTATAGGGATGAAAGTTATTTTTATGCAGAATAGTTTGTATAGACTGTCTAGAAATACCGTGATTTCTTGCCAATATACTTGTAGATGTTTTAGGGTTATCTTGAACATCTAATAGAACATCTAAAGTTTTACCTTCATTAGTTGCACTTTTCGGTCTACCAGACCTAGGAATATCTTTTACACTACCAGTTTCATTAAATTTATTTACTAATCTCGTCACTGTAGATCTACTTAAAGGAGGGCGTTCAGGATTTAAATCGTTAAAAAGATGAGTTACTTCGTCATGGGTACGCTTGCGATCATTAAGATTTGGATGCGTTGTTTTTCCGATAAATGTGCCATTATTCTTAATTTACTTTTAAATTTCGTGCTAATTTGAAATTAGTATCAGTTTTGACAATTTGTTCATAAATAATGAACTAATGATGTGGTTGACGTTTTTAATGCCTACCATTGTTTTTTGTTTTATTTTAAAACCCTACAAGTCCAAATAATTGGTAGGTACGGTACACTTTAATTTAGAAAAATGAAAACGATATTTTATAGGACATTTTGTAGTAAAGTGATACATTGGGATTATTTTTGGAAAGAGAAAAAAATAAGCTTTTTGTGATGGGTCACACGACCTAGGTTGTCATTCGAAAAAATTCAAGATGGCGGCCGTACGCTAAACATTGACGTCAAAAACATTTGACATTTGCTCTAAAATATGCAGAATAGAGTCTCATTCATCGTCCTAGAATTTCATAACTTTCCCTTTATCCGTTTCAAAGATAATCCCTTGGTGCGAGACTTTTCAGCAACGCTGTATATTGTGTAGCTGAAAATATAATATACATGATAAATCGACAATCAGGAATGTATGAGCATATTAAAAGGGAAATTGAGTTGTTGTGTGCACAAATATTCACCTGCATTGTTACAGTTACAATAAGGGAATGAAGTTTGATCGCCTTTTTCTATTTTATCCGGTTGGTTGCTGAAAGTTACATTTTTTTTGTCGTTTTGATCTTCTACCTGGTCTTGTTTTTGCTCATCCAGAATATCCGCTACGTGTTGTTGGGGAGACTCAACGGGTTTATTAATAACGAGTCGTTTAACCTGGAAAATATTTTTCCAAATTATAAGAACGAATTATATCGCGTTTCGATGGTACCTATACACGGGTAAAAGTGTCCAGTACGCGTACTCTGTAACTTGATAGAAATGGAAAAGAAATGGTAAAGAAAATAAATTTCTCGACATTTCGACAAATGCTACACTCTATGACTTTTTACTGAAAACTTCGGGAGAGCTCGGGTAGAAAAAAGCGAATACTCCCTTACTTGAAAATGTTTACACAATTTTTATATCTTGTGATGTTTTAACATTTAGTTGCCAGTGATATCAATTATTTCAATTTCTAAGTTTTGTATTATGTCTCTTCATTCTGCCATTCCATAAAGGATGTATAATTTTTTATCAATCTTTAAAATATGAGAGTGTTCATTTGTTCTATGCATAAAGTATTATTGACATAACTAATTTCTGTGCTACAGTAAAGCACAAACACCTGAGAGGTTGAAAACGTTCAAGCCCACGATGCGCATTCGTAGGGCGGACAGAATCAACCATTAAAATACTTTTAAAAAGTTCAGGAGCGTGTCCTATTGGCGACGGGTGTCGCAGTGTAAAAAAATTCATCGTGAAATGAAGTTGATTGAAGACGGTGAATGTACATCATTTGTAACACCAAACAAAAAGATAAAAACAAGTGCTGCAAAAAACTAATTTGGACGATTTGGATATAGGACGTCTTAGACGATACATTACAAAGTTTTATATAACTGAAATGAAGTTCCAGCTTTGAGACGTATACATAGAAAATTTACATAGGAATACAATTATGAAAAAAATTGGATTCCGTTGGCGAAAAACCAGAACCAACAGAAAGTTATTGATGAAAAAATACAATTTTGTATGCCAAATGGAACGTTATAGAATCGTAAATCGTCCAATTATACAAGGTGTCCCGTGAATAATTACCGTAAACTAGAGGATTGTTAAGAAATATTTAAAATACCCGAATGTAACTTTCCTCTTACCTTCTTAGTTTGTGAGATACAGGCTGTTAAAGGGTGCAGAATAACTACATTTTATTGCATATCTTCTCAGGGGATGAAAGTACAAATTTAAAATTTTTTGTTCAGTGATGAAGATTGAGGTAGGTATTTGGAATACAATTTTTTGAAAAAACCCTCACCGGGAAAATTACACCCCTCCGAAGATTTTAAAAAAATTGTTTTACTTTCCTAAAGACACGAAATTTGGTAAATATTGTTTGTCAATAAAACGATACATTCGACAGGTTTTTGTTCATTGTTTATTTAGTTTTGTTTTAGTTGTAAGTATTAGCCTACCTAGTAGAATCATAATTTGGTTGGCTGTTGTCCAATAAAATGCTGTTTAACATGAGTTTGTAATACATTTATTTTGTTTTCTCGTAAATGCTCAAGTTTTCGAAAAAACTTCTAGAGATAAAAAGTTAGTAAATTAATTGGGCTTTTATCTGAAAAAAACTGTAATGTGAGAAAAAATAATATATTTTAGTTGACGATTTCAACCCCTTATAAGCATACTTCAGGAAAATAAATCAAAATGGGTAGTTTTATTGACATATACTGTGTTACTAATAAAAAAGCTTTTATACATAGGTTATACCGAACTTATATCAGAAATAGTTATACCAAGTATAAGGAAAGTAAACTCTTCCACAAATAAACTCGGAATAACATTGGTATAACTATTCTCCTTTTATTCCAAAATAATAGTTTTGCAACGTCGTAGCCGTTCAAACAAGTAGATAAAAGTCCCTAAATTTCAAGAAAAGTTGTCATATTCGTGACGTTCTATGCGATTGACAAATGCATTTACGAGCAAAAAAAGAAAAACGAATTTGTTTATTTACATTCGTGACATTTTTGTATTAGCAGTCACGCGCAGTAGTGAATTATTTTAAAAATTCGTTTTCCGTCTATTTTCAATATTAATGATATCATTCACTTCTTCAACAGCCTCTACAGCTCTCAAAAACATTTTGCTCACTTGTTGAAAATGCGTATCAGAAAAAAACGTCAATTTCTTTTAGGTTATAACACAGTTAAACAAGGGTAGGGGTCGGTATAACTTTTGGGTCACTACTTATACTGAGTATAACATATTCTCAAGTTATTCCGAGTTTATTGGTAGTCATTTTTCTTATTCTTGATTTATTCTCAGTATAATATTTTATAACAGGTTTATTTGTAAGACCGATAATATTTACAAAAGTTCGTGTCATACAGGGAAAATAAAAAAGAAAAACTGTTTTTTTTTTAATTTTCGCAAAGGTGTAACTATTCCGGGAAAGGTCTCTTCAAAACACATCATCAGTATTAATTCTGTTAAATTCTAATATGCCAGTGGCGTGGTACGAGATGTAAATAAACTTTTATCGTGCCATATTTTTTAAACACCCTGTATTTAGAGCTAAAGACGATACAACACTTCATTTTGAAGATTTTTAATTTTTTATTGCGGTAAGACACAATAAATTAGTAGTAGTTGTAAATATTTTCTTAATACTTTACATTCCCTTAAATTGATTCGTACATGTTAAAATCATTAAATATGGCAAACATTTTAACACAAGCGCAGACAATTTAATTTCATTCAAAAGCATAGTTACCTATGCTTTTGTCTTAAAGCTGTCAACGTCATCTAATAAATAATTACTTGTGAAAATATTTAACTAGTATACCTACATACTTTCAGTTATTATTGTACATAGTATTATTAGTAATTATTAATATGGTGCTTTACAGTCTTGTGGAATATGCTGACATGAATTTAGTTCTAGGAGAATGTCAGGGTAATTCTGAACGTGCAGTAAGGCGGTATATCGAAAAATATCCTTGCTGAAATATTCCTAATCGACGAACATTTATTGCTGTGGTACAACATTTAAGATAAACTGGAAGTTTTAAACCCGCAGCTCATAACCGTGGAAGAATCAGAAGAATTCGGAATGTTAGAAATAAGGTAAGTGTCCTTAATATAATTGAAGCCACCCCTTCTATCAGTGTTCGCAGATGCACATTGAAAACTAGAATTTCCAGAATGTCAACAAAGAGAATTTTAAAAGAAATGCAGCTGCACCCTTATCATTTGTAACAGGTGCAAGATATTTTGGATGCTGATTATGAACTTATGAATTTTTGTTTTAATGTATTGGTTACCGATGAAGCAACATTCACACGAAGTGGTATTTTTAATTGAAGAACTATTAATTACAAACCCATAAAAAACGTTTGTGTTAAAATTATTTGGAAATGATCTAAAAGTAGGTACTACAAATTTATTTAAAAAAAATACAACTTGAAAAAGAGTCGTATGCCCGTTTGCACCGTTTGGAATGTAAGCACGCCTTTCGTAAGTTACTCTTAACTTTAAGACCTAAGTAGCTTCTGCTTGGTCGATGAAAAATTTACTTGAATTGTTAGTCCACATAGGCTGTTAACGTCGCAGGGTGGGTTTAGTTCATTTCTGTTATTTACGAGATATTGTATTCTTAGAAGTTATTGTGATTGAGATTTTGTTTTATTGACTAAAACTATTTTGTTGGTAATTATTAAAATTATGGCTTATTGGCGACCATTCGAAGAGGAAGATATTGTTATAGGCTTCGAAACAATGAATATATTAGAAGAGTAAACAGACGTATTATTCTATGCCAACATAAACAATGTCAAAGTTTATTTATTTACTCTGCTTGATTCCATGTCGCAGTGAATATAATAAGTTGTTTGATTGTTGTATGTATAAAACATGAATATTTTATAGTTAAAATTTTTTATCAAAAGTTTTGAAATTTCTGAAAGTGGAGAGTAGGGATTTGAGACAATACACAGAAAGAAATTTGGTATGTTCTAGTCGCGATCTACGAAAAATATGATACAAAATATGTACAGGGAATTGAAACAAGGAAATAATGGGTCAAAGCATGGAGTATGGAGCTGCTGAAAGAATACATAATTGACAAAAATTCCAAAAAAATCCATTATTACAGTTATCGGTAAAACTGCTATTCATCGGAAAAAGTGAGTACAGAAATCGTTAGTGCGTCGAGATCCTACAATAATGAAAAATGTGTCTGAAACCGGTTCTACTTCTGCTTACAGATTTCTTTATCTCGCCGACAAATTGTGAAACGGTGGAAATTAATTTTACTCACAACTATACTTGGTGCGATGGCTAAAGGCCTGCCTTCCACAGTGAGGTGAAGTGAAGTTTTTAATTTTATTTTTATGCTTCAATGCTAATTATCATAATTTTGAAGAACAATATAATACAAGCGATGTGTAAGCCAGAAGAACTTGGACGAAAAAATCCATTACCTAAGTTTATGTAATTAGATCCAGTAATATATCTTGAAAGTAAAACATAATGAATAAAAATACCTATTATTCAAAAAAAACAATATTCATAATCTCATCATACTGAATAACCAACAAGAACAATGGCAAAACGGGATAAGTATGTATATAGAAAGGCCCTTTCAGTCGTTTCTATTTCTTTCTGCTGAACATTCACACGGAACCACTATAGAATCCCCGAATAGACATAAGTAACCTTACAAGAAATTTACGAATATGGAATAGTATACACTGTGGGCCAGAATAAACGAGTACATTTTTTAATTGAAAATATTTTTTTTGTTTTTTGGGCGATTTATTTTCTTTTTGCAGGGCTAATAACCTAACATGTCCTCAACATGACTATAAATTTGAAATAAAAAATAATGTACAGGGTCGGACTTATAAAAATTATATAACAGTGCATTTGAGCTCGTTGCAAATGAAAACTGTCTTAGCTAAAATCGTACTAATATGCTTTTTTGGTAGATAAACTATCCAGAACACTTCAGTAAAAAGGAAATTTTCTGAAATTACCGGATTCGCGAAATAACATTTTTTTTATTAAATAATGGTGGCCACATTCATAATATTTGACTCCAAATTTTAAAGTTACTAAACTGTTTTCATAAATGTGTTATTTGTTAAAATGTTATTTAATAAAAAAATGTTATTTCGCGAATCCGGTAATTTCGGAAAATTTCCTTTTTACTGAAGAGCATATTAGTACAATTTTAGCTAAGACAGTTTTCATTTGCAACGAGCTCAAATGCACTGTTACATAATTTCTTTTATAAGTCCGACCCTGTACATTATTTTTGCTTTCAAATTTACAGTCATGTTGAGGACTTGTTAGGTTATTAGCCCTGTGAAAAGAAAATGAATCGCTCAAAAAACAAAAAAATATTTTCAATTAAAAAATGTACTCCTTTATTTCGGCCCACAGTGTATTATTCTGGTTAGAATGAAAATTCGATGCGAGTGTAAAGTTCCGAGCGCGAAGATTTTAAATATATATTTTCAAATGGAAATGAACAAAAGATAATTTATATTACTCAATAATTCAAGAAACATTCTACCTACTTTGTATCAATTGTTATATTTGTACAGTTCTCGAATTGAAAAACTAGTCCATTATTGAATGAATTTTCAACAATAGCGTGGTTTGTGAAAGATGAAGTAACAGTCACATTATTTGAAGTGGAAGGCATGATTAGCGGAGTATTAGATCCAGTAATTGATGAGATTAACTTATTCCAGTATATTATTTGCACTCTTTGTAATTTCAGGTGTTGTATTTTCACAGTCTGATTTCGAATCACTGGATAAATTGACACTTTTTATATTTTCGAATGAAAACGTGACAGCAGTAATTTTGTTCCTTCGTAACTCAAAATAAACGTAAATTCTATGAATAAAAACAATCCTTCCGATAAATATGTTGAAAGGAAACGAACGACAAAAATCTTTGTAAAAGAACTTACCGATTAAGACGACTATAATGTTTAATTTTCTCTCACCCAAGGTTAATAGGAGAGGATAAAACAAATATACATAGGAATGAAGGAATAGGGTAAACTTCACTAATAACGCACAGATTTGTCACACGGTTTCTACTTCAAAATTTCTATCTGATAAGCAATACCTCCATTCGATATTGTTATTAAATACTACTTTTAAAATTCGATTTGGTTCTATTTGGACAAAAACGCGGTGTTGCCAAGAATTATCCAAAATTTGAACGATTAGCGCAAAGATCCGTTATCTTTTCAGTCAAATTAGAATGAAAAAGAAAATAAACAAAAAAACATTCTAATTTCAATAAAATTGCACTCCTAATTAGAATACCATCGTAACCAACAATTATAATAAATAGGGGTTAGCGAAACTTAAGCCTACTTGTAAAACTTAATCCATAGGTATTCATATGGGTGGCACTATGCAGTGTCCGTTTCTAATAATTAAATTTCTTAAAATTAAAAAAAAAACTTTACCACTCTTAAATAAAATACTCAACCCATTCCCTGTTACTGGGAAGGCAAAGGACATATTTTTATCACCGGACGTGTAAACACCCCTTTACTAGTTTTACACATTCCGCACAACTCCATTATTACCTGGATGTATGAATGTATGTCCAACACTACGGCCAAAGGCCAATGTAAAGGTGGAGCATTTTCCGCCTTTAAAATTAATACCATTCCCGCAGCAATATTAGAATAATCTTTAGACCACTTTTGTCTAGCTTGCATTGACGTCAAATAATCTAATCCCCACCGCTTCCAAAAACCCTGTACCATACTATCGATCAGTTGAAAACGATCGAGTCTGTTTAAATATAGACCATCCAAATTTTTAGAAGGAAATCCTCGTAAAGGACTTAAACTTAAAAAATGAGCTGGAGTCAGAGCATCGGGAGCCTCCGGATCTGCGGTCAAGCGACATAACGGTCGCGAATTAAGAAGGGCTTTCACTTGAGTTAACAAAGTAGATAACTCCTCATACGTTAATAATTGCTCCCCCAACACTCGATAGATATGATTTTTTACAGAGACAGAGAACTAACCAATTCCAAATGAATCGCCTTAACCGCCATACAAATAAACAAACTTACGTAGGCTTTGTACACTGGTGCATTTTTTCTTCTACCCATTGTGATATTTATTGGACCGAAGTAATCCACGCCAGTATGAAGAAATGCACGCGCTTCTTGCACCCTTACCGAGGGCAAATCTGCCATGATAGGTGTTAAATTAATGGGGTTTAAACGAAAACAATTATTACATCTGCGCATTCTTTGCCGAATTAAACTTCGACCACCCAATATCCACAATTTTTGTCGTAAAAGAGCTTCCAACAAATGAGCACCCGTATGCAAATTAATTTTATGATAAAAATCTACCAATCTTTCCGTTAACGTTTCTCTAGCCGGTAGGATGTTTTTTAGGAAAATCCAAAGTTGAATTACTAAGTCTACCCCCGACCCTCAGCAATCCATCCTGCCAAAAAGGTCGTACCTTTCGTAGATAAGGGAAACATTCTTCTTTTGTTCTTAACATTTCGATGTTTCATTTGTACCAGTTTAATTAAAACTGATTCCGCCATTCGATTGTCACTAGCTGATATAAACTTCCGCCGTGGAACCAGCTTCAAAAATCTTAACACATATACCGTAATTCTCAATATTTTATTCCAACACGAGATTTTGTCGATTGGACAAAAAAATGGATGACTTTCAATTAAATTCATCTCGGTAAGTAAAACTGGGGAGTCCATAGCCGGACTGTCAAATTTTGTTGAAAAGCCGGTCATTGAACTTCCGAAAGCCGTATCCAGGATGGAATTTAGAAATATTTGGAGGCAATGGCGAGCTGGTAGAAATTTCGAACGGCAATTAGCAATAAAAGAATAAATAATACAAATATACAAATTGCTGAACGTGTGGTTTCAACATAACCCATTTTATAGTTTTAATCGTACGCCCATGGTAAATGGACATTTTCCCGAATTAACCCCTTATAAAAGGTTACTCATCCTAAATGAGTCCAGCACACACATGATACACTCAAGGCGCAGCACCTCATAATAACATGTGGAAAGGACGATGACGCAAACTTCAATCATTTTTGCCTCTACTAAAAATCACTCAAGGCGGCTAAAGAAGTTTTCACTTAAGAAAATGTTGAATTTTACTATATTAAGAAAGAGCAGGACAGTGTATTAAGGAGGGTTTACTTACATTACTGGCGGGATCGTTTGCAATATTTGGGTAGCAGATTGACCCATTCGTTGAATCTAAAACATTTAAATAAATTACTGCATAAAATTTCACGATAACGTGTAGTTGAATTTTCAACACAATATACCGGGTCATTTATTGGAAAATGCGCATAGAGTAAAGGCACACCGAGGTGATTCTAAATAAATAATATTTTATGCGTCTATCGCTTTTTATAACCTAGATACAGGGTGACTTACTAATTGTCCCACTTAGTTAAATTAATCATAGCTTATGAACCACCTTTTACCTATATTTGTAATATTTGGTACGTTCGTTCTTTATCCATAGCGGTGTCAATTAACATACTAAATAATAATCTCATTTCAGGTCCGGCCTTAGAACAAATTAATTTGTGAGTGTTAACTCGATACCCTTCCCCGTAATATGTAAGACTGAAGGTATTTGATCTTTTCGCATATAATTTTTTCACTGTTTCGATAATAAGGTGGCACAATATTGACAAAATGCATTTTCCCCAAATGATACTATTGGTCTGGCCGTTTTGTGCTCCTACCTGAAATCGACGGTTTTGCCCTCGTATAATTTCCTTCTTTAGGTAAAGTAAACCGGTGTTTCCGATGTCCGTCCGGCGGTCAGGGTAAATCGCAGGTACGTCCGAGGTCCGTCCCGCGGTTAAAAGGGTCAAGACGTTTGTCCGAAGTCCGTCCCGTGGATCCGTATGATAATTTATATTGCAGATATTATAATATATTATAAATTATATATACATATAAGATATAATATTGGAAATTATTATAATTTATTCTTCAAAAAGTGACTAAAAATACGAAGGTGGTTTGGTAGGGGTAGGTTTGGTTGGGTTATTATTGGAAATTATTATAATTTATTCTTCAAAAATTGACTAAAAATACGAAAGTGGTTTGGTAGGGGTAGGTTTGGTTGGGTTATTATTGGAAATTATTATAATTTATTCTTCAAAAATTTACTAATAATACGAAGGTGGTTTGGTAGGGGTAGGTTTGGTTGGGTTATTATTGGAAATTATTATAATTTATTCTTCAAAAATTGACTAAAAATACGAAGGTGGTTTGGTAGGGGTAGGTTTGGTTGGGTTATTATTGAAAATTATTATAATTTACTTTACAAAAATTGTCATTCGATAAATTCACCTATTCGATAAATTATTTATTCGATAAATTGTTTTTCGATAAATTGTATTCGGTCAAATTGTCATTCGATAAATTCACCCATTCTACCTGTGTATCCACCTGACCGCGGGACGGACATCGGTCGGGGATTAAAAACCCTCAATTTTCTGACCGCGGGACGGACATCGGTATTGCCCAAGTAAACCCTATACCCTTTTATACCCTATTAAACTTGAGGTCGGCCGGTTTGCACTCCGATAATCAAGTAAAGTAAGTGATCGTACCTAAATTCCTCCCCAAGATTTGAAATATCCCACTTATTAATCCTCTACCTGAAACAATGTACCTAAATTGGTCCCCGAAAAGATCAGGTACACAAAAATATATACTTACATGAATTCGTTCCCGTAAAAGTATTTGGATCAAAATTATTTCATAAAAACAAGTACAATTTTTTGTTTGAAAATGGTTTAATATGAAAAAAATAATTAAATTTTTGAGGTTTTCTTTTAAAAATTACCGCAACTCAAGAAAAGTACCCATACCTATTTAATTCTTTTTTTTTAGATAAATAAACCAGCCATCAAAAATAAAACAACAGTGCGATTCTGTACCTTGGAACATATTGAATATAGGGAAAAAATGCCACGACCTATAATGTTGTCGACGTTTTTTTTAATAGAACACTCTATATTTTTTATTTTTAGTCACCTTATTACAAAAATGTATCATACATTCGGTACAATAATTTAATTTGATTAAGTTTATTCCAAGTTACAGACTCGCACTTCTAAGGCTATAGAGAGAAAAAATACTCAATATCAAGAAACAAATTTTAATTATTAATAATGATTTACTAATTATACAATGAGTAAAAATGATGTCCACTTATATACTTATATTACCACTTGTTTTAACGCTTATAAAAATATGATATACATTTAACGAAATTAAATCTTGAAATAGATCCATTTTTTTAAAGAATACTCTGACGTACCACGCACGGTTGGATTACGCGTAACCTTGAATGTTCACATAAACTTTGCATTTTTTATATAATCATCTGTTTGGAACTGTTTAAAAATTTCAATATATGAAAAAATTGTTGGGTGCTTGGAATAAAAACTGGAAAGATTCGCACGCATTCGTACTTCTTTCTATGCTATCGCTCAGTTCAGTCCACAAACTGGAAGGAAAAACGGTACCTTCAGAAATGGTCCACCAAATAATCGTAAACCGTAATAAACATTCGTCTTCGAGTTGTATTTCCGCAAAATCGAAAGCAAAATAATCACCTACTTTCGATGGAATCAAAAATGGTAAACCAACGAACCAAGTTCCAAATTTTGCGAAGCCAGGCTTGCGATAAGTGAAACCTTCGGCCTACTTCTCTGGAATTTGGGAACACCGCTTTTAGACCATTGTGAATGGCTATTCCAATGTCCACTACAATAACTTTTGGACTGAGATTTAAACCTAAAGTTAGACGTTTGTTTCGTAACATTCCATAAAGATTTTTGTAAGAACACTCCTTCTTATTCGGCAGTAAACAAAATGATAGTGGAATGTAATGGCCATTTTCTAATATTTGCAGTGTGAACAATTGCAAAAATTATCGAGATAGTAGCTGAATGTACCGTCGACATATAATTTGTCACTATTGCACAGAATAGTAACGTTTGTTGGGCATGTAAATACGACAAGTTCTTTAATATCGTCAGTAATGAACACAAAGTTTTCTTCCTTTAATGTCGTAATAGTGATTGTTTTTATACATTCAACAACATCTGCTCTATTTTTTGGTAAATATAGTTTTTCGTCTGTTAGTTGTTGTATAGATTGTTGCGTAAGCAATGAATGTTATTGAGAGTTATCGTATTTAATTGGTCAGTATTTTCTTTTAATGGTGAATGTATTCTTTTAGAAGGCTTCTCACATATGTCATTGGTCGCTTCCGTTTAACACTAGCACTAATTATCCGATCGTTTATCTTTTCAATATTTTTTTCATGGGTGTGGTAAATTTCGCTATGCATAATCAAATTTTCTGAGTCTACTTTATAAATTTTAGACATACAGGAGCGATCCGAACATCGCCAACACATTTCACCACTTTTTAGTTCTTTATGTTTGGTACCTAAATTTCACAGAATCTAACATTAACACTTGTTTTCCACGTTCACTTAATCTTACAAAGCTTTCCAAAATGTCTTTTTTCACAAGTATACTTATTATTATTTCAGAATGTAGGCTGGGTGTAAACTAAATTCAATTTTAGTAAATCTTACTATGTATTTACTAAACTTAAATAAATATTCCCAGAAATTATAATCCCTTGTTCGGTGACGAATTGAGTTGTGCTATTAAAGCACTGTAATTTGCATGGATAAAAATTTAGGGTAGGATTATCTGATAGTACCTCTTCGGAGATGAGTTTAGGTACACACGAAGTAAGTAGTATATTTCCGTAGAAATAGGATATTCTGAATGTTTAAGCAGGTGAAAGAAAAAATAAATTTTAGTTTGTGATAAAGAGTGTGGTGAATTGGTTAGGCTAGGTTCCACTCCTAGGAACTGTAAGACTTTGTCGTTGGTGGAGAGGCTCAGTAACTTCCTACCTTCTCGCACCGCAAAGACGGGACGGGAAGGGAAGAGTGAAGCCAACAAACAGCTCAAAAATGGTCAGTGGGGCACTGGTGGGGGTACTGATGTCAGGTAGGTAGCACTAGTAAATGCCAGTAGAAGATCCAACATGCCCAAGTTACATCCGAACACACTGATAAGTCCTACCAGATACGGAGGGCGAACGGCGAGTTCCCGGCGCCGTAAAACCGGGACCCCTCGGCTATGGTATGGTAACCCAGACAGAAGATTCCCGAAGGAGAAAACCTGCGGAAAAAAAACCGTTAACCTACTGTTGAAGATATCGTGCCTATGCGTGAATAGCCCCACGATACAGTGGTCACGAACGATTCCCTTGGGTTACCAGGTGAGGACCCATTGAATACAGCCTTGCTGGTGCATGTGGTGCTCTGCATCGGTCGACTGCTATTTCCCTTGCTACTCGTGGGATTATTATGGAAGATAATGACCTAACAGTAAGTACAATCCTTGTCCGGTGGGAACCAGCTGGACGAGGAGAATACTGCTGGAACAGACAGATAGTAGGTGACCAAAATTTGTGAACCTCATTTTTGAGGACAAACAAGGTTACTCCTGACACACTTAGGGCCCGGAAACATAGTAGACTTAATAATAATAATAATAATAACGTTTATTTGCAAAGAAAAAAAAAGTTACAAGAAAACAACAACAAATACAAAATATACAAATAAACAACATAAAACCACAATAGTCCTAAAACTGTCTGTGGGAAAAATATTGTAAGATATTAGCATATCAACATTTAGCTAATAAAACAAAATAGATAATAGATAAAAACAAAGAAATAGCACAAATATTGAGTATACATTTAAACGCACCAAATCATTTGGCAAATAAAAGATATCATTTCATTTCTATCCGGAATTCATCACGCGGAAAATTGAATAAATGACTTTTCAGAAGGAATTTAAATCGACTAAAATATGTTGTAGTTGTTATTTCTAGTGGGAGAATATTAAAAACTCTAGGGGCCAGGTATAAATGACTTCTCTGTCCTATACTCTTAGCAGCAAAAGAAGTTTTACTTTTTTGTGCACTGTACCGGGTTGGGTACAAATGGTCAATATTTTCCAGTTTTTCTATTTTCAAATTGATTTACACAAAGAAAAAAAAAGTATAATTGTCTTATATCTAATAGTTTACCCTCTAAATATAGCTGATCAGAAGAAAAATTTCTTGTTTTACCTAACATTATTTTTGAATTGTCACTAATTTATGAAGATGTGTGGGTAATGCACTGCCCCAAGCTAGAATGCCGTAACTTAATCTTGATTCTACCAACGCGAAGTACAATATCTTTAAATGGTTTATATCCAAAATAGGTTTTATATTTTTGAAACGATAAATTAGTGTTCTTAATGTCTTGACCATCTCATTAATATGAAGGTTCCAACGAAGATGCTGGTCGATCGTTATACCCAGATACTTTATAGATTCTGTAGAAAGAAAATATGAATCTTGATCTTGCCGTGGTTCTCTTATAGTTAGAACGTTATAATTTGGTAATCCGTTTTTGTAACAAGCAAAAGGTAAATACTTTGATTTTTTTATATTAATTGTTAGTAATCTACTGTCGAACCATTTTTTAATTAGAACTAACTCTTCTTCCGCGAAATTTTTAACCGATGCCCATGAACTTCCTTCATAAAAAATGACGGTGTCATCAGCATAACTAATTATAGACCCCCTTGTTATTAACTTCAAAAGATTATTCACATAAATACTAAACAAAAATGGACCAAGCACCGTTCCTTGAGAAACCCCGTATTTAATAAGTAACTCTTCACTTTTTATACCGTTAACCTCTACACTTAATGTTCTTAGCCAATTAAGAAGATGTAATTCGGACTCCAGAAAAAGGAAGATATTGGACACCTCAATATGTACACCTACTGAGGAGGTTTATGAGAAGAAGGAGTGCCCTGAAGTGTTTGTGCTCACAGAGGCCATTGAAACCAATAGGTACCTAATTAATGACTTGGAATCGTGCATTGAAAAGAATACACATAGGAAAATTAAGGAGATATTCTCCAAATTACAGAGAAACCTAAAGGCGTTTGAAAGGCCCATGATAAAAGATTGGTTGGAACAGGTAAAATATAAACCAATTCAAAAAGCCACAAGCCACATATGAAGCTGATACCCAAACTATAGCTATCCTGAAGAAGGAGATTGCAACCCAGACAGACCCGTGGTTACCTGAATACAGGGAACCTCCCCTAGAGTCATTGTTGGGAGTTACAGATACGAAAACTCTGAGTCAAGTAATAGATCGAAAGAGGTGGAGGAGTGTAGTTGGTAACCCATTGAATTCCCCTAACCAGATTTCTAAAGTAGTGTTTGTTGAACCCAATGACACTCAAATGGACTCGAGTATACAAAGACTTTTCAGATACAAGTACCCAGAACTGAAAATGCTATCTGAAGAATTTGATATTTTGGAGCAAGAGACCAGACTAAAAATAAAAGGACAATCAGAAGGTATCCTAAGAAGGGTGATTTAGATATCTCATGACTATTCCATAGGGGACCTGTGTGGAAAGCTGACAACATTGTTAATGGGAACCAAGGATGAAGATAAAATTGTTATGCACGACATACAGGGAATGTCGACTACCAAATTTAGGAAATTGATCGAAGCCATATTTTATGGCAAAAATACGAAGGTAGACATATATACTGCGACTAAAAGGAAACAAGATGACTTTAAGAGACCTACCTATGGAATGATCCTTAGCGGTATTGGGAAACAATACAGGATAGCTTATCGAAACTCGCCTTATAATCTGTGCAATACAGAAAAATTGAAGATTATCAAAATCCTGTTTCCAACAAGGGGGCTATTTTCCGAAGCACAGTGCGGTTCTAGCGCCAGAAATCACAATTTTTGAACTAGAGGAGGCTACTGACAAAATTAAAACAGGTAAATATCCGGGGAACGATGGAATAACACCAGAATCCATACACCTGGTTGTGGACTCTATCACACACCAAGTTCTCAGCATAATGAACAGCCTGCTGAAACACCAGACATTTCCTGATTGCTGGAAAGCAGCATCAGTGTCACTAATACCCAAGAACGACAAAACAGAGGACAGAAAGTTTTGATCTATATGCTTACTTGACACGTTTGGAAAGCTGTTTGAACAAATTATCAAGGCCGGGATAGATAATGTCCTACAGTTAAAAGCAGGGACGTCGAAGATGCAATTTGGTTTTACCAGAGGTAAATCTACCATACATGCAATTAAGCAGATGATAGAATATGTAAACGATGGTAGTCCCAAGTAGCGCAATCTGATACTAGTTGATATCGCAAATGCCTTTAACACGGCCTGTTAGAGTAAGGTTATGAGCAAGCTGGAACAATTTGGCATCAACCAATACCTTCAGAATTTGATTGGTAGTTATCTGGACAAAAGGTTTCTGACAATTGGAAAATCTGTTCATGAAATGACTCAGGGAGTTCCGCAGGGGTCGGTCTTAGGACCTCTACTATGGATTGTCCTTTATGGCGAAGTCCTGGAAGTTAAGCTACCTATGGGATGCAATTTAGTGGCATAGGCGGATGATCTCTTGCTTGTAGTGAAGGCGCTAACTAAGGGACAACTTATCTCTATAGTGAACACAGCCCTGGAAGATCTTAAGTGCACCATAGACAAACTTAACCTGATCTTAGCTCCTCATAATACCGAAGCAATCGTAGTTAGGAGAAAAAGAAATAGAGGAGACATTGCCTTCCTTTTAGGTAATACTATAATAACTCCTGTCAGTGAGGTTAAGTATTTAAAAGTATGGATTGACTTCAAAATGTCCTTCTTCACACATGTAAAAAGAATTACAGAAAAAGCTGACAACAGATAAAATCTCTCCTAAGAATCCTACCAAATATCGGAGGGCCCAGTTTCAGGAAGAGAAGGGTATTATACGGGGTAATCCAATCAACGACGTTATATGCCTCCCCATCTGGAACAACATATTGCAATACCAGACTTATAGTAGTATACTAAACCACACTCAACGCAATATGACCCTACGAATTGCATCTGCAGATAAAACTACATCGGCTGAAGCACTGCAGGCTATCACGGGCTGTGTTCCTGTTGATATTCTTGCGGATGAAAGAAGAAGTATATTCGACAGTGAAAGTCCCACGGACCTAGTAAGGAAGAAATTGAAAAGGCGTAAGTCTTTCGACATCTGGCTACAAAGATGGGAGAGTGAGACCTTGAAAGCTGCGTGGACACGCAGGCTGATTCCCTGGATATATCTCTGGACGCAGTGTAGTTTTGTTTATGTAAATTACTATATTACCCAATTTCTGACTGGTCATGGGTCGTATAAATTCTACACACACAGGTTCGGTAACTCAGATGACAATATTTGTCTGTACTGTCCATCGACACAGTCGAACATACCTTCTTCGTATGTCCGAGATCGCAAGCGCACAGATTGGAGCTGCAAATCGCCAGGATGATAAAAGATGAGGTCAAGTGGAAAAACGCTATTAGGATCATCCAAGAAATCATGAAGGCTAAAGAAACCGAAGAGAGAGATAGTATCCAGGTAATGTGATGTTATTGTAAAAATATGTATATATGTATATAATTTAGTTAATGTTTAACAATGTTATGTCTTAGAATAGGATTGAGATAGGGTATACGAGAACGCCGAATCTCCTTATCGTTACTCCAAACGGAAGGGGGATGTAGGTTCTACCATCATAACGCCAGTACACCCGATGAAATTCTCAAATGAGTAGTGCTAGGTGTTACCACGAATGGCGGTTTCAGGAGGGTCTCTTATTTAGTGCGTGCACTGATAACGTCCTCAAAAAAAAAGGTTAGGTTGGGGAAAAAGGAAATCACTTAATCGGGAGATCCGGATTGAGAAAAAGAAAAGATGGAAGGCACTATGTGAGGAATTTTAGGACGATTGATGGGGTCAAGGGGCAAAACTGCTGTGAACGGCTTGGGATATACTGGAGCACCGTACGCTTTACCCAGAACTAAGAAGGCTGAAATAATTAGAGTACTATTTCCATACAGACAGACATATTAGGAGAAAACAGAGGGGGGTCGGACAAGACGAGCCCTACACAAAGCAGGAGACAAACTTAAGGGTAAATAGGTACCGGGACTAGACGGGGTACCTCCGGAATGTGTAAAGATCGTGGTGGAAGAACACTAAGACGTTTTGTTGGATATGGCAAACTACCTTTTACGGAGAAATATTTTCCCGAACGAGTGGAAAAAATCAAAATTGGTTCTTTTACAGAAGGCAAGGAAACCATCAGCAGGGGAGGCCAAGTCATACAGACCACTGTGTCTGACAATGGTACGAACACCTAATAAAGTACAGACTAGAGGGAGCCTTGAATCAGAATGGAGGACTAGCCTCAAGCCAGTATGGCTTTAGGGAGGGCAGATCTACCGTGATGGCAGTGCAGGAGGTTTATAACACTGCAAAAGGAATAAAGCTGAGCGGCAAGGGACAGAGATGGTGTGTACTGATAACAGTGGATGTCAGGAATGACTTCAATTCTGTACCAGTCAAGTATATATTGAAAGAACTTAAGGATATATGTATACCGAGATATCTGCAGAACATAATAGTGGACTATTTTAAAGGAAGGAGCATTGAGCTTGGACTATTACCATGTTACGGCGGGGGTACCAAAGGGATCGGTACTTGGACCATTATTATGAAATATTTTTTATGACCCCTTACTTGAGATAAAAATACCGAAGGGTTTCAAACTTATTGGCTTCGCCGATGATATAGCCGTGGTGGCGACCGGGGGTAATAAAGAGATCTTGGAGATCGTGATCCAAGAAACGCTATAGAAGATTTGGCGCTGGTTGCAGGATAGACATATGGAGATGGCTCCTGAAAAGACGGAGGTAACGGTGTTATATGGTCTTCGGAGAAAAGAGCTAGATATCTCCCTAAATGAAGTTTGCATTCCGCTGAGCAAACACCAGAAATACCTAGGAATATGGTTATCAGAAGGGCTATCCTTCAAAAAAGACGTCGAGGAAACTGCAAAATAAGCCAGTGATAGGGCATCGAAGCTAGGCAGGATATTGCCAAATGTTGGGGAACCATCGACGGCTAAAAGAAGACTGCTGTGGGGACTTTTTCCATCACTCTATATGGTGCACCGGTATGGAAAGACGCGACGCTCATTGATAATTATAAGGACCAGCTAGTGAAAGCGCAGTGGAAGATGTTACTCAGAGTAGCGTCTGCCTATAAAACCACTTCGAACGAGCACTACAAATAATAACAGGGATTACTCCGATAGACCTGTTGGTGGAGAAGTGAGATCCATAAGTGGGCACGATAAAATAAAAGCAAGGTAGAAAATGGGACGCGTAAAAAATGGGAGGACAGACGGAACAATGGAGAGAAGGGAAGGAGGACAAGGGAAATAATAAGGGACACGGAGAAGTGGTTGGACTGCAGGCATCGGGTACTGGATTATTTTCTGTCGGAAGTTTTAACTGGACATGGTAGCTTCGCAACGTACACTAAAAGAATTGGAAAGACCCTAGATGATAATGCATGCATACTGTCTGAGCAGGGATGATGCGGAGCATACCTTGTTTAACTGTAGTAGATAGACATATGGAGAGTGAACTAGGCCAGGTAATCACCAAAGAAAATGTAATAGATGTAATGGTTGCAAAGGAGAAGTCCTATGAATAGGGGATATGTGAGATCGGTCGTGGCAAAAAAAGAGCAGGAAGAGAGACAGAGAAGAGAATTGGGATAAGAGCAGACATTAAGACCTTGGGCTCTGACGTTATACTCGCAAGGGTGGTTCCAGAGATTCGAGATGCGAAAGGTGGAGATCGGAGTGGTTTTGGTGAGGTCGGCTCTAGTCGGGGATCTACGTTGCTCGAATTCCTTGCGTGCGGGGTGGTCGAGTTAAGTGGTGATCCGGCTGGAGAGAATTCCACACTGCCGGGGAAAAGTAGAACAAGTACCCGGTCCCTGTGAGCAGGTTTCCACCCATCAAGAAAAAGATTAGGTTAGATGTTAACTTGTTGATTAGTTACAAAATTCCCGAGTTAAATTTCCTTCAAAAATATGTTTTCATAATTTTTTTTTACCTTCATCGTCTGACAGATTTGACACAAAAATGCAATTAAGAATAAAAAATCGAATTTAACGATGATAGACCTCTCAAAGTTAATATTAAGGGCTCAAACTTTCACGATATTTTTTTGTATCGTAAAGAATATTCTCGATATAGCTTTCAAAACAAAAAAAACATTCGATTTTTTGGTCTAGTCTAATGTATAATATGCCTAGTCCTAAGTACGGAGAAAGTGCGAAGGAAAGATTGTTTTCCAATAATACTGGGAGTATCCTATTTCTACGAAAATATACTAATCTAGTAGCTACTTATCGGGGCGCTTACCGGCCGACCTCAGGTAAAAGGGTAAGCTTTACTTTATGAGGGAAATTATAGAAGCACAAAACGGTCGACTGACTTCAAATTTCGAGTTAAACATCAAATATTTGTCCCCCTTTCCTACTCAGTTCTTGAGGTAAGTCTCAGAGACCAAATACTAGTAGTTCATTTAATCCTATTCCTAGATGTAATTTTAGGATATCTGTAGGCTTCAGTTTAGGCAAGTATTTCTTCTCTATCTAGTAGTCTCCTAGGTCCTGCAACGAAGGAATCTGTATTTCTACGCATGCCATAAGTATGAGAATGGAGGTTTCTACATTTTCCTTTTCCACTAGCTTTTTGAGGTGTCCATTCTTGCGGCTGTCCTGTTACGACATTTGACCAAACTCTTATAACAGACTTATGGGCTTATTCTGTACAAAAATGTTAGCGGTAACAGCGCTGTAAATTGATAAGGTCGAAAGATGTTACGAAAAAGCTATTCTGTACGCTTTTGATGTAACTTACATCGATGTATAATAACATTTTCGCTGTTAAGATAACGCCGACCAAAACATTCGACGTTAGGAGTGTTTTGACACTGTTTGTTTAAAAGTTTAATTTTAAATTTTCAAGAAATAAATCAAAATGATACTGTAATAATACTGTTTTAATAACAAAATAAATAATACTGTTGTTCCACTCCTAAATACATAATCATTTTCCATTTCACTTAAATATAATTCATATTGCTCATCAGATGTCTTTCTTTTTCGTTTTTTCGTTCTTCTATAATAGTTAATTGTTTAATAATTTATTTTACAAATTATATTATCTAAGTACTACTACTGTTCACATGATGTGTTAGCAAATTCATCAATTTTTTAAATAAAAATGATAAATAAATAAACCCACTAATAAAGTATCCGCATATAATATAACGATAACTTAAAAATTCTTCTACTGGTTCCTTGACCTCTTGCTTTACAGCAATAACTTAAAAATTAGGCAAAGTCTATACAACATAATATATACAACATAATATAAGTTAGCTGCGATGTAATATTGCGCTGTCAATAATTTTTTTACATCGGGTTGTTCAGAATACGATTTTTAGCCGCGCAATTGAATTTGATTTAACATTGCGATTTTAACTACATCGATGTTAAATTTACAGCTGTTACGGATAATTGTACAGAATAAGCCCATAAGTCTACTAGATTTTTCCAATGGACCATTTTTTCCTGTTTTTTTCCAGTATTTCCCTTCCCCAAAAAGCCTTCTCTTTGCTAATTTATATCCCACATCATTTTCTTCCGTCGCCCTCGCTTAGTTCATTGAAATTTTCTACGGATTCTCATACCATTTCAGAACTGATTACACAAGATCTCAGTGCTGTAATGGCTGCTCAACTATCTGACATGGCGCCTTTGCCTATGCCTTCTATAAAAAAAAAACACCTTCTTACTTCCTAGAAATCAAAACACCTGGGACATGCCACAAGATGGTTTGAGAAGGTATAATTTTTAAAGAAACTGGGATAGGAGTGTACGGGCCAGGAACCAATCACTCTGAAAGTTTGGGATAATCCCCCAGTATCTTTCAAGCAGAAATTCATGCCATAAGAAAGTGTACCCAGTTCAATATTGACAAAGGATATAGGAGGCAGAAGATTATCATAATGTAGGATGGTCAAGCAGCCATTAAAGCACTGAGCTCTTGTGTAATCAGTTCCATAATGGTGTGGGTATGCCTAGGCATACTCAATGAACTAGTGGATTCCAGGACACACTGGAATAGAAGGAAATGAAATAGCAGATTGACTAGCAAAGAGGGGGACTGAAAGACCCTTTTGGCGGCCGGAACTCTTTTGCGGTATCAGCCCCAATGTAATATTGGAAGAAATAGGCAAAGCCGAAGAAAAGAGAAGATCTGATCATTGGAAAGATCTAGTAGGGCTTAGACAATCAAAGATTCTGATGGGTTGCTACAACCCGTTGAGATCAAATGAATGCACAAGTCAAAGTAAAACTGCACTAAGTGTAAAGCTCAGGGATCCTAACGGGACATTGCCGCTGAAAAAGCTCAAAATAGTGTAGGAAGAAGAATGTAGATTCTGTGGCATGAAAGAATAAACCTCCATCCATAAAGAATCCTAGGGAACAGCACCTAGGAGATTGTTGGATTGAAGAGGGACATTTACCCAAGTTGAAGTCTGCATATATCGTAAAATTCTTCGGGGAAATAGGACTAACGGAGCTCTGAGACGTTCATCAGGAGCTAAGTAGAAGTAAGGGGTACAATAGATCTTTTAGGTCTCAGTGAATGTCACCCCATCATACATAGATACTTACATTCATACATACAAGCCTTTTATATATACAGTGTGACCCATTTTTAGTGGAAACACCCCCCTAAAATTTGAAGTTGTAAACAGATTTTAATTATTTTTTTTTTGAAATGTTAAGTACTAAAATGTCTACCTTGGGACAAAATTTGAAATGTTTATTCCAATTTTCAGGGCATACTAAGATATTTTTTCTTAATCGAAAATCGAGATTTTTTATTAGCGATTTTTTTATTGAAAAAATCACTACGCCACTGGATTCAGAGTGCCTCCAAAGAGGTGTGACCAAAATTTCATGAAAAAATATTCATTAATAACAAAGTTAAGACAACTCAAAAATTCGAAAACTCACACAGCTAACAGTCACAAAAAACACCCTATATCAACAGATATAGCCATGAGAATATTTTTTTATGATTTCAACAATAAAGTGCCGCCAGATGAAAAAAAAACAAATAGCGTAAATTTTTTTAATTAAAATAACGGAATTACAATCAAGTTTTCACGCAAATTAACTAAAACTAAGACCTAATTGATTTTTCAATTTAAATCTTAGTTGCCATGGAAATGATATTACACTTTGATACTTGTTAAAGATTTAAATGTACTATTGTCAACAGCATTCACCTTACAATTCTTCGAATTATTTTGTGTCATGGCTGCGAGATTGAGAGTAAGAGAGAAAATTGAAATTGTACGCCTTTCGGGAGATGACGTTAGAAGTGCTAGAGAGGTTTGTAGAGTATTTAATGAGAGACATCCAGATCGTCCTCGTATTAGCTGCGGTACGGTAAATAAAATAAATAAAATATTCAATGAAACTGGTGCAGTATCAAAAATGATGTTAAAAAGTAATCCTGTACAAAGACGAAACAGGAATGACAGGAATGATCAAATCATAATAGATTATTTCGGAAATAATCCTAGTGCCAGTATAAGGAATGCCACCTTAGATTTGAATATTCCACGAGAAACCATTCGGAGATGTCTCAAGGCGAAGAATATTAAACCTTTCAAGCCAAAATTTTTACATACACTGCAAGAAGGCGACGAAGTAAGACGTCTGGAATATTGTTTATGGGCCCAAGGGGAATATTTAAACAATATAAATTTCCTACAAAATATTTTATATACCGACGAAGCCACTTTCACTACAAATGGAGTAGTGTCATCACAGAATTGTCGCTATTGGGCAGCGAATAATCCTAACTGGGTAATAAACTGTAAAAGCCAGTATTCCCAAAAAATCAACGTTTGGTGTGGGATATTGAACGAACGAATTATTGGTCCTTTCTTTTTTGAGGAAAACATCAATGCGCAGAGGTTTCTAGAATTTTTAAACACAGAGTTTTGGGATGCTATTCACGAGCTGCCAATCAATGAACGATCAAATTTAATTGTCCAGTTAGATAGGTGTTCAGTTCATTTTGCCAGAGCTGTGAGGCAATGGCTTAACGAATATTTTCCAAACCGATGGATAGGCCGTGGTAGTCCGTTTATAGAGTGGCCACCCAGATCTCCAGACCTCACAGTTTTGGACTTTTTTCTCTGGGGACTTCTCACACAAAAGGTTTACAAAAACCGCTCAAGAGATAGAAATGAACTTTGTGCAAGAATTCGACAGGTATGTGCAGATATTACCCCACAAGAACTAAGGAACGTAATCAGAAACATTCGTAAGCGCTACGACAAATGTATCGAAATACGTGGTGGATTAGTAGAGGCTTCTATTTGAATTAATTGTTGCACTGAATCGAAACATTTCAATAATTAGTTTTCGTTACGTTAATTAAAATTTTTTCCTTCATTATTAGTTGAATTGTGTGAATGTAATTCCGTTATTTTCATTAAAAAAATTTACGCTATTTGTTTTTTTTTATTGTTGAAATCATAAAAAAATATTCTCATGGCTATATCTGTTGATATAGGGTGTTTTTTGTGACTGTTAGCTGTGTGAGTTTTCGAATTTTTGAGTTGTCATAACTTTGTTATTAATGAATATTTTTTCATGAAATTTTGGTCACACCTCTTTAGAGGCACTCTGAATCCAGTGGCGTAGTGATTTTTTCAATAAAAAAATCGCTAATAAAAAATCTCGATTTTCGATTAAGAAAAAATATCTTAGTATGCCCTGAAAATTGGAATAAACATTTCAAATTTTGTCCCAAGGTAGACATTTTAGTACTTGACATTTCAAAAAAAAAATAATTAAAATCTGTTTACAACTTCAAATTTTAGGGGGGTGTTTCCATTAAAAATGGGTCACACTGTATATATATAAATATTGAATTGGGCACACTTTCCTAAGGCGTGAATTTCGGCTTGAAAGATGCTCGGGTTTTTTTCCCAAACTTTCAGTCTTTGGTTCCTGATACATACAGTGGTTACCCATTCCCTTCTATTGCATTGTTTTTATGTGAGTTGTTTTAATGAATTTTGTTAAAAAATATAGTACGAGTATAATTACCTGTAGGATAGTTATTAGCAGAATCTAGTTGATACATTAAACCAGCGAGGTTTTTAAAGTCAGGAGCTCCTTCTAAAAGTAAAATAATAAAAAATAATCAAATATTTTTGAACCCGAAATTATTTTCAAATATCCCTATTTATAATATTACTTATTATTATTTATTTATAATAGACTATTTTTTTCCTTCCAACTTTTACGTCGGGGAAATGGAAATACTGCTACTGCTGCTTTGTCGATTTTGAATATTTCTTTGTATAATAATGATAAATCTTATTACAGTTTCCTGTAATATTGTCGTATTTAATAGAGTGAATGTATCAACAGATGTCGAAAGAATAATTATAAACATTCAACACTGTATGAATTTTTGAAAAATAATATTTTTCAAAAACAGTGGCCGTTCAACTAAGGAGCAACAACTACTTCCCGTGCAATATGCACCGCCGGATATTGAATTACACCCCAAAGTCAAACGGGGTTGGTATATCTACAATATATTTTAAAACCAACCTTTCTGGTTTGCGATTAGAAGGGACAACACAAGTTGTAGACCGGTTCCGGCGTATTTGCGCCTCATCAGTACAAGGTATGTGGTGTCCGTCCGAGAATCTCTAATCCCGGACTGAAGAGTACACTTCAATCACAATCAATACATGTCTTCCAGTAACGGAAATGTTTTTGAAAAATATTATTTTTCAAAAATTCATATGCCCGGTTGCAAGAACGCTAATCAAATCTCTCATCATATGATGGTTGATTAAAAAATTATGAACCATCAATGGGAACCCGATTTCACGAAAAAAATAATGGTCGATTAATTGTTCATCATTGCAGGTACCTATCCGTTGCATTTTGATTGTGTAAATGATGGTTGATTTGAAGAATTAACGAGTTATTATTTCATTGATTAGCCGTTAATCATTCATCATTTTTAATAAGCGTTCTTGCAACCGGGCAATAGAGTGTTGAATATTTATAATTATTCTTTCGACATAATAATGATGCTTATGCTTGTGATACAATAACCATAACTTATTATTTTCATAGCAAACTAAAATATTGTGTGATTTTAGTAAAATGATGTTTTATACATCAACAATCTTAAAAGTACTCATGTATTTTGGTAAATCACCTAATATTAATCAATTATGGATCAGGCTAGATTATTTTGTAATTTATTTTTTGGAAATTATTTTCAGTTGAATATTTCCACCGTCAAACTAATAAAATTTCACCTAATATTTGTTTCAAATGACGTTTGTCTGAAAGTATCATCAACAACTCACAAATTAAGGCAATTAGGTATAGGGAATGCTCAAGAAATAATAAAGTGCCATACAATACCATTTCATTACGATACTAAAATACAGGGTGTTCCATTTAGAAAACCCAGTAAATGATTATTCCGATTTATGACCAATCCTGTATATAAAAAACGAATATCGCAATCGTCTGAATGTAAGTAAATAGATTTCTTGATATCAAATCTATAAAGGTATAGTTTGTCTCAAAATCGTGATTTTTGCCGGCAATCATAAAATTGATGGGCTTATTGTAATAACTCATATGGCTAATAGCTGCCATAGAAGAGATCGCCAGTGGCGGACTATTTAAAATTATTTTAGAAAGGATCAAATTCCCAAATCTTTTTGTATTTTTATCATACATTCTTTGTTTTTTCTATAATATGTGAAGACCATTTCTCTAAACTTTTTTTCTTTTTCCTCCTAAATGAGAGATTATTAAATACTATTAAGTTAAATAAACTACAAACAGGTAAAAAAAACAATATACAACTTTTTTGGTCAGACTGTAAATAAGCAGGTTTCTTTCAAAGCTTCTTGTTTAATAAATCCTCTACTTACAAAACAATCATACACATTTTTCACAATTTGCTTTGCATCTAGTGACTAGAGTTTTCGACGCAACATTGCGAAAAAAATTAATGATAACTCGTATAGACAGCTCTTTGAAAACGCACGCTAAAACGGAATATTTAATACTGCCAAATGAATTCAATGCAGCCATCATACACCCGATACAAACCTGATGGCCCGCCCTTGCCTTGTCAGTCGACTGTTTTTGGGTTTCATTTCAGGTAAAATGGTTGTATTTAGATGATTTCCGGCAAAAGCGATATACTTTGTGTCAAACTATACAAGGTGTTGATACTAGGAAATTAAGAAAAATGTGCTTATATCTTTTAAATGACCTTGTATAACATTGCAATACCGAATATTAAAAAAACAAGAAAATCGAGGTGAAAAATAATGTGGAAATATACAGGGTGTTCCATTTAAAAAAAGATGAGTTTCGTTCATCCTGCCAATATGGGTGGCCCTGTATATTTAAAAATATTTTCAAAATATGGTCCTATATATGACTCAACTTTCATCTAAATAAAGTTTTTTCGTATTTCTCATGACAAGTGAGTAATTGGACTTCCTGGCTCTAATGCCGCACCCTCCTAATTGGTGGAGGTACTTAACCGGGTACAAGGTTGCGCGCTTTAGTAATCCCCGCTTGGGCTCCCCTACTATATATTAAAAACGTGAATCATATCGTCGTCTTAGTAAGAAAATCACGTAACTCCGTTTAAGTAAACTTTACAGGAGACACAAAAAACCCTTGTTCTACGCCCATGTCCGTAAACGTTAAAAATTGCACTGTAGACATTCTGTGATGCCTTTTGGCCTAAACATTAAGTCATTAATTATTTAAAATATTATCGAATAAATTCCCTTCAGCTAATTCCAATAAACCACGAATTGTTTTATAAATAATAAATATAAAGGTTACACGTACGAGTCAATGTCAAAGCAAATAAACATTATCTAGTATCATGTATGTTTACTTATAGTGAACTTGACTCTTTGTATATATAGGTAACAATAGTATTTTAAGCATGCATTATTAATTCAATATTAACTCATTATTGATTCATTATTATTATTAAGTCATTATGATGGTCATTCATGAAAGGATGATTACAGTCAGTATCATTCATTCTAAGTAGTAATCTAAGAGTAGTCAATTAGTGTTAGTGGTTAATGTATAGTAAATATTAAATAGAACATGTCCCAGTGAAACAGGTAGTTGTTTTATTCCTGGGGGATGACCCACCAAGTGACCAGCAGCACCACCTAGTCAGAGGCCCTTCTACTATCCTACTACACCCAGTATCCTCATTACATTACACATTACATGGCGATCCTGCAAACAATTGGAGTTCTGTAACAATGGGTGGTAAAGCAACGAAACAAGCGGTCCAAGAAAATGGCGTGGTCAACAGTAATTTTATAGTACAAGAAGAGGAACTCAAAGCAGATCTGGAGGTGAAGATTCTTATCTACATTATTGTGGTTGTTTTGGTACTACAATTTGGATGGTCTATATACAAGAATCATAGAAGACAAATGAAGAGGGAGATAAGAAGAAATCTACAGCAAAGCACGCTAAATCTGTAGGATGGTGAGAATATTATTTTTTTTGTAAACTTTAAGGGTATATTCTGTTTTGTGGCTAAAATTTTTTTTTTTTGATAATTGATATTTCATATTTTTATTTCTATTGACAATGAATTTTAAATGTCCTCGAGTGATGGAAATGCAGTAACGTGGGATGAATTTGAGATTAGATTGAATTTAATTTTAGAAGATATACGTAGGAATAGTAAGCGTGTGTTAAAAAAGGAGGTTCCAAAAAGCTCAGATAGTCATATAGATATAATAAATAAGTTGTGTGATTCATTTAATAGTTTCTCTAAGTTAATAAATAAGAATTGGTATAAGTTAGAGGAGAATCAGCAGAGTACATGTATTTTATATTTTAACAAAATTAGAGAAAAGGTAGAGAAAGCATTTCAAGTGTTAGATTGTCAGTATGAAGTTCCGTCTCAATTAATTACGCGTAATAATTTAATTAATAATTTAATAGTATTAGAAGCAATGAGCAAAGATAAAAAGGAGAAAATGGCATTAAGTATGAATGACTTTTTCAATTTAGCTGGTAAGATATTACCAAATGAATTTAATGGGGATATAAGCAAATTGCAATCTTTTGTAGATGCTATAAGTTTGCTACAGGTTGGTGCAGCAGAGCATGAGGAGAATGCTGTACTATTTGTGAAAACTAGGCTAACTGGAAAGGCCAGGAGTCTAATCACCACCGAAAAATCGTTGGTAGAAATTATAGGAACCCTAAAAAAGGGACTAAAGGGAGATAGTGCTAGTTTAGTAGGAGCTAAATTAAGCAAATTAAGACAAAACAATAAGGATATAGTTGAGTATGCTTCAGAGATGGAGAAATTAACAGATCAGTTACAAGCCGCGTATTTGGCAGAAGGAATGCCAGTACATTTAGCAACTAAGTATACAACAGAAGCAGCAGTAAAATCACTGACCGACAACTCAGCATCAGAACGGATAAAAACCGTTATAGCAGCTGGGAATTTTACGACACCGCAAGAGGTGATGACTAAATTGGTTTCCATCAATGTGGAAAACAATCAGTCAACAGGAAGTGTTCTGCATTATAAGGCAGATAGAAATAAGTTTGTGTCAGGAAATACCTATTTTCCACAGCGAAATACCTATTTTCCTCAGCGAAGACACTCTTATGTAAATCATAATGGAGAAAATAATTTCCATAGGAAAAATAACTACGATAACAGTAGGAAATTTCACGTCAATCAAGGCAATAGGAGATTTACTGGTTACAGGGAGAAACCAGAAGAATATAGAAACAAGCCTAACAATAGGTTTAACAATGATAATAAATATAGAAATGTAAGAATGTGTGAGAGTGGAGAGACGAGAGTGGAAGATGAACAGAAAGAATTGGGGTTTTGAAAAAGAAAGGTGAAAAATCCAAAATTTTAAATAACTTGCATAATAATAATCATTACATTTATAACTTTGATTTAACTCTTTCAAACTTTGTGCAAATTAAAACTGACATATCGGATAATATAGATACTTTTATATTAGATACAGGTGCAGATATATCGTTATTAAAAATTTCAGATAATTTTCCACATCACTTAATAAAGACAACACAAATCTTAAATATTAAAGGAATAACTCAGGGAGAAATTAAAACTTTGGGTACAATAGAAACTTTTCTTTTTATTAAGGGTGTAGCATTTCAACATTGTTTTCATGTAGTAGAGGAAGAATTTCCTATACCTACGAATGGAATTCTAGGTAGGGATTTCATAAGAAATTATAATTGTATTTTAGATTATTCAGAATTAAAATTATACATAGATTGTAAGTCTAGGAATACAGTAACATTAGAAATTCTTGACAATCCTGAATATGATACTTTGGCAATACCGCCTAGATGTGAAGTCTATCGGTTGGTAGAAAGTTTCAAAAACTTAAGACAAGATAAAGTTGTTGAGCAACAAGAACTATTACCAGGAATATTTATAGCAAGATCTATTATATCAAAAACTAATCCTTATGTCAGAATTTTAAACACAAATTATGAAAGCAAGTCGATAAATACAAACAATATTAAAATATTGGATTTAAATTTATTTCATGTATATGCTGTGAAGAATGAAAGTAAGAATAGGTTGAAAGAATTAAGAAAAACATTAAATTTAGAGGTACCAGAATACGTGAGGGATAAGCTAATAAATCTTTGTGAGAATTTTTCAGATATTTTTGCTTTAAAGAACGACATTTTAACGCATAATAATTTTTATGAGCAAAAGCTATTGGTAAAAGATGATACTCCAGTATATATTAAAAATTATCGCACGCCACATTCTCAATCTTCAGAACTTAATAATCAGGTCCAAAAGTTATTAGAACAAGGTATAATTGAATCTTCAATCTCAGATTATAACAGTCCAGTTTTACTTGTTCCCAAAAAGGCAATCAATGGAGAGAAGTCTTGGAGACTTTGTATAGATTTCAGGCAATTGAACAAGAAAATAGTCACAGATAAATTTCCATTACCCAGAATAGATTCGATCTTAGATCAGTTAGGGAGGTCGAAATGGTTTTCAGTCATAGATCTTATGTCAGGTTTTCATCAAATTCCTTTAGAACAGTCGTCAAGGAAATATACATCTTTTAGTACAGAAAAAGGTTCTTTTCAGTATACAAGATTACCATTTGGTTTAAATATAAGTCCAAATAGTTTTTCAAGAATGATGTCCATAGCATTCTCAGGATTAACTCCAGAAAAAGCATTTCTTTATATGGATGATATAGTCGTAATAGGGATGTCAGAAAATCATCATTTAAGTAATCTCGAAAGGGTGTTTGACACATGTCGGAAATTCAACCTTAAATTAAATCCACAAAAATGTCAATTCTTCAGGCGAGAAGTAACGTATTTAGGACACAATTTGTCCAGTGAAGGGGTTCTACCCGATAAGGCAAAATATTCAGTCATTGAGAAGTATCCAGTGCCCAAAAATTCAGAAGAATCAAAAAGGTTCGTAGCATTCTGTAACTATTACAGACGTTTCATTCCAAATTTCGCTGAAATATGCATACCTCTCAATAAATTATCTAGGAAAAATGTGAAATTCGAGTGGTCGGAAGACTGCGAAAAAGCATTCCAAATACTAAAATCGGCATTAATTCAGCCGCCTATTTTGAAATATCCAGATTTCAATAAAAAATTTATATTGACAACAGATGCTTCAAATATTGCGTGTTCTGCAATACTTAGCCAGGAATACGAAGGTATAGATCTACCTATAGCTTATGCTTCGCGAGGTTTTAAGAAAAGTGAATTAAATAAACCTATAATTATGAAAGAATTGTTAGCTATCCATTGGGGAATTAATCATTTTAAGTGTTATTTATATGGTTCTACACATTTTATTGTGAAAACGGATCACAAGCCGTTAACACATCTTTTTTCGATGACAGACCCAACTTCGAAACTTACGAGAATTAGACTAGACCTAGAAGAATACAACTTCGAAATACAATATTTGAAAGGAAATTCAAATTATGCGGACAGTATTTCAAGGATATCCATAAATGAATTAAAAGACTTGTACATTGACAATGCTCACATTTTAGCAATAACGAGGTCAAAAACTCGTCATAATAAAGCTCAGCCTATAGGAGAAGATAAAATAGTTTCCACAGAAATAAAGGAAGATATTCGCAAGCCAGCAGTATATAAAGTACTGAATAATTTAGAGGCGCATAAATTACCAATTCTGCAATTTGAAAATAACCGTGTTTCGTTAAGGATGAACATACGGATCAAAAACAGGATGAGATTTAGCCAAGCCTTATTAAATACCGATATAGTTAACTTTGATTTAGGTCAAACGTTAGTTCAGCTTGATAAGCTAGCGGTAAATAATGGAATAAAAAGGATGAAAATTTATATGAATGATATTATTTTCACACAGTGCACTATAAAAGAGTTTATGGAAAAAGGAAACAATACGTTAAAAAACGTACAAATATGTATTTGCGATATACCTAAGATGGTGGAAAAAGAAAAAGAAAAGCAACAGATTTTAGAAACTTATCATAATGATCCTTTATTTGGAGGTCATGTAGGAAATAACAGGCTATTGAAAAAATTAAGAGCGAATTTTAGATGGAAAAACATGGAAAAAGATGTAAGAAAATATATTAAGCAATGTCACAAGTGTCAGGTCAATAAAGCAAAGAATAATCACAAGGAAGAATTTGTATTAACGGATACAGCAGAAAAACCATGGGATATAACATATATAGATACGGTCGGTCCTTTTCCACAAAGTGAAAATGGTAACCGTTATTGCATCACAATGTTATGTGAATTAACAAAATATGCAGTAATAATTCCAGTTAAAAACAAAGAAGCAAACACGATAGCTCGTGGAATTTTTGAAAATTTCATACCAAATTACGGTCTAATGAAACAAATTAGGACAGATTTAGGCACAGAATATAAAAATGAAATATTCAACGCTTTAACTAAAATGTTAAATATTAGGCATAATTACTCAACAGCATATCATCATCAATCTATAGGAGGTTGTGAGAAATTACATAGAACGCTTAATGAGTACGTGAGACACTTTATAAATGAAAGTAAGGATGATTGGGATGAATGGTGTAAACTATTTGCTTATTGTTATAATACGACTCCAAGCTCGTATCATGGTTATACGCCGTTTGAATTATTGTTCGGTAGACGTGCTAACTTACCCGAGAATCTAACAAACGAGATTGAGCCATGCTATAATATTGATGAATATCAGAATGAGTTAAAATATAAACTGCAGGTAGCTCATCAGAGAGCAGAGAAATATTTAACCAAACATAAACTGGGTAGACAAAGTCAAAATAGTAAGGTAGCTAATCCAGTTGATTTTAAAATAGGGGATTCAGTGTTAGTAAAGAGGGAAAATAGAACCAAATTCGAATCTCAATATGTAGGTCCATTTACAGTCACAGAGGTGAGCGATGTTAACTGTAAAATTAAATTAGAATCAGGTGTGATAAAAGAAATACACAAAAACAGAATCCATCCTTATTGTAAAATGAATTAAAATATTGTAAAATTGGAAGTGCGAGTGAGTTTATAAACATTTCCGAATAATAAACAAAAGTGTTATAACAAACATTCAAAACATTGAAGTGAAAATAAATAAACAACTAAGTGATCGTAAACAATTTTTAAAGGCAATGAACATTCATTTATTTATGAATATATTATGTAATCGTAGGTTAGTGACATTATTTAATAACCATCTACCATTTATTTTTAGGATAATTGTAAATTCATTTCATTAGGGGGAAAGGAAGCTCAACGGAATTTATTCTTTTTGTAAAAGGGGAAGGTGTGATGCCTTTTGGCCTAAACATTAAGTCATTAATTATTTAAAATATTATCGAATAAATTCCCTTCAGCTAATTCCAATAAACCACGAATTGTTTTATAAATAATAAATATAAAGGTTACACGTACGAGTCAATGTCAAAGCAAATAAACATTATCTAGTATCATGTATGTTTACTTATAGTGAACTTGACTCTTTGTATATATAGGTAACAATAGTATTTTAAGCATGCATTATTAATTCAATATTAACTCATTATTGATTCATTATTATTATTAAGTCATTATGATGGTCATTCATGAAAGGATGATTACAGTCAGTATCATTCATTCTAAGTAGTAATCTAAGAGTAGTCAATTAGTGTTAGTGGTTAATGTATAGTAAATATTAAATAGAACATGTCCCAGTGAAACAGGTAGTTGTTTTATTCCTGGGGGATGACCCACCAAGTGACCAGCAGCACCACCTAGTCAGAGGCCCTTCTACTATCCTACTACACCCAGTATCCTCATTACATTACACATTACAATTCCTTGCAATTGACATTTAACAATAACATGCACAAAATGAAAATCTCATAACATACACGTCCGTTTAGATAAAAAAAACTCAAATTTCTTTGTTGAATCAAATTGCAATCAAATTTTTATTTACTTACTACTTTATTTGGTTTATTTACATACTTTTCATCAATTGAAAAACATACCTAAAAGCTCTTAGCATTAGTGAAATACATTTTAGATTAAAAGAGTGATGCCCCTAAATGTCGGCAACACATTATACAATTTCAAAAAAAATAATTCGCTTTTTCTTGATATGGAAATAAACGTCATCTCATTTACGCTGTCAATATTTGTAACAAATTATAACTTTACCTACGAATATGTCGGTTTAGAAGTGAAAAAGATGAAATTATGAGCACTCAGAAGAAAATAGATGGGCGTAGAAAAAGTATAGTAGGTTACACGAGTTGTAATCTCATTACTTTTTCACTTCAAGCTTAATGGGTTACTTACAACTCTTGTTATGTAATATACTATTTTAACCTTTCCATTAGCGACAAATATCTTAAAATTACACAAATACAGAAAAACTGCATAAAATATTGGATTTTGGGTGAAAAAATAAAAAAAACAATTTCTTATAAAATAAAAAGGAGTAAATACAAGCACACAATGCAAAACTTATTTTATTTCAACCAAAAATCAAATTTATATGCACTAAATGAATTTGCAAAATATAACAACTCTAACATTTAAAAATAGACAATCGTACAAACGTAAGTAAGATGTATTAATTGTGTGGAAGTTTATCATAAAACTTGTGGTAATCTTCTAAAAGACCTAATTTTAGAATTTGTAGGTGATCGTATTTCTCCTTTTTATTTCTTCTGCATTCTGTAAATAAATGCGGTAAATCTTTATACGTGGAGAGTTTTATTGAGCCTTTGGTGTAATACACCTAATGGATATGTATGTCTCATTTTAAAATGAATATTGCAATTTGGTAAATATCGCAATGCCTTTATATCAGTAACAACTGGGTCACCCACTGTTCTACCTGGACGAATTGAAGTGTAAAATTTTAGATTATCAAATTTTTTAAAGAATGTGTGAATGATATACTTGACGAAGATTTATTTTGCCGTCTCTGATCTTTCGTTCAATTGTGGCATGCATCGAGTGCACCTCCATTTGAGTATGACCTTTAAATAAATACTTCTGTGTGAGAACGTGCTTTGCCGCCAAATTCACAATAGCATTAGTCAATGTGCAGTTGCGATTTTGTCAAGTGCAACCATCGCTAAAAAAAATCATGTCAGTTAAATTACCCTGACCCTTTTTAATCTATTCTTCTACAAAGAAGCTAATTATGCTTTAAAATTCATTTTAAGACAAGCTACCCTCGCTTTCATTCCAAAGAAAGCAAAATCCTTCTTTGGTTTTTAAATTGAAAATAGTAAAGTTATGGACTATTAATTTTGTTTTATAGTACATGGTCGAAACTGTGGATTTGGGACTAACAATAAACACTGTAAATCCATCGCATGAACGTTTACTCTTCAGTCACCACTAGATTTGTTTTATTCTTGACTCCTCAAATATCTTCATAAAGGTGTATATGGACAGGTTTTAAATTATTTTCGGCGCAGTATTTTTTTAAAATAATTATACATTCAATTTTGAAGGGCTAATCGTTATTTGATCCAAAATATGATTATTTCTTCTCCAATTGGATAAATTCCTGCGAGCAGTAGGTACTTCACAATGTGACACACTAATAAACTGATGTTAAGCACACTGGGAGTAACGCTAATTTCCTAAGAGAAATTTGACACTTGGAAAAATGTGGTTTGCTTAATACAGGTTTTAGGAGGAAAAAATTGTTTTGACAGTCACGCAGGTTTCTGAGTACCTGAGATTGATGTTTCACCGTTAAATTTAAAAGATCAATTTGCTCAAAAATTGGAGTTACGTGATTTTCTTACTAAGATATATATTATGTTGTCGTAAATGAAATATAGTATGAATGGCTATTTGGCACGAGTATGAAAATTTGATGCACTACTCGAAACCAAGTGCTGCATTAATTTGAGCTTGTTGCATAATAATACTATCAATTATGTTGAAAAGCTGTATTCATAGTATTGTAATAATTGGCCGATTTTGACGAAAATAAGACTACAATCCAGAGTTTATTTGCCCTTGAAATATGTATGTTTGTTACTTTTTAAACGCACTATTGTTGTGTTTATGTTACTTTTTATAGTTTTAGTAAAAATATCAGAGTTCATTAATTTGTAGAATGAATACCTTACATATACCACCACTATCGGATTTTACCACATCGGTGCTGTAACGCGAAAGACAATGTAAATGAAAATACTTACGAGAACCTGGAACTTGGTTATCAGCGTTCAACAGATCCGAACAAGAAGTACCTTCATTTAAATGAAATCTCAATTTATACCCAGGCAACTGTTGGGGTTGAAAATAAAAAGGATTTTGGGCTAATTGTTCTTGATATTGAGGCGATCTCAAGCCGAGTACCGGTAAAGGTCTATAATTCATAGGAATGGAACCTTGGAATGGTGGACCAGGAGAATGTAGGACGTCATTTCTTAATACGTTTGGCGGGGAAGGGTATGGATTAAACCTTAAAAATAGCAATCTATGTATGTAGGTATACTGGCGTGACATTCAGTGGGACCTAGAAGACATATTGTGCTCCCTTTCTTCTACTTAGTTCCCAAGGAATGTCTCAGACCTATTTCCCTAAGGAATTTTAGGATATCCGCAGGCTTCAGTTTAGGTGAGTGTTTATCTTTTATCCAGTAGTCTCCTGATTGCTGTGCCCTAGGATTGTGAATTTTTATGCATTCTGCAAGTAGTAAATCGAGATTTCTTCTTCCTGGTTCACTAGCTTGAGCTTTTCGAGGTACCGTTCTGTTAGGACACATGTCTCTTCTTTTCGGCATTGCGTATTTCTTCAAATATTACATTGATGACTTTCTATTCTAGTGGGCCCTGGAGCTCTACCTAGTTAATTGAGTTTTCCTAGGCATTCCCACAACATTTTAGAACTGATTATGCTGCTGCAATATCCGACATGAGAATCCTTCGCCTTCTAAAGTGTCACTCATTTGGATTGGAAACGCGTGAAATTTGAAGTTATTTACCAATTTTAATCAGTTCGAAAACTTTCTAAACCAACAGTTACATCAGTAGATGGTCATGGAAATTATTTTTTATTTCAAAAAAAAAACAAAAATAAACTATAGGCGGAAAAAATATAGTAGGTAGTAACATACTTATATGAAAAATAACGGAATAACATTCAACTTCAAGCGGACGGAATTAACTAATAACATTGAATAGAAAATCGAACAAGAAATATCTAAATATTACACCATTTTATTTTAGATCCTAGTTTCTTTCATAAGGCAGAGTTTTTTTCTAAAAATAGCTAAATTATTATACAAGAATAAAACTTTTAAAAATATTTGACATAGTTACTCAGGGCCGTATCTAGGTTTTTGCCGCCCCTAGGCAGTCTATCAGCTACCGCCCTTTTTCCACGCACATTAGTGTTTTCCTGGTAAAAATACCTTAGCATACCCAACAGCTTAAGTGCAAATTAAATCAGCAAATTTTTATTCAATAGGAAAAAAAGATGAAAACTGAATTTATTTAAATAAATAGATTATTATAATAAACTAAACATTCCCATTCATTTTTCTTAATTATCAATTATCTCACAAATAATAACTTATTAAGTGCCAGCTTAATTAACCTACTTTATTTACTGATTAGTAACTACAGGTTTACCTATATATGTAGAGTAACTCGCTCAACTAATATTAAAATGATATTTTTAAAATTAGTGATTGATGTCTACTTTACAATTGTTTCTTCCTCACTTTAATTTCCGAGAGTATATCTATAAGGTCCTCAAAGTCTAAGTCATACAATGTTGCAGAATTTACATTAGAATTGCCAAAAAATTCAAGCGATCTTGAGACATTGAAGTACGTAAATAGTTTTTAATTCGTTTTAGAGCTGAAAACGACCGTTTAGCAGAACAATTTGCAATTTCCGTTTTTAAGGTCATTATTTAAAAAAATATATTTATAGTAATGAAAGCAGTTCGGCCATCTGGCATCTGGGATACCCAAAGCTACAGAAAGTCTATGTAAGGGTTTAGGATTGTAAATGGTAAACATGTAAACGGCAGTTCGACATTCCGATGACAAGTACCTACTTGGAGTTCATTTTAGTTGGCATAAGGGTTTACGATTTACGACATTTACGTTGAAAAAAATGATTAATAATTTTACGGAAATTCCTATAATAAAAAATGTATAGGTTTAAAACGATAGTGGGAAGTACTCTTTTAGCTCAATCCATGAAATAAATCAACTTTTTAGTGATACCGCGAGTGAAGTGCAGACGGTAGTTTACGGCGACATAAAACTGCTACTTAAAGCAAAAGAGTGCAACAGATGTGGCAAAGAATTCACAACAACAAGAAGTGAAGCCCGGCGAAAATCCTTTGATGTTGAAGGAGCAAAATAAATAACCTTGAAAGTGATAGCTAAGATACATTGAAAATCATAACAAATTCTCACAGCTTTACTTGAATCAGTCTGAGAAAAAGTATTTTAGCATAAAGTTGTGTACTATATAGGTATCTATTTTCCATCCGTAGCTATTTCTGCACTTTAAGTTGAAAATATACACCTGAAATAATCATTTTAAAAAAGAATATCAATCTACAAGCAAACTTTAATCTAATTTGGGACCTACATGTGATCGTATGACATATGACGACTAATTTAAAAGATGGCTTCCACAGATTCGTTTTTTTCCGAAGTTTTGCTTCTTGTCTGTTGGTGTATTCTTTGATTGTGGCAAAACGAATGGCAAATATCCCAATCGAAATTACGTGATGTGAAACCGGAAGTAAAACCTTGGTCGCAATCAATCAACAAAAGTTATTTTAACTAGGCTACAAATAGGTCACACTAGATTTACCCTCTTACCAATAGTTATCTATTTACTAAGGTCGGGTTTATCAATGCTCGGTTAAATATTGTAGCCTTCGGCTAAATATTAGCTGTTGGCCAAAGTGTTTATCACCTGCCAGTTTGTTAGCTGTCGGTCAAACTTTCGGCTACCCTAGCTGCCACTATCAAGTTTATGTTAACCATGGAACATACAGTTAAATACGAAATTCTGACTGTCAACTGTGTCATGATTGTTTGTTCACATTTTGCATCATTTCAATTTTAAATTTTAATTATGGAGGGTAGAAGTAAGGAGAGCCGTCTTGTATGGGGGATTAGTTGAAAAAGTGTCCACTTGTAAACAGCAAATTATTGTTCGAACACTCACCGAAATAGCGCTAGTGTAGGAACTGGAAATGATATGAATTTAGCAGTTATAAACAGAGTGAAGTGTGCTGGGTTGAAAAATTTAATATTTTTTTTGACTTCTGTAGTTAAGAAATTATGCAGTATTTAAAATTTCAACTATTTACGTAGTCTGTCCTTTTTTAATTTAGTATCCTACTCTAATAATTTGTAGCGCTCCTTTTAAAATTCTTTCGGTTGCAACTCTAGCGTCACCTTATAATTTGTTCCCTTTCAACGGACACTTTTTAATACACTACCCTCCATAATTTCAATGTATTGTCATCGTTTGGGGCAAAATCGAAAAGCTTCCATTTTGATTTATTTATAGTAATTTAGTAGCGTCCTATTAATATTAACTAAAATTAACGGCTACTATTTATTAATAATTGTCGCTCTGACCCAGTGAAACTGGGAAATCTTTTTTATTTTGGGAAAATGTTTCAAAACCAAATAAGCCATCACAAGCAAACAATTCACTGTTTTTTTTTGGTAATTTTCTTGGGAAATTAAACCACAATAGGTGTAGGCAATTAGTAAACGCTTTTTTTAAAGTTATTTTATTACAATCAAGATATATAAAGAATAGGAGGAAAATAGTTGAAAAGTTAAAAATAATTGAAACAAATGAGTGTTGAACAAGGGGGTAAGACCCCGACATCTCTAACATACCACTTACAGATGTCATCACTTCAAGATTTTCCAAATACATCAGGTAAAAATAATATAAATTTAGAAAAAGTAAATACATCCATCTAGCAATTAATAAATCACTTAACGAGCCAGTAAAACAAGTTATTGAAAAAACATCTAGTAACAGCAGTGATGACAAATTCAATAAAAATGCAGTTTATAAATATAGGCAAACTGACTGATGATTCAAGACTAAAACCTACAGCAGGTAGTCGTTACGGTGTTTCGGAATTCGGTCCGGGTACCTAGCAAAAGGGCTACCTGCTCACAGGGACCTTGTCCAAATCCGAAAGGGTGATTTCGTAATTCGGTCCGCTGTCGAAGCAGGTAGATTTCAAAAATACGAAGGTGGTTTGGTAGGGGTAGGTTTGGTTGGGTTATTATTGAAAATTATTATAATTTATTCTTCAAAAATTGACTAGAAATACTAAGGTGGTTTGGTAGGGGTAGGTTTGGTTGGGTTATTATTGAAAATTATTATAATTCATTCTACAAAAAAATTGACTAAAAATACGAAGGTGGTTTGGTAGGGGTAGGTTTGGTTGGGTTATTATTTCACGTACTGTTTTTATTTTTGACGATACGCATTTAGCGTAAATTTTTAAACATGCCAGTACAACAACAATAAGTGTGTACTGTTGGTCCTAAGCCCAAAAAAATGTGAAGGAAAATAAAAGTCAAATTAAACAAATAGTAGGTACATGGGACCCAATTCCGAAATCGCATTTTCGCTGGTGTGACCACACTTCGAATTTAATCCGTTACAGGTAGTCCCTTCCGCAGGTAGCGGGACCGAATTCCGGTGCGTCCAGTCGTTAATCCGATAATAATAGCACAGAATCGTAACCGTTTTTTCGAAAAGCGAATAGATAATGCCTAATAGTATGATTATTTTAAAACTGGAATGTTTGGCTGGTAAAATAATAATTGAGACTTGTTTTTTAATTTATTCAGTTATTCTATTATTTATTTGTGCTCCGAAAGATATAATTCCGAATTTTTGTTTTTCAAGTTAAAAGTATTCTTCACTATAAATGGTTGACCACCTTATCTATAAATATTTTAATCTGATTGTGAGAATATAAAAAGACCTTTCATTGCTTGTTTTCCTTTGTCTGGCCTGTACTGCGCCTATCTACTTTATTTCCAATGCCCTTTTTATATTTAATAGAATTAAAATATTTATAGATAAAACAGAAATTGATGATTTCAGGATAATTATTTTTAATATTGTCTCAGAATTTTAATTTGTAATATCCCCAACATCCACAGTAAAAGACATTGTCAATAAGCCAATACATAAACGAAAAAAAGCGAAGTGACGTTAATTAAACCAAATGTGTTGACCAATGCAAAAGGATATCTATATAATCCGAGACAGAAATAATTTTTGATTTCAAAGTTTTCTAGATGTTCCCGAATATCTGAACCGGGCTACTAATGTTGTTACTGAAAAAACTAAAATAACCTAGGGGACTTGAATATTTACGTATTTGCTGCATGGAGAAAACCTGTCAATTCAATGTCACATGTCTTGTTTTTGACATTTGAAAACAATAATTTGAAGACAATAATTAACCACAATAAGATTAGTTCACAAATTACTCTGAATTACTCAAACAGATTAGAGCACTTTCGAGAAAAAACGAAACCGAAGCTAATTTCAAATGTCTCCAAAAAAAAGACATGCGACACTGAATTGACAGGTTTCGTCCATGCAGCAAACACGTAAATATTCAAGTCCCCTAGGTTATTTCAGTTTTTTCAGTACCTAACAACATTAATAGCCCCTTTTAGATATTCGGGAACATCTAGAAACCTTTGAAATCTGTCTCGGCTTTGAATCGTACCCAGAAAGGCCTAGAAAATGTATCCGAACAAGTTTGTGGAGAGCTATTTTTCAAATGAGATTTAAATATTGTACCATCAATAAGAGAGAAGAGATAATGGAGTTTACGAATACGGCGTAGTATTCAAAAATATAAATGTGAAAATCGTTCAATTGTCTACCTCGACAAGATAATAAATTTAATTTCTGCTTTAGTATGTAAATTTTACCGACTACGGATTTATAAACTCTTATTGTTAAATCCTTAAGGCAAGATGCCGAGTCAACGAAATATTGTGAAATATTCTTTACAGTAAACATTAACAGATCCGTAGTCGGTAAAATTGAGGTACTAAAACTACATATTATTTTACTAGCCAAATATTTCAGATGTAAAATAATCATTCTATTAGGCAGTATCTTTTCGAAAAAACGAGTATGATACGTTACTGTGCTAACGACTAACGACTACCTGCTGTGGGCATTTCTCTTGAATAAATCTTGTTGGTGTTAAGTTAAAATGAAATATCTCGAGATTGAGTATACGTAAATCTTCGAAGAGGCTAATGTGCCGCCTGAAGCATACCTATGGCTACTTTACACACTTGTTACATAAATAACTATTTTCTCCACTGGTAGTTTATTCTTAGAATTATTTAAAAATAAAATATAATTTTCCTTGCCATCTAATGATGCAGCGATGGAGCGGGGGCTGGAATTTACTCCAGGAATCCAAAAACACAAGTCTGTGTTCCATTGGGTAAGGGTATGTCTCCATATCAGGCTGAGGTAGGTATACGCTATCTTGGAATCTGCGCAGATAAACCTAGACAGAGGTTATACGGATCAACGCATAACCATATACACCGACAGTCAGGCGGCAATCAAGGCCCTGAGTGGATATACCATCAACGCAGGGCTTGCTGCTGAATGTCGTGAACGCCTTGCTGACCTAGCAAGGCGGAACACAGTGTGGCTAGAATGGATTCCGGCCCAGTCTGGTTTTGAAGGCAACGCAGGGATGGACGCGCTGGCTGTGGAAGGGGCGGCTACCCCTTTTAACCGCCCGGGCCCGGCCTTGGGCCTCACAAAATTTAGAATAAAGTCCCCTATGTAGGGGCTGCGGCTTGGATGACGAAACGTCGGACCATATTCTCCTCATATGTCCACATTGGGCTGTGCTACGTAGGCTAATCTTCGGAGTCCCTGTTATGGCCCCTGGGGACATAAGCAGGCATCCACTGAAGAGGATTGAGTCCTTCATGGATGCATAAGTAGCAGGAATGGCACAATGGGCCCGACAGTGGCCTCAATGCCGGAACTTTGTTTTTCTTTGCCAACGTTCGCCAGTTAGTTAGCAGGGTATCCTTTTGTAAGTTGCCATAACTTTGTTATTAACAAAAAATATATTGTTGTGAAATTTTGGCGACAACTATTTCGAAGCATTCTGAATCTATGGCGTAGTTATTTTTTTAAACAAATCGCTAATAAAATCTCTATTCTCTACTACGAAGAAATATTGTAGTAAAAATTGGAATAAACATTTAAAATTTTCCCGAAGTAGATGTTTGATTATTTGATATCGTTAAAATCGGTATATAACTTCAAGTTTACATGTGTGTTTCCAATCTAGTCACACTGTACATATTATATTCTATAAATATTGAAAAATATTCTTACAGCTGGCAGTTTTAAAGGATTTTAAGACATGTACCGGTTGAATTGAGGAGATCCTTGGACGGGTATTCCTGGTGGATTAAAAGGTCCAGATGAGAAGGTGAAAACCACCCCACCAGGACCATAATACCGTTCGGCTTGAATGAAGTTTCCAGGATAAAACTGGGGACCTCCAGCGCTTGGTGATATTCCTATTATGGATGTATTTAGGTTATCGAATAGTTTTCGTTGTTTTTCTTGAGATACGAATACGTTTTGACCGTTCACATATGTTGGTGCTAGAAATTAAGGACAATTTAAATGGATTAACTGGTTGAATAAAAATACTTACTTGCTGTAAAAAAAGATTCATCAATAACATTAGTACTGTTTGCAACGAATGGGTGGTTGTTCATGATGCTTGACGAAAAATTTTGATGAAGTTGATGGGTTGATTGGAAACGAAAATTACTGTCTGACGTATCGACGTTTTGCGTCAGTTTTATGAAGACCGATTCACATGGACATTTTCGACAGATGCGCATACTTTATAAACAGGGTATCCAGCGTGTATTGGTAAAAATCTAAACAATAAGAGATTTATTTAATGTTTAAAGTGGCAATACACAATGCAGTACGAGTGTCGAAACTGTCAATTGCTTTCCAAATATCATTTGGGTTTATATTTTGGAAGAATATTTGTTACAAAATGATATTTATTTTGAACCTGATTACAAGAAGGAGCATTTTTTGGAGGTGTTAAAATCATATGCTATTAAAAAACAATATGCATGTGACAGTTTAGCTGAGGAACAGGGACATACTGTGCTACGTCTTCCTGCATACCATAGGGTATTTGACAAATTTAAAAAAAGTGTTTTAAATGATATTTAACCCGTAACCCGTATCATGGGGTCTGTGAGACACTTGTCAACAAGTCACGCACACCCGCTCCCCCACTTCTTCCTATATCATTTTGCCGTTCCATCTACTTTTAAATTGGGCCAACAGCACTGCGCTTGAATTTTTTGAGCGATATAGGTGAACGTACGCGTAAATTATTTCGAGTTAAAGTACGAAAGTGTCTGTGAGACCCCTTTGTACGGGTTAAGTAACTAAATAAAGCTTGTTATTTTTGTAATTTTTGATAAAAATTTAAGAATATCTTTTTGTTATACTCTTGTTTATCAAGCTTCTTTACAGATAAAAGCTCCTAATATATATATATTTATAGCCTCACCATTTTCACACGCTTTCCAAAATATATATATGTATATATAGCTAGGTGTCTCACAGACCCCACTGTACGACTTATGTCCTAAAAGTGGATCTGTACGGGCTACGGGGTATATACCTCTAATTTGATATGGCAAATTATTACAATAACTTTTTCTATTATTATTACATTTGAAATCAAGTTTTTAAATTTTCGGTTTAAACTTCCCGCTAAAACGCTCATTACAAATATGGCGCTGCACACTAGTAAACTTGTAAACAGTTAACGGGATTATTTAGTGTTTATTTGTTTTTGTGTTATCCAGCACTTTATAAAATGTCTGTAAAAACAAGAAAATAAGAATAATGGTCTACTGCAAAAATGTAAATTAAATGGCGGTAGTCGGACGTTTACTATTTAGTGACGTCACTCGCATCTGATCGGTGCATCGTCTGTTTCTGATCACGTGACTAAATGGTTAAATTTAATTAACCTCTTATTAAAATTATTATGTTTTTGACAAATAATGAGAAAAAAAGGTTTGTTTTCGGTATTCTTGAGAGTTTTAGCGATCAATAAAAATAAATATACATTTATTTTTTACCATTGTCAAATACCCTATTGTGTATTCAATCCCATAGAGCACTTGAGGCATCAATAGTAAAATCAAAGTTGAGAGCAGAAGATGTTACTCCTACTTTGGGTCCCAGTGTTATAGAATTAATTGAAAATGTAGTTAATAATATACCCATTCAAAGCTGGGAAAATTCTGTACAGCACATTATAAAAATTGAAGATTCATAATTAATAAGAAAAACAAAAGGCCGTATTTAGGATCAGAAATTAATACACCTTCTTTCAAATGACTTTCGACCATTTTCATAATGCAAAATACGCAGTAATGAAATAAACAAATAAAGGAACACTGGAATAATAATTAAGAAACAGGAGGATCGAATTTTTCGTACAACACGAACGGTAACAATACTTCCGTGCCTTCCGAAATTCTTAGCGGCACTGATAATTAAACTTAAAACCCAAAAAATCTTTATATAAATTGAAAACCTCATAATATTATTAGGTTTATTCCAGCAAGCGATGAAACTAATTCGGAATTGTACTGCGTATGCGCCGTGACAATTTCAGCGCCTAGTTTTGAAAACTAGTAGTTACTCTGGACGTTCCAGGAATTTATCAACACACAAATAGAACCGTTCTAGAACAGTTCGATCAATTCTTGGTCTTGAGTAGGTATTTCAAATTCTCTCTTATTTCACGCAAGCGCAGCGCATGTTTCAGTTTTGTTTTGAGATTAATTTTACAATAAATCGAAATCAGTACAATTATAATACAGCAAACTTTCATACGAACGCATACCACATTTTATGAATATTCTGTGATTATATGTAAATACAAGGTGTCCAAAAACTCTCCTGCCAAACGGAAACTACAGTTACTAGAGGTGATTTTAAGTCGATTTAGCTCAAATTACCTTAATCCGAAAATGCTTCCTAAGGGAGCTACCGCCCTTTGAAGAAGACGTCCTCATATGAGTTTTCTTCAAAAATACCGTTACTTAAACTATTCAAACTAGGTATAATCAATAAACAGTTACAAACCAGTCGTTCGCTGTAAATAAATTTTTTTCAGATCCATCACAAGCGTATCAGGTATTTTTATTAAAAAATGTATGTTTTCAAGTTTTTTATGTATCCGACACCAAATTTGGAAAATTCAAGATAATTTTCATAAAAAATGTTCTCTTCTTTCAAATCGATATCATGAACTGTTTTCGAGAAAAATAAATTTAAACTTTTTGTGTTTCTTACATAAAATCATGTTGGATTATAAAATTGTATCTGTAATATCAAGTTGGCTTTGAAAAATCAACAAAATCTGACAATGTGTCAAATTATTTTGATTCTAAACAGTTATTATTGTTATTGTGAGTGAAAGTTAAAAAATAGTTAATTTGATCAAGATGGTTTATTATTCGAATGAAGAATATGCTGATATGCATTTAGTTTATGGGGAAGTACAATGTAACGCTCGTGCAGCAGAGCGAAGATATGCGGAAAAATTTCCAAACAAAAGGCATCCTGCTCGCGCAACATTTGTAGCCGTACACCAAAGATTAAGAGAAAGTGGCTCAGTAGTACCTAAAAATACTGAAACTGGTAGACGACCTGATGTGACAATGGAATACGAAGACGATATTTTGATTGAAATCGAAAATAATCCTGAAGTTAGCACCAGAAGACTCACTGCTATGTATCCTGGCATTTCCAAGTCTTCCATTATGGAATATTATTCATAAAAAAAATCTTCATCCTTTCCATTTTCAAAAAGTTCATGCCATGGTAGATGGTGATTTCCCTGCCTTGCGGAACAAAAAAAATCATGTTCCTAATTTATTTTCCAATATTTTATTTTGCGATGAATCTACATTTACCAAAGACGGAATTTTTAATTTACATAATGCACATCATTATGCCTACATTGGTGATAATCCTCATGCAACAGTAGAGAAAAAGCACCAGCAAAGATTTAGTATAAATGTTTGGATAGGTGTGATCGGTAATCAGCTTCTGGGACCCGTAGAGCTTTCTAGCCGTTTAACAGGACAAGAATATCTTAATTTCCTACAAAATGTTTTACCTGATTTAATAGATGAGGTTCCCCTGATGATTCGAAATAATTTATGGTTCATGCACGACGGCTGCCCAGCTCATTTTAGTAGAGAGGTGCGTCAATATCTCGACAATAACTATCACGATAAATGCATTGGAAGAGGTGGTCCAGTTAATTGGCCCCCAAGATCTCCAGATTTAAACCCCTGTGATTTTTGTATTTGGGTTATTTAAAATCATTAGTCTATGCTGTTCCAATAGAAGCCCGTAATCAGCTGTGGCAAAGAATTCAAAATAATGCAGGAATTTTTGTAAAAATTAGACGATCTTTAGAGAAAAGAATAAATTTGTGTATTGAGACAAATGGTCGTCATGTAGAGCATCTGTTGTAAAATTAATTCTCTTATTTCTGTTGGTAATTACATCTTACTTTGTTTTTTTGATGTTGATTGTTGTTTTATACCCTCACGAAATAAAATTAATTTAAAATTTCCAAAACAATGTAAGCAACTCAATACTTACGACTTTTGTTACCAGTACAATTTGTTGATTACACACCCTGTATAAGGTGAGGAAGGAAATTTTTTTTCCAGTTTCGTATATTATTTACTTCAAATATAATCAATTATAAAAAGGTTCAGTACTTTCTTAATGTTAGAGTTTGTGTTTAGTTGTCCTTATAATGTTTTTAGTATCTCCGATATTTCATTATCAGGCTGAAGCTCTAGTGAAATGTCATCTGACGATGATGAGCAGCTTTTGAATCTATTGATTATTAATAATTGCGTTCCAACATCAACAAATTCCAAACTCGATTTCCTATTGCATAGGAAAGGGTCGACACCCATAAAACGGCAATAAATCATTTGCGTTATGTTTTTCGGTAAAGACCATGGATGGTTTCATTTGTCGGGCTTATTTAATAGTGCATAATTTGGGCAAGTATCATGTCATTAGTAAGTAATTATTACAGTATTAAGAGCCGATTTTACGGAGACCATTCAATTGTGCCAAAATACCTGCTATAATCTGTTACTGAAAATGGGTATTAACTAGGTATTCTAGGTATTGCTAAACAATGAAAGTTTTGACCGTATGGGGTCATAAAGTATTCCAGAAATGGGAAGGAAAATTTTACACGAACTAAATTTTTCTTGGCAAAACAAAATTGAGAATCTATTTTATTAGACACGGAAGAAATAATCTGTCGGAGAAAGAAATATTTAAGGCAAATTAAAGAGTACCGAAGGGAAGCGAGAAACATTTTTTATTTAGACGAAACCTGGGTTAACGAAGGACACACCGTGAGCAAATATTGGCAGGACCAAAATGTCGAAAGCTCTCGCCAGGCGTTTTTAGAAGGCTTATCGACTGGCTTGAAAGTTTCTTCCGGTAAGGGTCGCAGATTAATAATTACTCATATTGGTAGCGATAAAGGATTTTTATATGGTGGTTTATTTGAGTTCGAATCTAAGTCAACTAAAGATTACCATGATGAAATGAACGCTGATGTTTTTGAAGATTATTTTACCGAAATGATTAAAGCAATTCCTGAAAATTCCGTCATTGTTATGGACAATGCCAGCTATCATTCCAGACTATACCTGGAGGAAGGGGGAAATAAAAAATTGGCTTACTAAAAAAAATACCTTTTGATAATGATGCCGTAAAAGCAGAGCCTCTAACAGTAGGGAGAGATAATAAGGCAACATTTAAACGGCATGTTTTTGATGAAATGGCCAAAGAACATAATATAATTGTTCTTCGTTTGCTTCCTCATCATTGCGAATTAAATCCCATAGAATTAATGTAGGCTCAAGTAAAAGGATTTATTGCTAGACATAATAGTACCTTTAAAATCAAAGATGTTAGAGAACTTTTGAAAGCGGCGGTAGCAACGTTACCAAAGAAAACTGGAGCAATGTAGATGTGGGACATTGATAATCTTGTTGAAGAAACCATAGAACCTTTAGTAATTACAGTGACAATGTCTGATTCGGATGAGAGTGATGAAATTGTTTAATAATAAAATTGTTTGTTTTGTGTATATATGTACATATATTTTTATTATATTGTGTATTTATATATTTGTATTATAAATATTTTCTATTGTAATGTTAATGCGATCGTCCCTATTATAAATTAAGCGGAAAACCTTGAGATTGCAACTTATTTCATACAATTATTAATAACTATTCACGGGAAGAACCAACACAGTTTCACGTCAAATTATGGCAACTGCAGTGGAGGAAGCGGAGACAAAGCGTATACTTGAATACTATCAGAATTTAGGACCAAATCACCGTAAAACTTAGACTATTCCCGGAGTATCAGTCAACGACAATGTAGACAGTGATGGTTTTCGCAAAGTTATCAGGAAGTACAGAAGGAAAACTGGAACTGGTGACAGAGATGAAGTATTCTATGGTTAAAAAGAAAACAAAAACCGCAAAATATGGTTATACATATCCAAAGTTCCAGACTCCATAACTACAGATGATGTAAAAAAATATATTCAGACAAAAACCAACTGCAACGATCCACAGGTTAAATTACTACCTACCCTTAGTATCCGAAAAGACAATAAATCGTTTATGATAGGGGTCGAACCAGAGCTTAAGGATCAAATTTACGACGCTGCCTTTTGGCCAAAAAAAATTTCGTTCGAAAGATTCAATTTCAGGCTAGTGTAACATGCTGTTCAGCCTGTTACGTTTTTCGTTTTAAAAACTATTTTATTTAGTTAATTTTTGTGGCTCATTAGTCACTTCCTCCCAAATTTCTACTAAATTTCTAAACATGCCGTTTCCTTGTCGCATTAGTCACTCCAAAATAAAACATTAATTTTTATCAAATTCCCCTTCTATTTTTGTCTTTAGATATTCGAAATTTCAAGTTTCGATTCGAACTCTTTCTTTTCCTCTAACTGCCACTAACAAGGCAACATTCACTATTTTCATAATTTATTGTTGATGAACAAATTTTTATCGTCTGGTTGGTAAGTTTAGTATTAGTCCGGGAAAGTAAGGAAATAAGATTCAAAAGTTTCCCATAATTGATTTTTCATTTTTAAATGAAAATATATTGACCCAGCATCACTCTCCTAGATTGTCTAATAATTTCCACTGGAGCTTGTGATGCAGCTTGCAAGAACAGCTCACACCACCTAAAATTCAAGTGATTTATGCTCGTGTCATTTCTGGATGTGTTCTTACAAAAAAATCGTGGAGATGAAAATTGAAGCAAATCTTATGCTCTTGAAGGTGAAGTAAATAGTTTTTTCAAAAAAAATTTTTCCGATCTTAAATTTTCCAAAAATTGAAAAAATTTTCGAAAATTATATTTTTGGCTGGTAATTATAAATAAAATATTAATATCGAGGTCAAAACATAGATAAACATAGAGGGCAAACTTCTAAAAATTTACATTTTTTCAGATTTGGAAAATTCAAAATGGCGGCTGCGCAAATTGGAAACAAATTTTTTTTTTCATTCACGTCTAAATTTATGAACATTAACGATATTGAGAAACGGTTTGTTGCAATCGGCAGAGTAAAAGTTATATTTTTATAAATAACAAACAAAATTTTTAAAAATTTTTTTACATAATTTTTTAGAACATTTACCGAAAATAAAAATTTTTCCTTCTAGTTTTTTCTCATTTTGGCGTTGAAAAATTTGTTTAAAATATGTTTTCACATTATAAATATGTGTGTCTTAGTAAGACGAGTATTTAAAAAAAAAATTTTTTTAGATGCGACTTTTACAAGCTGAGATAAACAAATTCAAAGTCTGTTAGATACTGTAATAATATTGATTGAAATTTTCAAATTTTGATCACTTCGCTAGGTTGTCGAATCCCAACTCAACTTAAACACAAATTTTCATTTTTCTACCGTCAATTGGTCCATTCAAAAGAGAATAGTAATCCTAGCTCGCTCGGCCAAACGGTGCGGCGGCAGCTGCTTGGCGTTGTGGTGGGGGGTCAGCGCTCGTTCGCAGTTGAACGAAGCTCAAGCTTTTATTTTGGTTTTCTTTGTAAAAATTTTGCATTTGTGGTTTGCTAATAGTATGGTTATTATCAACCATTACGTATATTGCTAGAAATAAGGTACAATGATATTTATAATTTATATCTATAAATCCATTTATTATATATACGTTATACATAATTCGAAACGTAGATACTAAGAATAATATTTATTTACAAATTTACATCTATTTTCTACAAATTCTCGCCCTTTTTGGTCTCTGAGGAAGTGGCTCTGTACAATTTTCCTCGTCATTATCATTAGCAAACAAATCCTCATCGATATTATTGCTACTATCAATTGCAAGTTCACAATCGAGTAATTGACTCATATCAAAATTCGGCTCATCACTCAGAGTTTCATTATCATCCTTGTCATTGTCAAGTACCGTACTTACAATTTCGATGTTACAACACAATGAATCGTTAAACATGCTACGATTTACATGTTTTTTAAAATCGAAATTGTAAGTACGGTACTTGACAATGACAAGGATGATAATGAAACTCTGAGTGATGAGCCGAATTTTGATATGAGTCAATTACTCGATTGTGAACTTGCAATTGATAGTAGCAATAATATCGATGAGGATTTGTTTGCTAATGATAATGACGAGGAAAATTGTACAGAGCCACTTCCTCAGAGACCAAAAAGGGCGAGAATTTGTAGAAAATAGGTGTAAATTTGTAAATAAATATTATTCTTAGTATCTACGTTTCGAATTATGTATAACGTATATATAATAAATGGATTTATAGATATAAATTATAAATATCATTGTACCTTATTTCTAGCAATATGTAATGGTTGATAATAACCATACTATTAGCAAACCACAAATGCAAAATTTTTACAAAGAAAACCAAAATAAAAGCTTGAGCTTCGTTCAACTGCGAACGAGCGCTGACCCCCCACCACAACGCCAAGCAGCTGCCGCCGCACCGTTTGGCCGAGCGAGCTAGGATTACTATTCTCTTTTGAATGGACCAATTGACGGTAGAAAAATGAAAATTTGTGTTTAAGTTGAGTTGGGATTCGACAACCTAGCGAAGTGATCAAAATTTGAAAATTTCAATCAATATTATTACAGTATCTAACAGACTTTGAATTTGTTTATCTCAGCTTGTAAAAGTCGCATCTAAAAAAATTTTTTTTTAAATACTCGTCTTACTAAGACACACATATTTATAATGTGAAAACATATTTTAAACAAATTTTTCAACGCCAAAATGAGAAAAAAACTAGATGGAAAAATTTTTATTTTCGGTAAATGTTCTAAAAAATTATGTAAAAAAGTTTTTAAAAATTTTGTTTATGTTATTTATAAAAATATAACTTTTACTCTGCCGATTGCAACAAACCGTTTCTCAATATCGTTAATGTTCATAAATTTAGACGTGAATGAAAAAAAAAATTTGTTTCCAATTTGCGCAGCCGCCATTTTGAATTTTCCAAATCTGAAAAAATGTAAATTTTTAGAAGTTTGCCCTCTATGTTTATCTATGTTTTGACCTCGATATTAATATTTTATTTATAATTACCAGCCAAAAATATAATTTTCGAAAAATTTTTCAATTTTTGGAAAATTTAAGATCGGAAAATTTTTTTTTGAAAAAACTATTTACTTCACCTTCAAGAGCATAAGATTTGCTTCAATTTTCATCTCCACGATTTTTTTGTAAGAACACATCCAGAAATGACACGAGCATGTGGTGTGAGCTGTTCTTGCAAGCTGCATCACAAGCTCCAGTGGAAATTATTAGACTATCTAGGAGAGTGATGCTGGGTCAATATATTTTCATTTAAAAATGAAAAATCAATTATGGGAAAGTTTTGATAGTTAACAGATTTTTCGACCTTACTTTCCCGGACAATATTGTATTTTCCCTATTATAGGTTATTTTCTAGGGTAGTGCTTACTGCTTATTTATGTTTATTGCTTATTTGCTAATTTGCATTTTTTGTATATTTAAGGAACAAAACGAATAGAATAAAACAGATCACTGTCAAGTTGTTTTTTAACACGTGGAGTTCGGGTTTTATATGCGTTATTGCATAAGCTCCTTTTTACCCGATCTGTTTTATTTATTCGTTCCTTCCCTAATGTTTTTTCTAGTTCCTTATCCCTTTTTTTCTCTTTTTTCCGCAGCTCTGCAGCCGGCAAGTTTTAGGCAAATTTAAGAGGCAAGTTAGGCAACTTTTAGGCAAGTTTTAGTTCCTGTTCCTGTTTTTGAATTATTATTTCAGCTTCCTCTCTCTACGCTTGTGGTAGCCTTCGAGCAGATTGTTTAATTGGCTTGGCATTACCAGTATCGATTTTGTGTTTGACGGCTGATGTTCTACCAGTCTTCCCTCCTTTTGGTACGAATAGGTCTCGATACTGCAAGAGGAATTCTCTCATTTTCCTTTTCTCAGCTCGATTCAAGGATTGGCCAGCTATTGACAACATCTGTTCGAATCTGTCATTAGAATTGTCGGTTGTCGTTGTTTGACGAACTATAGGCGTCACCGATATGCAGGATCCAATTCTGATTTCCTTCTTGATGGTAATTGGGTAATCATTCACGTTTATGACACTTACTGGGATCTCCTTCGCCGACGTAACCAATCCTTTTCCAATTAGTACTCCTTTACCAACTTCTTCGTCGTGGTTCCATGGCTCCATCATAACCGGTGTACCCTCCTCCATGATTCCCTGTAGCCGCGCTGCTATCATCGTTTCGCTTCGTGCAGGGAGAACGGTATCTTCCTGTACAGCTGCCTTCATATGAATGGAGGAATACCTCTTCGGACCCAACCTTGATGGTTCTGTTTCTAAAGTCTAACTGGAAACCATGTAAGTTTATTACGTCAATTCCCAGAATCACGTCTTCTTAGATGTCAGCTACGATTACCGTATGGTTGAATTTTTCTGCACCAATTTCCAATTGGATTTGTGTTTCTCCGTGAACATTGGCACTTTCCCCTGTTGCGGTCCGGAGTCGCAGCCCCGTTGGCAGACGCTTCTTAGATTTTAGTATCTCTGGACGTATAATGGTCCTAGTTGCTCCAGTGTCCACCAGCAGAGAATATTTCTTGCCATTCACTTCGCCATCCACATATACACTATCGTTACGACATCTGAGAGAGGCTATCAGTATGAGAGGGTCTTTGGAACGTTCCTGGGTCGGTGCTGCCCCCTCGTGGCCGACCCGTTCTAGTTTTCCTGGGACTGGGGTTCTTGGTTTACTGGTGTGTGGTGTCCTAGGGCGCTTACACGAGCTGCGTATATGCCCTAGCTCGCCACAATACCAGCATCTAATCTTCTTCCGCCTTCGGTCTACCATGCTTTTCATCAAATTGACGATCTGGTCGAGTCTATCTTCGTTATTTTCAGGCCACTTAGTCTCTTAGCCATTTTTACGTAACTATTTATTTATATTATCCCACTTCTGACACCAATGTAATGTTTTTCTTATTTATTTAAATAGTTTTCTTACCGTGGGATAAAATTATACACACACTATGGCTAATTACTACTGATTTATTGAAGGAACACTTACACACTATAAAAAACTTGATTTATATACACACTACTTAATGTCTACTAATTATTCTACACTCGGTATAATTATTGTCCTAATTTATCTTTAACACTATTTATATTTCACTATTCGATTCACTGTAGTTCACTGAAACTTGTCTATTAAGAACTGTCTATTGAGAACTGTTCGACTAACTCAAAAACTTGCGTATATATAGTCTTTCTCGATTCTCGAACTTTCTAGAATCTAGAAACTTCTGGACTAAACCGGCGCATTCGCCAAAATTCACAATTCACGATAGGATCGGCTTCTGAGTTACTGAGTTCGTAACATTACTATCATTTTAATATTTTTAATTATTTTTAATATAACACATTCGACAAAATTATTTATTCTGTTTAATTTAAATGTATAACATTATTTGAAAAATTACTGAAAAAACTGAAACAATAATGCATTAATGAATACTTAGTAGATATTAAAGAGTTATTGAAACATCTTTTGGGATTTCCTTTATTAAAAGATTCCTCTATTTTGACATATACGCATGCGCATTTCCTAAGTTTGTCTTAAAGATTTTTATGTAAATAAAGGATATCCTATATTTAAATTAAATACAGGAAAGGAAAATTTTAGTTAAAGCTTTTTAATTTTGACAAGTTTGAGATACTTTTGTCAATATGTGACAGAAAATAATTGTTTTGTCGAGCGAAATATTTTAAATTACACAATTTTTCGTTCGATTTGCTATATTTTTTATATAATTATGAAACTATCATCAAAATCGTTGAAAAACCGTCTTCGTTTCACCTATCAGGATGATATTATTATGCTGAAGGTACGTTTTCCTCCACATTCGCAGCAAATTTGGGTAGCAGCTACTCAGTACGCGTAGGAAAACACTACTGTTTAAATACATGAATAGGTGTCTTGACGAATAAGTCGTCGCTACTTTTTCGCGGCTACTAGCGACTGGCGAATGTGGAGGAAAACGTACCTTAAGAGAAGTGGTTTCCCAGAATCCATTTAAAAATGGCAAACATACATGGGATGATGTCAAACATAGTATGTTTGTGCTCACTAAAAAAGATTTTACAGTCAAAAGTATTTGCCAATATAAAATAAACATCTCTATCTCTTCAGCACTCGCTCCCACTAAAATTGCTATTTCTAATTGTTCTTCCATAATATAAATTAATATTACAATAAATAGATCCACATATATAAGCAGCATAAAACATAAATGTCATAATAAAATAAAGTTTTTGGTCTTGTATTTGTTACTTTCAATAACTCTATCAAAAGTCACATTAAAGGATACTTTAATAAAGGAACTTTTAATAAAAGCAGCCTTTAGTACAGATCTTCAATAACTCTCTAGAATAAATGGGGTTTAAATAAAAACAAAAATATGATTCATGTTTTCGACGTATTTTTTTACGTAGAATACGACGGTACTATTAGTTTCTTCATAGAATCAGCCTAAAACGTGCTAGAAACGAAAAACTGTTAAAAAAAAGGATTTTTTGAATTTTTGAGCATGGCGCCAATGAAAATACGGTTCGGATAACATTTTTTTTTATTGTTCAAGAGAAAACAAAGATTTGAAAAAAAATTCCAGCCCTGAAGCCCCCTTCTGAAAAAAGATATAGTGATTTAAAAAATAAAAATCGATTTTTATACTAGAACTATATATATGACCTTGAAAAAAATTCACAGAAAAGTAGGCTCTATACAGAAAAAAATGCCACCAACCGCGTATCGCTAGCTTTTTTAGATGAGGAGAAAAAAAATAAAAACGATATCAACCGTTTTTCAGCTATATAATGGCGTAGGAGGGGTCTAGGTAGGTCCGGTTGGCGGCAAACTTTATCTTTATAGATGTAGAATAGACTCCCAAACCTCATTTTTCAATCCCGGAACAGGGGTATTTCGACTATCTTAACGGGGGGTACCCTTTATATGCACGCCATTGGGCGGCTTTTTCTTTCAAAGGGATTAAAAATATGGGTCATCACATTAACTTTAGAAGAACTTTAATCAGAGTAACGTCGGGGTATTCCTATTAATCCTAAAAATTGTTGAGGGAAAAAAGTTAAATTAACTCCAATAAATATAATAAAAAATTGAATTTTCAAGTAAAAATTATTTAGTGTTAATCCTGTAAATAATGGGAATCATTGGACAATTCCAGCTATAATTGCAAATACTGCTCCTATAGAGAGTAGATAATGAAGAAAATGAGCAACTACATAATAGGTATCATGAAGTACAATATCAATAGAGGAATTAGCTAGGACAACCCCTGTTAAACCACCTACAGTAAATAAAAAACTAAACCCTAAAGCTCATAGCGTTACAGACCTATCCAAATCCTGGTAAAATTAAAATATAAACTTCGGGATGTCCAAAAAATCAAAATAAATGCTGGTAAAGAATGGGGTCACCTCCTCCAGAAGGATCAAAAAAATAAGTATTTAAGTTTCGGTCTGTTAATAATATTGTGATTGCACCTGCTAGTACAGGTAGAGAGAGTAGTAAAAGGATAGCTGTGATTATAACAGCTCAAACAAATAAAGGATATTGACAATGGTTTTAAAGATTTAAATGGTATAAATTAAGATTTTTATTTGGATATTGATAATGGTTTTAAGGATTTAAATGGGATAAAATAAGGTTTTTGTTTGTATATTGATAATTATTTTGAGAGTCTTAATGGGTGATGAATTAAAGTTTTTATCTGTATCTGTATCTGTAGAGTAGGGAGGGTGAGTGTAGGCTCACAGCACTTAGGCCACATGTGACCCATTGTGCATCCTCCCGAGGAGTTGTCTTCCTAGGTCATTGTCCATCCTGTCCTTCTCAGGAAGGTGGACAGGTCACTAGGAGACATCTCCTTTATATCGGCAGGTGTAGGCCAAGACTCACCGAACACACACTCTCTTATTGACGATAACTCCGGACACTCGCATAAGACATGCCTGACAGTTTCATCTTCCTGTTCACACATCCTGCATAGAGGTGTGTCCACTAGCCCCATAGTATGGAGGTGTTTCCCTAGTTGACAGTGACCAGTCAGAAATCCTACTGTTAAACGTAGGTTTCTCCTGGTCATCGCCAAATATTTCTTCGGCTCCAGCTTCCCAGGGTCGCCCAGGGTGATCCTGGCAAGATTGCATCCTTTGATTCCATCCCATCTCTTAAGGGATTGAGTATGGGTGTAGCGTTTGGCTAGTTCCGCAATTGTCGAAGTCGTTAGGCCGTAGGTGTCACTGGGTCCTAGAATTTTTAGTCCAGCGGCTTCCCTGGCTAAAGAATCAGCAATGCGATTTCCTTTACTCCTGTCGTGCCCTTTAACCCACCTCAGGATAATATTGTTATCTGCCGAGGCGTCAGCTAAATCTTGGTGGCACTCTAGTACTAGCCTCGATATAACACGTTGTCTGTTTAAGGCTAATAGGGCTTGTCTACTATCAGTGCAGATTATTATGTTTTTGCCAGAAATTCCTCTACTGGTTAGTTCTTTTGTGGCAATTGAGATACCAGCCAGTTCTGTTTGAACTACGCTGGTATTGTTTCCCATTCCCCACTTCATCTTTAGGCTTAGTGCTCTTGAGTAAACTCCACATCCTGAGCTCTGTGTTCTGTTTTATTTGAATTTTGTAGGGTTTGTTAAACAAAAACCTGGGTTCAATTGCATCATTGGTTGCCTGCAGCAAAGGTAGCGCATTGAGCGCTTCCTGCCACAGGCTCAACCTCAATTGGCCCACTCCTACTTCGGGGTTTACACCAGCCGTGCGCAGTCGTACCATGGCCATTAACGCCACCTCCTTGACGTACAGGTCCAGAGGGGTCAGACCAGTAATTAGTTCCATTGCTGCGGTTGGTGTTGTTCTCATGGCTCCTGTGATGTTTAAGCAAGCCATTCGCTGTATTTGATATAATTTTTGGATGGCCGTTGCTTGTAGAACCTTCGGTCCCTATGCAATTGCTCCATACGTTAACATGGGTCTTATTATTGCAGTGTAGATCCAGGTAACCACACGGGGTGACAAACCCCATGTGCGTCCCACTGTCCTCCGACACTGCTCATAAGCCACATATGCTCTTTTTGCTCTGTTGTGTAGATGAAAGTTCCATGTTAGTTTCCTGTCGAGGGTAATACCAAGGTATTTCACCTCATCCGAAATGTTTAGTTTGCTTTTGAAGATTTCAGGAGGTTTCAAACCCGATAAAATTCTTTTCCTGGTGAAAAGGACCATCTCAGTCTTTCTGGGATTGATCGACAGTGAGTGTTCCTTGCACCATTTTTCAATTAATTTAAGCCCATCCTGCGCTCTATCGCACAGTGTGTTCACAAATTTGCCGGTCTGCAAGATAACTATGTCATCTGCGTAAGCAATTGTGTAGAATCCATTGTTGTTGAGGTGATTAATCAGGGTGTCTAGAACCATGTTCCACAGAAGGGGTGATAAGACTCCTCCTTGTGGACATCCCCTCATGACCAGTCCTCTTACTGTGATGTCCTCTACATTAAAGTTTTTATTTGAATACTAATAATTATTTCGGGAATCTTAATGTGGATGAATTAACATTTTTATTTGTATACTGATAAAATTATTACGAAAATCTTAATGGGGATAAATTAAGGTTTTTATTTTTATATTGATAATTATTTTGAGGATCTTAATGGGGATAAATTAAGCTGTTTATTGTTATATTGATAATTATTTTGAGGATCTTAATGGGGATAAATTAAGGTTTTTATTTTTATATTGATAATTATTTTGAGGATTTTAATGGGGGATGAATTAAAGTTTTTATTTGAATACTATTAATTATTTCGGGAATCTTAAAGGGGATGAATTAAGATTTTTATTTGTATACTGATAATTACTACGAAAATCTTAATGAGGGGATGAATTAAGATTTTTATTTGTATACTGATAATTATTACGAAAATCTTAATGAGGGGATAAATTAAGATTTTTATTTGGATATTGGAAATTATTTTGAGAATTTTTATAAGGGGATAAATTAAGATTTTTATTTGGGTATAATATTGGTATTAAAAATAATTCACGGGTGTTTTAAGTTGATTTATTTTAAATTAATTTACTAACATTTAGGGGGTATTTTATTATAAAAAATTATAAAATAATTTTAATTTTAAAATTTATTTATAATATTGATAGAAGCTTTAATTTTTAGGGAGATAGTTTAAAGTGTGTTTATGTTGGAGTGATAAATACAAAAGTTTAATTTTTACTTTGAGATTAAATGTTATTTTTTTATTATATGTAAATTATTTTTAAGAAGAAATTTGCAGTAATTATGTTTATATATTAAAGAAATTTAGATTTAGAAATAATTATTATTATTAACAAAATTTGTGCCAGCAGTTGCGGTTATACAAATAATATAATTTAATTTTATTATTAAAAATTAATTAATAATAATAATAATGTTTATTCATAAAATACAATACAATTTGATTAAAACAATTTCAAATCTTTCAGAATAAACATTGATACATCGCTGAGGCATAATAATGCCTGTGCGCGAGTTATAAAACTTGTATTAACATGTATAAACCATATAAAAATAAAATAATATAAAACAGCATAAAACAACATAATTTAGTGATAATATAATATATAGTGATAGGTCTTGATAGTGAGTTGTGGTCAAAGTCGGGAGTTAAGGTCTTAATCGGGTAAAAAGTGTTTTAACTTTGTGTTGAATTTTGAAATTGGGATAAAATTTTGTAATATTCCAAAAATAAAATTGAATAAACATAAATAAATTATTTTAGATACCTTAAATTAATTAGATCATCAAAAATATGTCTGTTTTTACTAGATATCCAGTTTTTTACAGAATATTTGTAACGTGGCAGTTTATTTATTTCCTTAATATTATTTGGTAGCATATTGAAGAGTCTTGGTGCAAAATAAGTCGTACATCGTTGTCCAATGGTCTGTGAGCTCATTGTGAGGTAAGTACATTTACGTCGAGTAGGGTAATTATGTTGTGGAAAAAGTATATTTATATTTCTTTTGAAGATGTTTATTAGAATGTTTTGGCAGTATAACTGTCTCACGTCAAAAAAAGTACTCTCCATAAAAAGCGCATCGCTGGGGTAAAACACTGGTTTTTTTAAAATTAGCTGTATTATCCATTTCTGTATATTTTCCAACTGTTTCAAATGGCAATCTGCCACCCCACCCCAACCAATAATTCCGTACGTAAGATGCGATTGCACCAGGGACAAATATAAAGTTTTCAACTGGGTTTTATCTAAAAAGTCGCGTAAGTATTTAAATTTATGTAGCAACCCTCTGAGTTTATTAGTAATGTTTTTCACTTGTAGATCCCATTTCAGATGCCTATCGATAATAATACCTAGGTACTTAATTGATGAGGCTTCGGGAATTTGAGTATTTTCATCAACATATATTGCACCAAGATTCGGCAAATTATTTATGTAAGATGTAAATGACAGATATTTAGTTTTTTCTATATTTAACGTTAGTTTATTTAGTTGAAACCATTTTTTAACTGCTTTAAAATCGTCTTCAACTTCCATTTTCAGCGTTTGCCAGTTTCTTGACTTGTATGTTATGACTGTATCATCTGCGAAACTTATTATTTCTCCTTTTGTATTCACTGCCATCAGGCTGTTAATATATAGGGTAAAGAGAAGAGGTCCAAGTACAGTCCCTTGTGGTACGCCATAGGTGATTGTTTTTGGTTCACTAAATACTCCATCCACTTCCACATATTGTTTTCTATTTTTTAGGTAGCTTTCTATTATACGATATATTTTTCCACGTAGTCCATAAAATTTAATCTTTTCCAGTAAACGCTTGTGACACACCGTATCAAAAGCTTTAGAGAGGTCGATAAAGATACAAACTGCAGGAGTTTTCGTATCTAAAGCATTGTATAGTTGAGAGATTAAAGCGTGTATTGCATCCCCTGTCGATTTTTTCTCTCTAAACCCATATTGATTATCATTCAGTACTTGAAACTTATTTAAAAACTTGGTTATTTTATTTTTTAGCATTTTTTCAAGAATTTTCGAAAAAACTGACAGCAGCGATATTGGCCTATAATTTTTTGTCAATGTTTTGTCGCCAGTTTTATATAGTGGCTTAACAATTCCAATTTTGAGGCATTCTGAGAAGCATTCGTCATTAAAACTCTTATTTATTAGATAAGTTAACGGTTGTGAAATTTCATCTTTTATTTCCTTAATGGTTTCAACTCTGATGTTATCCCAACCAGGTGCTTTTTTAGATTTTAGTGTATACATTTTTTACTTCGGCTTCAGTTGTATTATGTATATACATAGTATTATCGATATTGTCCAAATGTTCTGTCCCAATTCGGTATAGTAGCTATTGAAGTTATTTGCTATATCAATAGCAGCTGTTAATACTTGCCCATTTCCTGTTAATTTTTCGATTTTTGGTTTAGGTTTTTTCTTTCCACAAATTTTGTTCACACAGTCCCACAAAGCTGAAGAAGAGTTTTCACTTTTTTCTATTAAAGTATTTACATAATTCCTCTTATTTATGTTTATTAGGGATTTAATTTTACTTTTATATCTATTATATCTTTCTTTTAATTTTTTATTTTCAGGGTTTTTTAAAGTTAATGAGTACAGATTGTTTTTTTCCCTAATGGAATTCGCTAGACCTTTAGTCATCCATGGTTTTCTTCTTTGTTTAAATTTTAATTATATTTTAAATTTTAATTATATTTTAAATTTTAATTATATTTTAAATTTTAATTATATTGATATAATTAAATGAAGTTTAGAAATTTAAAAATTTAATAGATGAGGCTTTTACTTGATGAAGATTCATACTTAACTATGAAATAAAACAATAAAAATTTTTGTTTAAACCTTCATTATAATTGAACTATGTACAATTTGTGACGCGTTTCGCTACACAGTAGCTATTCGTTTGATAAAGCTACTGTGTAGCGAAACGCGTCACAAATTGTATTTGAACATAGTTCAATTATAATGAAGGTTTAAACAAAAATTTTTATTGTTTTATTTCATAGTTTAGAAATTTAGTTTGTAAACTAGGATTAGATACCCTATTATTTTAAATATAATTGTATTTATTAAATTATTATAAGTTATGTTCTTTAAAATTAAAAATGTTGGCGGTATTTTAGTCTTTTCAGAGGAACCTGTTTTGTAAATGATAATCCACGATTTGATTTATTTTTATTATTAATTTGTATATCATCCAATTAAGTATTTTATTAGAATTATTAATACTTAAAGTTTTTTATAAAAAAATTAGTCAGATCAAGGTGCAATTTAAATAAAAGTATAAATGGGTTACAATAACTCTCTAATATCCAAAAATAAATTTATTAGAGAGTTATTGAAACGTCTATTGGGATTTCCTTTATTAAAAGATTCCTCTATTTTGACATATACGCATGCGCATTTCCTAAGTTTGTCTTAAAGGTTTTTATGTAAATAAAGGATATCCTATATTTAAATTAAATACAGGAAAGGAACATTTTAGTTAAAGCTTTTTAATTTTGACATACTTTGTCAATATGTGACACAAAATAATTGTTTTGTCGAGCGAAATATTTTAAATTGCACAATTTTTCGTTGGATTTGCTATATTTTTTATATAATTATGAAACTATCATCAAAACCGTTGAAAAACCGTCTTCGTTTCACCTATGAGGATATTATTATGCTAAAGGTAGGTTTTCCTCCACATTTGCAGCGAATTTGGGTAGCAGCTATTCAGTACGCGTAGGAAAACACTCCCGTTTAAATACATGAATAGGTGTCTTGACGAATAAGTCGTCGCTACTTTTTCGCGGCTACTAGCGACTGGCGAATGTGGAGAAAAACGTACCTTAAGAGAAGTGGTTTCCCAGAATCCATTTAAAAATGGCTAACATACCTACATGGGATGATGTCAAACATAGTATCTTTGTGCTCACTAAAAAAGATTTTACAGTCAAAAGTATTTGCCAATACAAAATAAACATCTCTATCTCTTCAGCATTCGCTCCCGCTAAAATTGATATTTCTAATTGTTCTTCCATAATATAAATTAATATTACAATAAATAGATCCACATAAATAAAGCAGCATAAAACATAAATGACATAATAAAATAAAGTTTTTGGTCTTGTATTTGTTACTTTCAATAACTCTATCAAAAGTCACATTAAAGGATACTTTAATAAAGGAACTTTTAATAAAAACAGATCTTCAATAACTCTCTATTATTAAAATTTTGAATTTGGATTTGATAGTAAATTTAATAAATTAATTAAATTGATTTTGGCTCTAAAATATGCACATATCGCCCGTCGCTTTCATTTAATATGGTCGTAACAAAGTAAATTTACTGGAAAGTGAATCTAGAATATCAAATCAGAGCTTGATTATAAAGCATTTTAGTTACATTAAAAAGTAAATTGTGAAATTCAATTTAATTTGAAATAATAAATTTATTAGATTTTTAGTTTTTATTTTTTTAAATTAATAAAAATATTTTTCATTATATGATAGAAAAAATTTAGTTAATGATAGTTAAATAGTATTGTGAAACAAAAGCTTAATTTTTTAATAGAAAAATTATTTTTTTGTACCTTGGTTAATATTTTTATTGTAAAATAAATATTTTTAATAACTTTTTAGTAATGATATGTTATTCGTTTTTAAATATATCTAGTTTTTTAAGAAAAAAATTTAATTTATTTATTATTAATATTATTATAATTTTATATTTTTATATTAGTAATATTAAATATTTTTAGGGATGAGCTTAGAGATAAATTATTATTAGAAATTTAAAATAATTAAAAATTAGGATTAAAAATTTTCAAATTTTAAAGTATGTTATAATTTATATTATTTATATATAATTTTTATTTTCTATAAATTTTTTATTAAAATATAAATTTCAATTAAAAAAATTTAGTAACAATGATAAAATTAGTATTTAGTAATTATAGAAATATATTTTTATAAAAAGTTAGTTAAAGGAATTCGGCAAATATCTATTCACCTGTTTATTAAAAACATGTCTTTTTGTTTGATATGTAAAGTCTAGTCTGCCCTATGATAATTTGAATGGCCGCGGTATTTTGACCGTAGCATAATCATTAGTTTTTTAATTGAAAGCTGTAATGAAGGGCTGAATGAAAAAAAAACTGTCACTAATTAATTATTTTAGAATTTTATTTTTAAGTTAAAAAGCTTAAATTTTATTAAAAGACGAGAAGACCCTATAGAGTTTAATAATTATATATTATGAAAAATTTGGGATTAATTTTTTTATTTTTATATAAGAATTTGATTGGGATGATTAAAAAAATTAGTAAACTTTTTTATGTAATTATTGTTGGAATCGACTAAAAAATATTACTTTCATATTTTGTTTATTGTCATGTATTTATTTTTTAATTATGACATTAGTTCGTTGTCAAATATAATTAATAAAAGTCTGTCACTTAAATAAAGTTCATTCTATACTTTAAATAAAAAGAAAGATAAAACCACAACCTCTAACAGGTTATGGGCCCAGACTAACCAGACTAACCATTCTAACCAGTCTATAAAAAGATTGAAAAGAAAAACAATTTAAAAAATGGATGACATAAAATCATCAATAAGAAGATTGAACAACCAAAACTATGAAACCTGGAAGTACAGAATGGAACTTCTACTTATGAAAGAAGAAGTATGGGACGTAGTTACAAAAGAGAAGCCCGAGATTACCAATGTTACTTGGGAAAATAAAAATAACAAAGCCAAAGCCTTAATCGGTTTGTTAATTGAAGATTCACAGTTGATGCACGTTAAAAAGCTGAAAACTGCATATGAATACTGGAAATCTCTACGAGAACATCATGAAAAATCATCTCTATCAAACAAGGTATCATTACTTAAAAAGCTATGTAGGCTACAACTTAATGAAGGTGATAGTATGGAAAGTCATCTCATGAAAATAATTGAGCTAGTAGATAGACTCACAACTATGGGTGAAAATCTAGCCGAAAATTTAGTAGTAGCATTCATACTGAGTAGTTTACCAGAAAGCTACAACACCATTGTGATGGCATTAGAAACAAGGCCCGAAAAAGACTTGACAATAGAACTTGTCAAAGAAAAATTGATTCAAGAAAGTAAAAGGCGAAATGAAACAAAACGAGATGAAAACCAAACAGCTATGAAAATAAAAAGTAATTTTCACAAAACAAACAAATCTTGTGAGTTCTGTAAAAGAAGAGGACATATTCAAGATGAATGTTGGTTCTACAATAAAAACAAAGATCGGTCCCAGAAAACAATATCACAGAAAAAATATCCAACACATAGAGCAAAGAAAATAGTCAACAAAAATGATGAAGAGGATCTTGAAGAGAAACCTGCAGATGAATATGAAGAAGACGATAGAAATGACAAATACCATATATGTTTCATGATGACACCTTCATCAAGAAAGCAGTGGTATATTGATTCAGCCGCTACATGTCACATGGCTTGCGACAAAGATTTTTTTGAATATTTGGATGAAAACATTCATGAACCAGTGTATCTAGCTGATGGAACAAAATTAAAATCCGAAGGAGTAGGCTATGGATGGATCAATGTAGATGCTGAAAATGGAAAGTCAAATAAATATAAAATCACAGATGTATTATATGTTCCAGATATAGATGGTAATTTATTATCCGTTAGGAAATTAACTGATAAAAATTTGACAGTTAATTTTAAAAATGATGAATGTCGAATAGAAAAGGGATCTATTCTGATTGCAAAAGCACATATGGAAGGAAATTTATATGAACTGAAAACGACAAATAAAATCATGTTAACAAAACAAAATACTGAAAAATGTGAAATAAATTTATTACATAGAAGACTAGGACATAGGGATATTCAAACTATTCATTTATTGGAGAAGAAACAGCTGGTGAATGACATAAAAATAATAGGCATTGAAAAAAAGACACCATGCGAAGTATGTATTCGAGGAAAAATGATGAGAAGAAGTTTTCCAAAAGTATCAGAAAATAGGGAGAATAGTATTTTGGATTTGATACATTCAGACTTATGCGGTCCAATGAAAAATAGTACTCCAAGTGGAAATAGATATATTTTAACATTCATAGATGATTACAGTAGATATGCACATATTTATTTACTAAAACAGAAGAATGAAGTTTTCGAGAAATTTCAAGAATTCAATGAAATGATGCACACAAAGTTCAACAAATACATTAAAATATTAAGAAGCGATGGTGGAGGAGAATACTCGTCAAATTCAATGAAAGAATATATGAAGAAAAAAGGAATACGCCATGAATTAACAGCTCCATACTCACCAGAACAAAACGGTGTAGCAGAAAGGAAAAACCGTTACTTGATTGAAATGACAAAATGTATGCTTTTAGAATCATCACTTGATAATAAATTTTGGGGGGAAGCTGTTATGACAGCCAACTATATTCAAAATCGATTACCGACAAAAGCTTGTCAGAAAACTCCATTTGAGCTATGGAATAATGAAAAACCAAATTTGGGGCATACAAGAATATTTGGGTGTGATGCTTACGTTTTTATACCACATGAAAAAAGAAGAAAATTCGATGATAAATCGAGAAAAATGACATTTGTGGGGTACAGCGAAGAATCGAAAGCATATAGATTATTGGATATAAAAACATGCAAAATTACAATAAGCAGAAATGTGAAATTTATTGAATATGACCAATTTAATCAAAAGCAGAAAAATGAAAACGAAGAGAAAGAAAATGAAGAAGTGAAGATAAATATTTTATACGAACAAAAAAAAGAAAAGCAAAGAGATATACCAGAAAAGTCAGAACAAAAAGAAATAGAAAATCAAGCGAAAAGTAATGAAACAGTTGGAATTGCTGAAGAGTTGGTAAACCAAGAAGTTGATGATGATAAAGAGATAGAGACAAATAACTACACGAAACTAGAAGATGATAATGAACCCAAGACATTTGAAGAAGCAATGAAGATGATAAATAGGAGAAAATGGATAGAAGCCATGGAAGATGAAATAGAATCTATGAAGGAATGTCAAGCATGGGAGTTGGTGGATTGTCCAGAAGACAAACGAATAGTTGATTGTAAATGGATATACAAAATAAAATTTGATCCGAGTAATGGAAATGTTAGATATAGGGCAAGACTTGTAGCGAGAGGATTTTCACAAAAATATGGAGAAGATTACGACGAAGTATTTGCTCCAGTTGTGAAGCAAGCAACAATCAGAGTTCTTCTCACGATAAGTGGACTGAAAAACAAGATAGTCAAGCACCTAGATGTGAAAACAGCATACTTGAATGGAGACTTAGAAGAAACTGTTTACATGAGTCAACCGAAAGGTTTCCAGAATAAAGAGAATCCCCAATTAGTGTGCAAATTAAAAAAGAGCATCTACGGTCTAAAACAATCAGCCAGAGTTTGGAATAATAAAATAACAGAAGTGCTGATGAATAATGGTTTCAGAAGGGGAGTTGCAGATACATGTTTATTTTCAAAACAAAAATCTGACAGATTTATTTACCTTCTTATCTATGTGGATGATGTTATTTTGGCTGCTGATTTAGAAATTGATATTCAAGAAGTAGAAAAAGTATTATCAGATAATTTCAAAATAAAAATGCTTGGAAATTTGAAGTTTTATCTAGGAATTGAAGTTGAAAGGAGAAAAAATGGCATATTTCACATACATCAGAGAAATTACATAGAAAAAATTATGAAAGTTTTCAACATGGAAGGAGCAAAAATGTCAAATATTCCACTTGACACAGGATATTTCAAAACAACAGAAAATGATGAGGCATTACTGAAAAATAATAATCAATTTAGAAAAGCAATTGGATCTTTACTCTATTTAGCTGTTAATACTAGACCAGATATAGCAGCAAGCATATCAATACTGAGTAGAAATATCGTCAATCCTACACAGAGAGATTGGAACGAAGTTAAAAGAGTGATAAGATATTTGAAAAACACAAAGAATTTGAAATTGATTTTAGGAAATAATTCAAGCGACGAGATGATTGAAATGTATGCAGATGCTGATTGGGCTGGTGATAATAGAGACAGAAAATCGACGAGTGGATTCATAATAAAATTATTTGGAAGTCCTATTTCATGGAGCAGCAGGAAACAATCGACTGTATCATTGAGTTCAACGGAAGCTGAATATATCTCACTAAGCGAAGCTTGTCAAGAACTTCAATGGACTAGACAATTGATGGGGGACTTTAATGAAGATATTAAAAAAATAACAGTGTTTGAAGATAACCAAAGTACTTTAAAAATGTTGAATCAAGAAAGTATAACCAATCGTTCGAAACACATTGATGTGAAATTTCATTATATTAGAGAGCTAAAAAGAAGTGGAGAAATAGAATTCGAATATTGTTCGACAGAAGAAATGCAAGCAGATATCCTTACCAAACCATTGGGAGCTATAAAACTTAAGTACCTGCGGGAGAAAATTGGCTTGAAGATTATTAATATTTAGATCGAGAAGGGGTGTTGGAATCGACTAAATATTACTTTCATATTTTGTTTATTGTCATGTATTTATTTTTTAATTATGACATTAGTTCGTTGTCAAATATAATTAATAAAAGTCTGTCACTTAAATAAAGTTCATTCTATACTTTAAATAAAAAGAAAGATAAAACCACAACCTCTAACAATTATATTAATGAATAATTAGTTGATCCAGAAATTTTGATTATAAGATAAAATTACCTTGGGGATAACAGCGTAATTTTGTTAGAGAGTTCTAATCGATAATAAAGTTTGCGACCTCGATGTTGGATTAAAGTTTATAATTGGTGTAGAAGCCATATTATTAAGTTTGTTCGACTTTTAAAATTTAAACCGGTGTAAACCAGGTTGGTTTCTATCTTTAATTAGAAAATTTATTTTGGTTCGAAAGGACCAAATATAATAAATAATATTTTAATTTTTGAATAAAAATATTATTTTGGCAGATTAGTGTAATAGATTTATAATCTTTAAATGTAATTTATTTTACAAATAATACTTGATATTAAAAGATTTAGTTATAATATTTATTTCTAGTTTAATTTTAATTGTATGTGTTTTAGTTAGAGTAGCATTTTCAACATTATTAGAACGTAAAGTTTTAGGTTATATTCAAATTCGAAAGGGGCCAAATAAGGCGGGTTTTATTGGATTAATTCAACCTTTTAGGGATGCAATTAAGTTATTTAGAAAGGAGCAGGTGTACCCTTTAATGTCTAATTTTAATTTATATTATATTTCTCCTATTTTAAATTTGATATTAGCTTTATTTATTTGAATATGTATACCTTTTATTAGTAGACCAGGGTCGATAATTTTTTAAACCAAAAAAAATTACAGTAGGATGAAACCCATTAGAAAAGGAGGGGAATATGATAAAAATGAAAGGAAAAATAAATTACGGTCGATCCGAAACTCAAATTTTAGGTGAAAAATTCAAATAACCAAGTTTTTGGTTTTTTACTAAAAAAAAATTTTTTCAACGAAATTTGGTGAAAACTTACCTTATTATGTCCAAAAATACTGTAATTTATTTGATTTAAAATATTTATTTTTTCGCCTTATTTTAACTTGATATCAAAAAAGCACCCTAATTTTCGAAAATTCTCGCGTCAAAATATCAGCTTTTTCCAAAAAGTCGGGGGGCTTTTTGTTCGTTGAAATCTCTACTTTCTGATGATGTTAAAAAAATATACATTACCATAGTAAATTTTCTCAGAAAATGCAAAAAATTGAAAAAAACCGAATTCGAAATTTTTTTTTAATCACTATTACAATTTCATCAAAAAAATGTGATTGCTGCAATTTTTTTTAGTTAAAAAGTTTATTTATTAAATTCGAATAACATTCATGTCATAAAACATCTCATAAAATATAAATATACATGTAAATTGTAGTATTCAATTTAGATACTTAATTGTTATTACGTTATTCATTGTATTTTTTTTCAATAACGTTAATCTTGGTATTTATAAATATCTTATCTGAAATTCTAATCAGTTATTCTTTAGTTTTTGTCTCTTTGAAGGCATTTCTTCATCGTTAGATTCGACAAACTTTTCCAACTCTAGTTGATCGTCGAAATCTTCAAGACCATCATCTTCGTCTCCAATGTTATTTCCAGTCTGCATTGGTTCTTCATCCACAATTTCATCTGAATCATTTACTTCCTCGTAGATTTTTTCTTCCATATTGGAGCAATTTTCAGAACCATGACAATCAGTGCAAAAATTTGTGCATTTTAAACCAAGTTTTCGGCAGCCACATTTTAAACTGTTACATCCAGTTTCACAGCTGCAGCAAATAGTTTTGAGCAATACTTCCGGAATTAAATCCTTTTCTGTAAATTTGGGCATAATGCCACGTTGATGTTGCTGTCAATTCGTTACCCAACCAAGTTTGAAGCTGATAATATGCTCTGTAACAATGTTGTTCTGCTGCTCTTTCTGTGGGTGGGAGGTTTGCCAAAATGAAGGATGATTCAATTTTTGCCAATTGATATTTTTGAAAACTTAATTGATTCAGTGTTATTTTTTCTTTTTTACATTTATAAATAGATTTGATTAATTGTAATCAATTTTTTTTATATCTCCTTTACTTGCATCTTTCTTATAAAAAACATCGGCCAAATTTTTCAAACTTTTTCAAAATATTGTAGATGTTTTATTAAATATTAACTTTATTAACTTATTTGTTTGTTAATTATAGTAATATATTTCAATTTGCTATTTTTTCGTTTATAAATGTAACATGAAATCTTACGTTTTTGGAGTTATTAAAGTGTAAATTTTAATAAATAGCTCAAAATTGTACATAATGATTCAAAAAAAATGTTTAAATTTGAGTTTTTTTCAATTTTTTGCATTTTCTGAGAACATTTACTATAGTAATGTATATTTTTTTACACCATCCGAAAGTACAGATTTCAACGAACAAAAAGCTCCCAGACTTTTTGGAAAAAGCTGATATTTTGACGCGAGAATTTTCGATTGAAAATTAGGGTGCTTTTTTGATATTAAGTTAAAATAAGGCGAAAAAATAAATATTTTAAATCAAATAAATTACAATGTATTTGGGACATAATAAGGTAAGTTTTCACCAAATTTTTTTTTTGAAAAAGAATAAAAAACCAAAAACTTGGTTATTTGAATTTTTCACCTAAATTTTGAGGTTATGTGAAAAAATTGTAAATACAAAAGTTTTAGATCTTTTTATTACCTACAACTTTGCCATTTAACTTTTTTCCATAGGACTTCGGCCCTGGTCTATAGAGTTCTTATTAGATTTAATTTGACTACATTATTTTTTTTTGGCAATTTCAAGATTAACAGTTTATACAATTATATTAGCAGGATGATCTTCAAACTCTAATTATTCTTTATTGGGTAGGTTACGTTCTGTAGCCCAAACGATTTCGTATGAAGTTAGTTTAGCTTTAATTTTAATATATTTTTTAATTTTAATTTTAAGTGTTAGAATAATTGATTTATTAAAATATCAAGAGTATATTTGATTTTTTTATTTACTTTTTCCTTTATGTTTAATATGGTTAGTCTCAAGATTTGCTGAAACTAATCGAACACCTTTTGATTTTGCAGAAGGAGAATCTGAATTAGTTTCAGGGTTTAATGTTGAATATAGAAGAGGAGGTTTTGCTATAGTTTTTTTAGCAGAATATGGAAATATTTCATTTATAAGAATAATATGTGTTGTTTTATTTATAGGGGCAAATTTAATTAGGTATTTATTTTTTTTTAAATTATCTTTTGTCTCTTTTTTTTGGCTTTGAGTTCGAGGAACTTTACCTCGTTACCGATATGATAAATTAATATATTTAGCTTGAAAAGGTTATTTACCTGTGTCACTAAATTATTTAATTTTTGTTTGTAGAATAAGAATGATAGTTTTCATTCTTATGATTTAGTTAATTATTTTTAGTAAATTTAATGGATAATTAAAAGGGTTTATTTAAAATTGTGAAGTTAAAATTTTTTTTATTAATTAAAGGTGAGAAATAAAGGATAGCAATTGATATGACTAAGGCAATAACTCCTCCTAGCTTATTGGGGATAGATCGAAGAATTGCGTATGCAAATAGGAAATATCATTCTGACTGAATGTGAATTGGGGTCACTAAAGGATTAGCAGGTGTAAAATTATCTGGATCTCCTAATAAATAAGGATTACTAAGAGTTAAAAAAATTAGTAAGAATAATATAATTATTATTCCTAAAATATCTTTAAAAGTAAAATAAGGGTGAAAGGGAATTTTATCAATGTTTCTTGACCCTGTTTGATGTAAATATAAGAGATGAATAATATGAATGCAAAAATAATAAAAGGTAAAATAAAGTGAAATGTGAAAAATCGAGTTAAGGTTGCGTTGTCTATTGCAAACCCTCCCCAAATTCATTGTACTAATATATTTCCTAAGTAGGGAATGGCAGATATTAGATTAGTAATTACAGTAGCGCCTCAAAATGATATTTGGCCTCAAGTAAGAACATAACCCAAGAAAGCAGTTGCTATTGTTAAAACAAAAATTGTCACTCCAATTAATCAAGTTTCAATTATATTATAAGATCTATAGTATATTCCTCGTCCAATATGTGGATATATAATATACAGATGAAAAAAAAAGATGCTCCATTTGCGTGTAAAGTTCGAAGTAATCATCCATAATTTACATCTCGACAAATATGAGCAATTCTATTAAAAGCAAGTTAAATATTAGGACAATAATGTATTGCTAAAAATAATCCTGTAAAAATTTGAATTATTAAACAAAGTCCTAGTAATGTTTTACGAATGAGTATTTTCATTAAAATATTTGACATATAAAAAATCAGTAATTTTGACAGTTGCAATTAAAGTAATAAATAAATAATTATTACAATTATAATTAAGTAATTAGGCGGAAGGGGAGAATATTTGTATGGAGTTCAGAATGTGAGAAGTCCTTCACTAAAATCAAAGAGTGTCTTGTTAAGGCACCGGTGTTAAGTTGCCCAGATTATAGTTTACCGTTTGAGGTCCATTGCGATGCTAGCGGATATGGACTTGGAGCCGTGCTGGTGCAGATCCACCCAGATGGAGAGCGTGTTATCAGTTATTTGAGTCGATCATTGAGCAAACAGGAAAAAGTATATTCAACTACGGAACGTGAATGTTTGGCAGTTTTGTGGGCTGTGGAGAAATTGAGGCCATACTTAGAAGGTGTATCGTTTACGGTTGTCACTGATCATTACTCGCTGGTTTGGTTGCAGAATTTGAAAGACCCAACTGGTCGTCTGGCGAGGTGGAGCGTCAGATTACAGCAGTATGATTTTAAGATTATACATCGTAAAGGGAAGGAGCACGTGATTCCAGATACTTTATCCAGAGCAGTTCCAGAGGTCGAATTTAGTGAAATAGCAGTTGTTAAAGATAAATGGGTTGTTAGGATGATGAATAGCGTTGTGTCTGACCCCATTAAGTACTCACAATGGAGGGTGATGAACGGTAAACTTTATAAGTATGTTAGAAGTAATTACATGACGTTGGGTGATGAAAACGATAATTGGAAAGAGGTAGTTCCTAAAGAAGAGCGGCGAAAAGTAATGCAACAATTTCATGAACCACCTTTAGCTGGTCACCCGGGTGTTTTGAAGACGTTTAAACGAATAAGTGAGAAAATATTTTATTATGGATAGATTCATGTTTTGATTAAAGTTAAAAATTTTAGTTTCAATAATTTGATTTAGTAAATTAAAGTATAATTGGTCTAAAAATAAAAATCTTAATGTTAATCTAATAGTTAATAGTATTATAATTATAAATTTAAAATTAAATTTAAATTTTTCATTTGAGGCAATACTAGTTATATAAATAAATAGAATAAGTATACCGCCGATTATGATTAAAAATAGAATATAGGAATATCAATAGTTTATATTCATAAGACTTCTAATTAATATAAGTTCTCCAGTTTTACATTTCTAGAAATTTTTCATATGAACTGCTCATCAAAATGATGTTTTCACTAGAACAAATTAACCTTTCTTTAGCCTGACGTCATACCTACTACAAACCTCGAGAAATGAATCAATGAGTCAAAATGGCTACTGTTACTTTGTCGTGTGCGTAAATATTTTCACTATTTATCTTGTAAATATTTTTTTTCGTTATAAATAACTAACTATTGCGGTTGGTTGACGACAGTTATTACTGTTTTAAAACAGTCGAAAATTGTCTGGTACTAATACACAAAAAAAACTATTCTGTAACCATTAAAGGGGGTAGCAGCGAATTGGGCGTTTTCTACCTGACGTCACCCCGAACTACATGAATTCGGCATTGTAGTGCGGATTAGGGATTTTTGGTCGTGCACGAATTGGGCACCGCTTAAGATAATCCCTTCCATTCCAGCTTATTTAAATTCGACGGTCGGACACCGACTGGGTCAACCTAATTAATATAGAGAATTCTCAAACACAAAATGTTTTTTTTTTTAATTAAAATTAGAACAGAAAGACATCATCTTTCTTAAAAACATTTAACAAAATTCAATCTATTTAATTTGTTTGTTTTGTTGGCGGCAATTTTTTCATTTTAAAAATGCTTGCCTTCTTCTAGTTACCGGATTTTTTTTACACCTTATTTGCTCATTTAAACTCTGCAATTTAATATAACTTCTAGTTTGAAAATCGTTCAAAATATTAATAAATGTATACATGCGTGTTTTGTAAAAGCATTCATTAAATTTCGAGTGAAATGACGCACAACAGTTCGTGGTTCTATTAATGCTAGACGTGCAGCTTGCCCAAATTCTAAGCGGAAAATTTGCCTCGTCATCAATATAATTTTCGACTAAATAGTCTGAAAATTCAACAAGTTTTTTATCTTCGAGCTGAATACTCATTAGATCTAGTATGAAACTTCTTCATGGTTCCAGAGATGGTAACCCAAAAACGTAATTCTTCATTTGCTTTGCGATATTCACGAGACAAACTTAATTGTTGAATTTTTTATACCAGCTCTGTGCCAAATGAAAACGACACCCTATTATTGCCTGGGGGGGGGTCGGCACCGTGTACCAGGGACTTGCGGAGTAATTATCTTTTAATCCTTTTGGTGCTGATAAGCGGTCGGTGCTCACTTCGAGGGATTAACAAGGTAGATAGAATGTGTCCCTAATTTGTAGATTTAAAGAGTGCCCAATTCATGCACGCTCATTAAAGGAAGTAGAAATTTCTACGAATCTTTCATTTGAATAAATTTATTCAAATTTAAAACATCACATAATTTAGGGCTAACAAAAGCCATTGGCTAGCATAATAAAAAATATCAAATCATTGGTAATGAAGGATTGTATTTAATATATACCATTCATATATTTATTATCATTCCGAAATTAACAATACAAGTATCTATTAAGTATCTGAAGAATCATTGTCAGTACCTACAGCTCACACATTTTGCCCACATGTTAGGTGTACATTGATCTAAAGCTTCATTCCACATACCTACTACTGTCTCATCACTGGATCCATCTCTACCAATACGTTTATTGTAGTTTATCACAGTGGTATGGTGGCAACCTTAATACTTTGTGTCCATGTTCTCTTATTATTTCATCTATAATATGTTGTACTACATATGTAACTATTTCCTTGGACTGTATCTCATAATTTTAATGTATGAAGTTTGGTTTCACTAAAAAAATAATTACTATTATTTACTATCTAATACTTATACATTTAGAGACATTTTTAATAGATACTTGAGACATTTTTATCCCAAGATTAAAATTACTTAAAACTTACTTA